>OV928033.1:16530000-16907887 GCA_931315375.2 Opisthograptis luteolata
AAAGATCGATTTTGGTATTTTTTGCCTGAAAAAAGCGGGATTCTGTCGTCGAAAGCGGGACATAGTAAAAATAAAGAATAAACAGAAGTTTGTAAATATTTATCTTTTCATTAGCGTTCAAATTATGTTTACGTGACAATAGATAGCAAAAATAGCCATAGAAAAGGTATTTTAATAAAAATATGATATTTTAAATCAGATTTACCCTATCGTTAAATATTTGAGTCTTATTCGTCTTCTGAATAAAAAAAATAGACACGGTCGAGTCGAGTTATCCCCGAAAAGCGGGACTGAGCCTGTCCCGCGCAGGACTTTTAATCTTGATTTAAAAATCAAAACGTCCCGCTTTTCTCCGTCTTGTTTTAAAAATATCATAGTTATTTTTTTACCAAAAACGATTTATTACGGTAAAGGTTAACCTATGACATTCGGGGACTCCGCTGTGAAGACATATTTTATTGAAATCATTGATTTTAATACCGGATTTACGGTATTAGTGTTTTCAATACCGAGATTAGGATACCGCGGAAATGATCCGAGATAGCAGTATCCCGTAATACCGATATCCCTTTTTATTATGCTAATATATTTTGACAATACTTGCGATTAATAGGCGTGTTTGTTGAATGCGCTTGCTCACACTAGTTGCGATGTACGACGAGAGCACAGGCGATGTTATTTAGCACGAAATTAGCGTCAAAGAGAACAAGTAAAATGTCAATAGTAAAACAAAATGGAAGTAAAATTATTATAAATATTCTTGATACCGGTTTTACGGTACTGGGGTTATTAATACCGGGATTCGAATCCCGATAAAATTATGCGGGATATCCCTTTTTATAATGCAAATATTTTAAAACGCTTGCGATTGAGAGTCTTTGTTGAATACGATTCTTAAACTACACTGGCCTTAAAAAATATAAATATGTACTACACTTTTAAGATTTCATTTTCTTCGAAACTGTAGAAGGTAGAGATTTAAAATAATTTAAAAACGTTTTATTTATAGCAATTTTTATCAGTTTTCTTTGAAACTATAGTAAATTATACATTAGTAACATTTTTAATAGAAGAAGTATGGGAGAAAATTCTTCAAAAATCGGCTCCGAAACCTCGTGTTCAGTATGCCAAATCAACTCGAAGCTGTAAGCAGAGCCCGAGGAGGCAATACCAATTTTATTAATTAAATAAATAATTAATTGAGTTTTATGACACTAAGCTAAAAATAAAAGCTATTTTTATTGTTTTAATTTTTTTAGACTTAAAAATGTTACTTTGTATAATTTGCTATAGTTTCAAAGGACGCTGATAAAATGCTAACAAAAAATATTTAAAAAAATGGTATGTTAAAAATGTTGTTGTGTGTGTTGTTGTTATGTTATGTTAATGTTATGTGTTGTTGTTGTGTGTTGTGTTTGTTGTGTTTATATTGTTTGTGTTGTTGTGTTGTTGTTGTATAAAATGTTTTTTATTTTCAATCTCTAACTTCCATAGTTTAGAAAAAGTGGTAATTTAAAAAGTGTAGTACTTACTGTTGCAGGCCAGTGTGGATGCGATTTACGACGAGAGCATTGCGATGTTGTTAGCTTAGCACGACATGTGATACAAGTGTGTGATGATCAATGCACACGCGTTTCATACGATGTTTTCCAACACACTTGCGAGAAAAAAAACAGACTTTTTCATTTCTCATGTTGCTCGGAAAGCGCGCTTGATGGACGAAAGCAGTACTTTTCGTTCGAAGGGACGAAAAGTACAAAAAAAACCAGCTGGCCATATCAAGCGCACTTTCCAAGTATAAGAAATGAAATGTCTAAAACACTATTGTTATAAAAAGCACGCGTGCGTAATCATTTGAAGCGATGACAGTGGTTGTGACGTCGGCTTGCGATCCGTAGGTAGTGGGTTCGAATCCTACAATTAGTCTAAAAGTCAAAAGTTTATATTTCGTTGAACATTCCAAAGTTCCAAGTTCCTTACAAACTCAAGCTTTTTTGTTATCTAAAAGTCTGATATTTATTCTTTTCGAATAAGATTTGTGTTATTAATTTTACTTGAAACTTGTTATCAACAAGTCTTGGATTTCACTTGGGATTTTATTGAAATAATGTTGTACACATTGACCAGGGCCGGATTATCCAATAGGCAGATTAGGCAACTGCCTAGGAGCCCCGCATCAACTCGAGGCCCCGTCACGTCACATATCTAACCTAGGGCCAAAGGGGCCATGGCCCGGGGCGGCAGGCTGCAAGGTCGGCGCAAGCCACCCATGAAGGGCAGGTGGGAGCCGCCCTTTGTAGGAGGATCGTTTAATTAGCAAAAACATTGAAATACTTACATAAAAATTTTCGCGCTCGCTGCGCTTGCGCTTTCGTAAGTTTCGAACCTTTAATATTAATTGTGAAATTTTCCTTCGTTTTGCTAACATGTGAAGTAAAAATAAGGAAGTACTTCTACATTTTCGCGCTCGCTCCACTTGTGCTTTTGTAAATTTTGTGGCTTTTATATTTACTGTAAAATGGTGCTCTCTTGTCCTTGATATTGTTAACTTACAGAGCAGAAATACTTTAAAATTTTCGTGTTCGCTCCGCTCGCGCTTGTGTAACTTTTATATTATTGTGAAATGAAGACCTCTGGTCCTTCATTTTGTTAACTTACAGAGCAGAAATACTTTAAAATTTTCGTGTTCGTTTCGCTCGCGCTTGTGTAACTTTTATATTATTGTGAAATGAAGACCTCTTGTCCTTCATTTTGTTAACTTACAGAGCAGAAATACTTTAAAATTTTCGTGTTCGTTTCGCTCGCGCTTGTGTAACTTTTATATTATTGTGAAATGAAGACCTCTTGTCCTTCATTTTGCTAACTTACAGAGTAAAAATACTTAAAAAATTTCGCGCTCGCTCCGCTTGTGCTTTTGCAACTTTTATGTTAATAGTAAAATGAAGGACTCTTGTCCTTCATTTTGCTAACTTACAGAAAATAAATACTTTAATAATATTCGTGCTCGCTCCGCTCGCGTTTTAGTGATAGTTATTGCTATTGTAGAATGGAAGTCGTTAAAGGAAAAAAGTTGTTATCTACTATATCAGATTCATTACATTTATTATTGTAATTCCCCCCCTCCGACAGTTAAAGCTGAATCCTCCTTTACCCGGGGCGCTGAATCCGCCATGGCCCAAGGCGGCAAATTTTTAAATACGCTGTCCCCGTTCACGCACAAATAAAAATAAAGTAACTTAGAGGTAGAGGAATGGGAGAATTGAATTGCCTAGGGGCCCTGACAGGGTTAATGCGGCCCTGACATTGACCATTGAAGGAGTTCTGAGTCAGAACTTCTGACTTTATGGCGCCTAGTAGTAGGTTTTAGCGATTTTATCTCAGTTCCTAGTATAAAAATACTGTCTGTTGATAATGTGAATGAAATGGGCTTGGAAGTTACCAAACTTTATCACTAGTTGTAGGTATGCGAGCTCATAATTTACGTTGTGATAAGGTGGCTGGTTTTTTAAACTCAATGTTAGGGGGTCATACTTCCAATGATAAGAGAGTTACGCCGGCGCACGGTTAAAGAGATTTTTGTATGTCACTAGCTGTGCCCCGCGGTTTCACCCGTGTGTGAAATTGTGTTATTACGTAGATCTATTAAAAACATAAATGTGAAAATGTGATTCAAGTTCAATATTATGATGGTATGTATGCGGAACCCTAAAAAATCAAATAGGCAAAGGTGTTTATGAGTATTAGCGAGAACGAGACTATTAATAAAGTCAGCAACCGATTTGTATACATCATAGAAATAATAATATGGACCTGCCCGCGGTTGTACAGTGTGTGTGACGGAGGCCGTAAAACCATAGAATGTCTGTACATAAAATTATTAGATCTGTTTTTTTCATTAGACAACATAAACAGATTTTAGTTATATATGTTTTAAAGGCCGTGTCTGCCGCGGCGTGGACGGTGATGGAACTGCCGGACGATCGCCAGATTCGCTGCGAGCGATTAAGAATTTTAAATCTTTGATATCTGCTAAGATATTCATTTTAATGATATATGCTGTAATAGTAGGGAGGCCCATTTGAAAAAAGTCTTCAAATGACGGAGTTCGTTGGACTGAACAGGATTATAGCGACTACCGATATCATAGTGTTAAGTGGAATATGTGGGGTACTATGCAGGTGGTCGTCGCATCCTCAGCCTGTGGAGGCTCTATCTATGACGTCAAAGATGGCGGTTCCTGGTATCAAGTTTAGTTGATTGCTCAATAACCACTACACCATCATCATTATAAGCCTTTCACGTTCCCACTGCCTTCTCTCAGTGAGAGACTACACCGATTGATACAAATTAGGTATCATATAACCGGTGATTAAATGCTTAATCAAAAGTGTCTTACATTTGCTGACGTAGGTGTCGTATCCTAGAATTTGAGTTTCGGAACAGGTAAAAAAATGTTTGGATATATAATTTTTTATTTATTGCTTTAAAAATGTAAATGAATCAGTATTATTTTGCAGAAATTACGCTTGATTGATCTTTTTATTGTTAAAAACATTACTTTAAACTATATTTTAGATTTTTGTGATAACTATCCCGTTGCCTATTATGATCTACATAAAATGTACCAGCGTATTTTCAAATGAACAAAACAAAAAAATTACATTTGCCAAATAAGAGCAAGTTTTCAAAAGGATTTGGCTATTAATATCATATATGCGACTAAAAATATATTTTTCACGACATCGATAGACGAAAACAGAGACTTTGCCCTATATGCAATTTAATTTTATTTAACCATCATCATCAGCCTATGACGTTCCCACAGCTGGGACTCTGGCCTTCCCTCAGAGAGAGTATGGGCCGCAAACAACCACGCTGGCCCAGTGCTGGTCAGTAGGAAAGAGATATTAGAGGATTTCGTGCCAAATTTTTTGTCCATGTACCATAAGTCGGCAAAATAGGACAAAAATGAAAATAATGTATGGGCTCTTATTAAACCTCTTTACTACTTAATTGCACTACTGAGACTAGACCAAAAATTAGATGATGAATGCTAGTGTGACCCCATCCTGGCTCACCTCAGTGGAGGGCTTCTCCCGGGGATTTTTTTGTGGGTCCGAGTCTCGCATACCTCCCCCGGGTGCAGGGCGACGTGTGGAAGGGGTAGGTATGTGTTTCGTAACGCATCCCTCGCCTTTCCCCTTCCTCACCCCCGTGCACGTGCGAGGCCATTTTGGCTATATACCCGGATCCCCGTGCAAAGATCGTCACGCAGTGGGTCTCTGAGGACGGGAGACTATTTTACTATTTTATATTTTCATAACTGTTTTTTTGTTGTTTTCCGTCACCGAAAGCTTAATTTTGTAGAAGCTCATTATAGGATTCCAACCCACGACCTACAGACCGCATGCCAACGTCACTACCATCATCGCTTCATCATCACTATCACTCTGCCGAGCGGCTAGCTTGCATCACAAAATAAATAATTTTATTTAAAATATTTCCATAACAACCACGGGGAAGATCGATTAATACGGTGGGAGGAGGTGCGAACTATAAATAGACTTGCAGCTACCTGCAGTCCCCCAGCAGCTTCCCTCGCCGGGGAGCACCCCTTCGGCGAGCAACTCCTCCATTTCGCACCCCCTCGTCTCCCCATGGAAACAATCGAAAGTACCTAGTTAGCAGAACCGGTCAAGCGCGAATCGGCCGCTAACAATGTAAATTCTGTACAATCAGTACGATGTCCACCGAGACCTCACCTCTCCACATTTCCTCACCATTCCGCATTTCCTCACCTTTCCACAGCGGAGATTTAGAATAAGTATTGGAACTCTAAACTTCCATTCCAACGAAAACTGAAAGATGTTTAAAATCTCAATGTATATGTGAACTTTTTATTTCTTTGTAGGTGTAGGTAGAATAATCGCAATTTGATCGCGTTTAAGAGGCAAAGTCTTAAAAATTCAGAAAATAATTTTATATATATAAAAACCTGAAAAAAATGTGCAAAGGAATTTTATCTCAAGTGACAAGCTTTAAAGTCTACCTAGTCTCTCGGCCTGATCTGTCTTTTGCGTGTGAAGATGACGTCAATGGTAAAAAAATAAAGATAAATAGTAAAAAAAAACAAACTGAATTGAGTTAACATTTAAATAGAGCTTTTATTTGAGTACACCGAACCTTATACAAAATTATAGTATTCTACTGTTGAATAACATAAGATTTTACACATAGTCTGTTTTACCACCCTATCATCTGAGAAGGCATACATATATATATATATATATGATATAACATACAATTCTACTAACAATACTAACACCATTTGCTACGCCCTTATCGGGTATAATGTACTCACTCTTTGACTAAATTAAGACCTGTCCTGTATCGTATTTTAAGCAAATAAAATAAATAAAAAAATAAAATAAATAAAATAAAGGGTTGGCCGCCGATGGCGCCGCGCCGGTCGCCCCCGTCACGTAAACTCAAAGTCAAGGTCAGTAGGCCAAATTGTCTCGGTGGGGCGGGAAAAATGTGTCGTGCTTCGTGAATGTGTTTTAGGCTCAGTTTTAAACATAAAAGGTCTCGATTTTCGTAAATTTTCATTTAAACAGCAATTTAAGGTTATACAAAATATGAATACTCTCAATTGATATGTCAAGCCAAATTTTTTATTAACTTTTATTATTGAATTCTTCGGGCTCTAGTAACAAAGATTACTTTATTTAATTTATAATAATACATTAAATTTATTAATCACGAAGCTAAGATGAGCGTGTAATCAAAATATTCATATTTCCGACAAAAATGGTTTCCATCAGCGTTCATAATGGTAATAGTTACCACAAAAAAACACCTAAGTTTTGGACTCAATAATCACTAGGACGCGTTTTTTTACAATCCATGTCACTACCTAGGACAAAATGTGTTCAGTACGGTTGACGATCTTCAAGGGGTCACCGGAACCTTGGAAGAAAGACGCCTTGCACAAAATCGCAAACCAAACAGTTGGGTACACAAACACGATCCTATAGGGGTTCCGTTCTTAATAAAATGTGCGGAACCATAAAAGTGGAACGGATTTGAAATATTAAATTGAATTCCATGAAAAGCTGTCGTTTGCAGCGGCGACCATGTTTGAATACCCCCCGTTGAGATATTGATTTACTCCCACTTTATATGTATCCCACAGCCTCCAGATGAAGGCTAGGTTATAGATAAGGACGGCTTCCTATTGGTGACCTAGTTGCCTATAGACTAGCCATAAGTTTTGACCAACTTATTCACAAAATATAAATCATTCTACTTATTGCCATAATGTACCTTTTCTAACCAGGCTCTACCCGAGAGTACAATTTAAATGCTACTACCTAGCTATGGTTTCATCACGATATATTCCTTCATCGAAAGCTCAACCTCAAGTTAATTCTAGGATTTGAACTCACGATCTACGGGTAGCAAGTCGACGTCATTAACACAGCTTTAGACTTGCGTCTTAAAAACACCGACCAAGTGCGAATCGAATCGCGTAGATTCGTTTCGTACCACTTTGTTTTTCATGATGTATAAACCCTAAACTGACTCGAAGTTTTTTTACTCGGAGGACCTAAGAATCATGACAAAGTGCAATCAATCAATCAATCAATCATTTATTTAACAGAATACTAGTAGGTATATATAAAGATCTTAAATATTAATTGTAGGCACATTGTATTCGGTCTGCAAGCAGACGTGCAAATATTTTAGAAGCTAAGCAGTCAATAATTATAATATTAATAATATGTCATTTGATCGTAAATTAAATTGATACAAAATAAATAATAATAAATTCCCAACACTAATACAATCAAATTAAGCCAAATCCTTTTTGTCACAACTTAGACGAAATAATATTGTCAGTTGATCAAAAATCTTACTGAACATTACGACCAGGGATGTATTTAAATGAGGTTAGGATTGTTTATTATACAGTCTGTGCCATCAGTCTGTGTTATCCGCCATTTTATAATAAGGACAAAGCTTTTTTATTTTCCAAAAACGATTAATCGAAGGAATAAATGAATACAAGCAAAAAATGTTCTAAAGCAATTTATTAATTATCAAAATTTTGTATGTTTTAACTGTATGCATGCACCTTTTGAACGGGGCATATGTAAACATTGATATAGCGACGGGAGGTATAGAGGGTGATTGCTATAAATAGAGTTGGTCTCCCCGATTCTCCCCAAACAGCCAGCCACCCTGTAAACACCCCCACTTCTGCGAACCACTCCAATTATCCGTCGTTTCCCACCCCCTATTGAAAATAGAAAATGGTCAAGTGCGTGTCGGACCCTAACAACATAAATTCTGCATTTAAATAAAATACAATCGTCCCCAATCCAGGTGTAGCGTGATGCCACCTGCGACCACTTCATCGCTTAACATTAGGTGACTTGTGGTCAAAGGCTATCAAGTAAAAACAATGTAAAAACAGAAGTATTATGACCTTGTTCCCAATTTGTCGCCTCGGAAGGTATGACAGTCAGCACAGAAATTATATATAGCTACAGCAGTAGCTGTTAAGACATGATCAGTTTCGAAGGATATTCTTGATCAGGCCAAGGCCCACCCCCGGTAGTAGCGCCTCAGACGATGACGCACGGGTCGACATTTATTTTTCATTTTGGGATAAACGTAGAGTAAATATATTTTGAAGCAAGACATTATAATATTGAGTAGGTTTTTTTTCTTGTCATTATTTAAGTATTTTTTAACCCTAATCTACATACATTAATTCGTTTAACTTTTTTTCTGAACGTGCGGCGTTTGAGCCGCGCGGCTAAAATTCTTCCTGGTCCGCAACCGCACATTAACATTTTCATAGATTCTCCCGCACTTCAGTGCAAGTTTATCGCGAACAGACAGACAGACAGACGCGGCGGAGAACGGTTTTATAATATTTAGTGATTTTAATTGAATACCTCTAACCTTATATCAAATCATAGTCTTCTACAGTACAGTACTACTAACTTAAGATTTCGTCTATAATACACATGAAGAACACGATTGATCGTCTGTTTTTCCACCCCAACACGTGATGTCTCGCCGCCGACATCTATAATCAAAGTCAAGGTTACGCGGTCGGGGACCGCGCCGCGGCGCGGAAGGTTCCGACCATTCCACCCTTGATCGTGAAAAAGTTTTAGGCTCGGTAGTAAAGGGCTCGACTTTCGTAAAGTTTCTTACAATATGCAATTCAAGCTTTAAAAAAATATGTATGAGCCTTTTCAATGTATACTTCTCATGACGAATTTGAGGTCTTTAAAAAATAAATTATAATTAGTCCGTCATCATTGTAATACGTTTATTTACGCCCTTTCTTTTATTGGGTTTTTTAACTTTCTATATTGTATACCAAATTTCAACAGTTCGGGCAGTAAATTCTAAGAAAGTAAGCTGTTAGGCCAGAGTCCCAGCAGTGGGAACGTAATAGGCTGATGATGATGATGAAGCTGTAACAGATGGACAGACAGGTGAAGGCTCAACTTTTTGTGCGGAAGTGCGGAACCCGAACGAACGAATAGTTGCTAATTGAAATGGCGGCCATGTTTGAATCCCCCTGTACGTAAACCGATTTCCTCCCACTATATACATATATAAATCAAGAACCAATGCACCTCTCACACCCTCCATCTATAAGGACGGTTCCTCACTGTTCGACAACTAGGAATAGTTGACGAGCCATAAGGCTCGAAATTTCCATCATTTTACTTTACTGTTTCGCAATCTATTTATTTATTTGATTCCATTAATACGGCTTAGCCACACATAATGACATAAAATATTATTAACAATACACTAAAATTAATCCAGAGTTATGAGCAATATAAAATATAATGTCAACTTATTGCAATAAAATAAAATCATAGATCATCATATCATGAACCTATGACTTCACGAGAGCTTTCATGAAGATGGTCATCCTCGTCAGATGATGATGCAAATGATATGTTTAAAAAGAAAAAAAATGTTATCCCGTGCACAGTGTACACTCGGCTTTACGACTAGAAACAACGCAGGAATATTCCTAGGAAATACCTGGTTATATTCCATCCCGCCCACCTGGTTGCCAATGGCGACAGGGGTGTCGCGCTTTAGTTTCCACAAACCGAAATTAAACTTTGCAAATAAATACATGAAAAAATATGTAATGTAAAGTGAAAAACGTTTCTGTATGGCTAATTGAAGGATGAAAAGGTTTTACTGCCGGTAAAAAATGAGACACGAATGTAGCTGATGAAGAATCACGTTGTCTTTAACTATTTATTTAATACACAAGACAAATTACAATCAATTTCTTAAACAAAATATAACATAGACAAAATCTGAACTGGATTGTAACTCAAAATAGTATCATCTTCCCTCTCATATGGTCGAGGAGAGCGATGGCTGGCACATGCGTCAACTCGTGAACGGGTGCTGCTTGTGGGGTCTGGTCTGCTTTGGTTGTGATCCCGCAACTCGTTAATATTCATGTTCCCATATCCCAATGTGTACAACCAAACAAGAGAAATCTTATTAGTAAAGCTAATTAAAAAATATCGGACCATTAGATGACAAAAAAAGCTTGGGATTTTAGTGAACTTGCTCCAATTCAATCAATTAGTAATAAGAATAAAATTGTCAATGTGATCGCGCCAAAAAATTACCTGCCGGGCGTTTCTTGCCTGTTCTTTTGCCGGCGTAAGGAGGTTGGAACAGGCGTAGCTAGTTTTAAGTTTGACGTTTTAAAGTGATCACAATGATCATAATGTATATATTGAAATTGAAATATGTGTAATCATAAAAACAAGGTAAATAAGTATCGAGACGAGTGAGATGAAAGTACCCATCCACAGAGCATGGAACTTGCAGATGGGCACCCCAACACGGTACAATCAATTTTGCTTACAAACTAAATACTTAATACTATCTATGGGACGGACTGTTTGGACGCACAACAGCTGCGTCCAAACCATCCGGTTTGGGATGGAGGATATCTTTAATGGTTTTTATAAAACTTCGTTTTTATTTCTTGCAAACATTGGCGATCACCCATCGTTTTAACACTACTCTCAAGCTATTTGCTATTTGATGTGAAATAGTTTATCTGTGGAAGTTCTAGCCCTATTTTATTTCTGCCACCAGCCAGCATTGCTGAACTTTGTGGTTGAAAGGTGGACGGTGGAATATCAGCCACATGAGGCTTACCCCCTGTGCCACAAGATTTCGGAGCCAATACCACGTGGAGCACGAAAATGCAGCTCATATTTATGTGCTAAGGCCTCGAAAAAGAGTTAGTAAGGCGGGAACTGTAGGAAGTGTAGGTTTGCCCAGGAACAGTTTGATTTGAACACAGGATAGCGCACGAAGAGCAGTATGTAGGTACTCGAACATTGCAAAGATTACAATTGCGTTTCTAAAGAACTTGTCAAGTGAATCAGCCGGTGTAGGGGAGCCATAATGGGTTGGGTACCTGCAGCCTTAGATTGTGTCTTCCTGTCTATTATTCCGAGCAAGCTCAAAGTCTACTCAGTAATGGACATACTAGACAGTCTTCATCCTCTTATCATGGTGTCGTAGTTCGTAAAGGGCCCTAGCCCATTTACAAAGTACCAAGCGTTCGCCAGTTATTCAACCGTCAAACAGTAGTGTGCAAATATTACTGTGTTCCGCATTGAATTTCATTGGAAGCGTTGTTATTTCAATGAGCAACTTCATCATCATCTCAGGCTGACGAGCGCAGTACGCGCAGGATTTGGAAACTGTAGAAGTTCAAAATTCTGGATGGCACTGAAAATGGGCATGCTTAACACTTGCCATAGGTAAGCGAATTGCTCGTCTCGTCATTCAGTTATCTAGTTAACTAAACTGAGATGGCGCAACGACCCGATGAGAGTTTTAACACTTTGGCCAGTCCTCCACCTGGAGCTCGCGCAAGTCCCTCGTGACTTCGTCTCTACAACGATACTTGGCATGTCCGGCTGGGTGACGGCCACTCGGCCGTCGTATGAATGCACGATTCTCTCCCATTTTTTCGAGGTGGCCGAGCCAGTAAAGTCAGTTAGGCGGTACAATTACTTAGATATTTTTTTTAATGAATTCTTCACATTTGTCTGAATCGAGCTGGGTACTAAAGTTTTGTTTTAGGACTACGGTGCCATTTTTAATCCTTTAGCAGGACTCTTAATTCGGCTTATTTAAAATTTTCAAATAAATTTTACCTAACATAATTTTGACAACCCTGAAAACTGGTTGTCAGTTAACAATATTTTCTTCAAAACTACATACGCTTTGGTCGTCCACCACCTACCCCCTGCCACACGCCACCCCATTGCCACGTGCCTCCCCGCTGCAACGTGACCCGTGAGCTGAATACAATTTCTGTGAAAGGTCGGGAGAGGAGGTGGATCTCACCCTCCGGCTGGGAGCTGGGCAGGGGGAGGCACTGTCTGTCCTTTACTGCGATAAAATCAATAAAGCACCTGGCTGGGACAGAGGCTGTACCGCTCCTCACAGTTCGCCTTGGGAGCTCGATGCATGCGGTCGCGTTCAACATGCATCTCTCCACTCTTGTGATTTTAGTCGCAGCGACCCAAGTGATCGATGCTCTGCGCGAGGTCAATCATATCCGTCGTAAAGATTATACGGTGGCGGTGGCGGTAAATTCTATAAAACAAGCGTCGACTTTACCTTTCTTCCTGACCTGCCTCCACAATTTGGATTATGCCAAGGACAGAATGGAACTAACGTGAGTCTTCATTTCTAAATAATTTTTTTTATAAATTCATTTAAGTAAAAGGAGGTCTTTGTTAATCTTGCCAGAAATTTGTTTTAAAAATAAAAAAAAATAGAAAAAATAGTTTTTTTTAATTTTTATTTTATTACCACTAGCTTTTTGTAACGCAGTTCAAAAGATTGACGGCAATCTAGGATGGAAATAGCAATTTACTCGAAATATTGTTATCAGCGAGAAATTCCTGATGGTATTCCTAGAGTAGGCATTTCAAAAGTGGACGAACTGAAGAGTCTCACCAAAGACTGCTGCGGCAGAAAGCTATACAACGTTACTAGTAGGTACATGACATCCGAAAATGCTCGACAAAATGGCGGCACTCTACGCAATCTACGCATGCGCAAATGTTGAACAAAATGGCGGCAATCTACGCATGCGCTTTACGGCTCCATAGGGATGGACAAGTGAAAAATTGAATCGACAATTATCGAGTAGAAAATATTGTTATAATTATAGTCGTTTTTTCTAAGCATATTGATACTTTTCTTATGGTACCAACACTTGTTTCCGATTTTGCTACAAATACTTTTGACACGTCTGTTTTTGCATATTGTATTGAAAATATCGACGATATAATTATCTCGACAATTTAATGAAAAAATATTGATATAAGAATAAGAATAAGAATCATTTATTTGCAAAAAATTATACAAGATAAATACATTACGTAGAAATAAGAAAGAATAAAAATAAAATGTATTGTTGCAAGCCGGCATCAACTCAGCGTTGTGCTGCTCGTTTGACCAGCGCTGGATATGGTTTTCTCATGCCTACGGCTCATTGTGACCCAAAATGGCACCACTCTACGCATGCGAAAAATAGCGTCGCTCTACGGCGCATCTCGATTTGAGCTCACAATGGAAAGTGAGATAAAATGGCGGCACTCTACGGCTCATTAGGGATGAGGGCAAGTAAAAATACGTATCGATATTCTTAGGATGTTGCACACTTGTGTTTCCGATTCTACTCAAAATACTTTTGACATTTTACGTCTTTTTCTGTGAAATGACGCTTACGTTGCGTCACTACTAGTAACATTAAAACCGAAACCAGAGTTGGAATGAAAAAATATATTGATATTATTACGAGTTTTATATCTGTAAAATAAATAGAGATACATTGGAATTAAAAACATCGATGATTTATCTCGACAATTTCATTAGAAAATATCGATATTTTTAGCTCATGTCTACGGCTCATTGTGAGACAAAATGGCGGAACTCTACGCATGCGCTAAATGGCATCACTCTACGGCTCATTAGAGAAGTGAAAAAACGTATCATATTTTTAAACAATATATTAAAATTAATACGAGTTTGATACTCTAAATTAAATGTCGATTTATCGTAATAAAAACATCGACAATATATACCGATAATTGCATGGGAAAATATTGCTATATCGATACATTTTGCCCATGCCTACCGGCTCATTGTAAGACAAAATGGCGGCACTCCATGCATGCGCTAAATGGCGTCAGCCATAAGGCACGGTCTGATTTGCGCTCATAATGCCTACGGTACAACTATAAGCTGTTCTTACTTTACTCTTACTTTACTTTACCTTACTTTACATTTCGGGATCGGGGCAGCTCGCGGCACATTATGTAATTTACTTTAATAATAATAAAATCGGTGATAACGTATTGCGGTCATAAAATTGCGCTCTTGTCCCTTTCACACTCATCGAAAATACGATAAGGCCGTTCCGCTTTATCTACTGGTTTTATGCAGGTTTTTAAATTAAAATTTAAAAATCTATGCTATTATATACCTTCATAATATTTATAATGTATAATCGTTTATGCAAACTTTAACTTTATTCCGACTAACTCGCAGGTCGTTCCCGGCGTTCACATTTATAAACCTAAAACTTTATCTCTATTGTTCCAGGTTCTACATCGACAACCCGGCAGATGAGTCCGAACTAATCATCGATACATGGATCAAGGGACACAAGAAGGAGTACGGCAATGTGTATGTCGTCCACAATAAGTCGAGCAGCTCCCCGCCGACACCACTCGTGAATGAAACTACCGAGTGGACCAAGGACCGCTTGGAGCATATCATCTCACTGCGGGAGAAGGCTATTGACTTCGCGCGGGGACGATGGGCCGACTTCTTGTTCGTACGTGTCATTAAATCTACATCTGTCTCATTAAAAATTTAACTCTTTTTTTCTGTACTTTAAGCTTAACACGCGTAGTGTGTACCAACTATTAATTATATGCAATTTCCAGATGCTAGACGCCGACGTTTTCCTGACCGACACACAAACCCTGAAAAAGATGGTCCGCAAAAAGTTGCCTATCGTAGCTCCGATGCTCAATTCGGATGGCCTCTACTCCAACTTTTGGTAAGTTGCCTTCATGTGACTTAATTCTGATTTAGTCCCTGCATTCCTTACTTCATTATAAATCGAAAACATCGTTGGTACCACACCACATGATCAATAGAACCATGACAATGCCGAACCAAAAGCGCTGGCTTTCTTCTGAAGCTCATCTGTTTACAGGGCATCCATGTCCGCTACTTACTACTACGAGAAATCGGAACACTACGAGGAGATCCGAGACCGGTCCGTCGTGGGCTGCTTCCCGGTGCCCATGGTACACAGCGCGGTGCTGATCAACCTGCGCTCGACGAGGTCGGGAGCCCTCACCTACGACCCGGCCAAGTTGAAGGACTACACCGGCCCGACCGACGATATCATCGCTTTCGCGATCAGCGCATCCAAAAATAGTAAGTCACAAACAACATTTTTCACGAAACATCTTTATCTTTCCAAGTTTTTGTATAGAAGCTACAGCAGGCCGTCTCTTTGCAGAAATTCCCATGACCGTATGCAACGATCGCCTGTACGGGTTCCTGCCGGTGCCGGTGGACATGAACTACTCCGGGATGAAGACCAACGAGTCGGAGCAGCTGCTCAATGTGAAGATGGAGGCGCTGAGCCAGGGGGTGGTGTTCCCTATCGACCCGATCCTCAGCAAGTTCGTGAAGTGGCCCAAAAAGGACCGGCTCGGCCTCGAGCAGGTGTTCGTCATCAACCTGGAGCGCAGGGAGAAGAGGCGCCGCCTCATGGAAGACGGCCTCAAGCACATCGGCGTCGAAGCCACCCTCGTCAAAGCATTCGATGGCCAGTGCGTTTATTTTTTATGAAACTGAACAGTTGTGAGCTTGGTTTTACTTGCCCGCCTTTCATGTTATGATGATTTGTTTCAGCAAACTGAACATGGAAGATCTCAACAAGATACCTGTCACTTTGATGCCGAACTACGAGGATCCTTATCACAAACGGTGAGAGACGTCTCAGTAATAAGTTTATTTTTATCGAGATAATTAATTACATAGATGTAATGTACTGTATTGTTATGTTTCAGCCCGATGAAAGCCGGCGAGGTGGGATGTTTCATCTCGCACTACGTCGTGTGGAGAGAGGTAAATTTTATTATGATGTATATTATTTAAATAAACGATTTGACGTTGTTGACATTTATTACCCCCTGACTAAATTACGGTTGATTTCGGTCTGTAAATCTGTATTATATATTAAAACGGTTTTTGTACAAATCGTTCATGTCAAAAAAGAGTTAGAGTAGTGTTCATCGACAATAAACTGTAGTACAGGTTTTGTTAGTTTACAAAAACGATAAAAGTTTTCGTTTCCATCCATACATTTTTTTTCAGCGAATCTTACCAAAACTTGGAGGAACTGAAATCGTTAATACGGGTTATTTTAAATCGTTATAATCATATTCCGACAGTGTTATTGAGTTACTTTTTGAATTTAAGCACATCGAGTTGCTACTTTGACAAGTCGGCGGTGGTAAACGTCGACGTTTACGAAAACTTTTATATATTTCAAAACTTGTACTAAGAAATGAAAGACACGTAAACTAGTATGTGAGACCGTTCCGAGCATTGCCATGTAAAAACAGTACCCATTTTTAAAGTAAAATTCCAGTAAAGTTTGTATCTCTAATAGTAATAATTATAATCAAACCCACCAACGAACGGTTTAATTCACTATTCATTTAAAAAATCCGTTATATTACATACTTTCATTTTTTCACATCACTATCTTTATTTCGTCCGTATGTGGTAACCCATGAACAGTCACTTTACTAAAATTGATTAAAAGACCGCCGATATAGTTTTTTTCATGACGTATAAGGGCGCTTTCAAACTAGCGATTTATACGCGCGTATTAGATTGTTTTTGGAAGCGAGTGTAGGCGCGTTATGGCGCTACTTTTGCCACACGCAGTTTGCAATTATAAGCTCGTATAAGCGTCGACCGCGAGAGAGATCCATGTTGAAACTGACTCATTACTACCGGTTCGAGCGAGCACGCTGGACTAACTCTGCTGTGTACGTGAGTCCGGTTGTTAGAAGCGCGAAACGTGCAGAAAAAACGCTAGTGTGAAACCACTGTAAGTCCCAATGCCGGTTGATGTTCACCCCGCGCCCTTCCCGCCAGATTGCAAAGAAATCCATCAACACGGCGCTGGTGCTGGAGGACGACGTCCGCTTCACACCGTTCTTCCGCCGCAAGTTCCAGGAGCTGATGGCCGATCTAGAGAACCAGGACTGGGAATTCGTGTAAGATGAAATCTCGTAATATCTAAAACGAAAGAGTAAAAAGACTTTGACAACTTTGTTATTGGTAGAAATAGTAGGTACTCTGTCTTTCGTTTATACTGTCTATAAAAAGAAAAAAAATGTATTACCTACAGTTGAAATGACTCAAAATTGTCTCTGTCGATAAAAAAATTTACTGCTGATATTATTATTATTATATTGTTCGTAAGTTACAGTCCAAGCGGCTCCAAACGATCTCTATCCATTTACACAGGTACATCGGTCGCAAAGTGCTCATGGATTCTGAGGAGGAATACGTGGCGACCCACCTGACCCGCCCGCTGTACTCCTACTGGACCCTCGGATACTTGATCAGCCGCAAGGGCGCCACGAAACTGCTCAACGCTGAACCCCTCTCCAAGATGCTCCCTGTCGATGAGTTCCTGCCCATCATGTTCGATCAGCACCCCAAGTAAGCTTCAACTTGTTAATTCTCCAACCATCCATGAAAAAGAAATCAAATTAAACATATTTAAAGGACCCTCGCCCCTAAAATTTCATCCCAATCCGATCGACCTTCCATCCATCCTCACAAACTTTCACATTTATAACCCTAAGTAGGAAAGTACAACGACGTTTGATCATCAGTACCTACTTACCACTACTAAAGAAGCAAAAGAGAAACTGACGCGGTATGTTAACGTGAACCCAAATCCACAGCGAGACCTGGAAGCAATGGTTCCGCAACCGCAACCTGAAGGCCTTCTCCGCTGCCCCCCTGCTCGTTTACCCGACCCACTACACCGGCCAGGAGGGTTATGTGAGCGACACCGAGGACTCCAACGTGCTGCCCGTCACCGACCGCGTGCCCGCCACCCAGTCCGCCCAGTCCGACTCCGACGCCTATGTGGAGGACGGTGAGCGCTATCAGGTATCTTAATGTGGTCGTAGACATTGACCTATCGAGGGGTGGACGACGGGTCATTCACTCAAAATCTTTCCAATCAAAAGAGGGTTAAATAACGAAAAGAGGGCTAATCACACGCCAGTGTCCGTTTGGTCGAGTGTGTACCGTCAGTCGTAGCTGCACCAGCCAATAAACTGTTGCATATGACACATCAAAAGGTTTTCTTTGTCTACATGTATAATCTTGCAGATTAAACCTCGTCTGTTAACTTAATAGTAACTCAGCCACGTTTTTCGTCACTGAACGTCCATCCCTTTGTAAGTTAATGGGTCGTAGTGCATGGCGCTTGTTGTAACGCATGATACCCTTACTTTAGCACTGCCACTGTACAAAGCATTTAGCTTTCCACGAAGGAAAACATCGTGATACAACCATAGCTTGGTGGTTGGACATTTTCTAGTGCTGGCCAGGCTAGCTACCAACCTCAAGTTAAGAATCTCCGTGTGTTCTGCCAGTCCCACTTCCCAATCCAGGTTTAGCGTGGCACATCGTCGCTTAACGTCATCAGGTGACTTGTAGTCAAATGTATAATTATATACAACGAAATTGTGGATTTGGCAGTCTTACTTCGTTTAGTGGTGTTTAGTCCTTCAATGTGAGCTTTAGAAACAGCACGCTTTTATTTCGCTTTCAACACAGGTGACTACGGCTTTCTACTTGTTCAACGATTAATTAATTAAGCGACGTTGACTCCTGCAATGAGCTTCAGCATTCGGTTCCGGAAAAACAAAGCTTGTCGGTAGACCGTTTTCTGGTGTTCGCCTAACTTGGAATCTATCGGTGTGTTCCAGCAACCTCACTTGAGAGCTCGTTCCCAGGCACTTAACAGCAGGTGGCTTGTGCACCAACGCTACCCTGTATAAAGAAATAGTTCCATCGAAATATTTGCATCGGATTTGGAACAAAATTTTATTATTGTTTCAGAACCCGTTTCTCCATTATGAACTTTAATATCCAACCGCGGCGCCTGGGTCAACCTGGCTGACGTGGTGGATACCATGCCTGATCTGCTCAGACCACGTTTCATAACCCGCGCTAACTTGATCATCGCCATAGCCGTATTAATCCTAACGTACACCGTGGAAATTCTATTCGTCTTCGAATATGTTGCGGAGCACCCCGAAGAACGATTCGAAATGTACGAGTACCGCCAGAACATGCAGCCGGGGCAGGGGAGAGGGCAGTTCTACCACGGCCACGGCCAGGGCCAGGACCAGGGCCAGGACCAGGGCCAGGACCAGGGCCAAGGCCAAGGCCAGGGCCAGGGCCAGGACCAGGGCCATGACCAGGGCCAAGACCAGGACCAGGGCCAAGGCCAGAGCCAGAGCCAAAGCCAGGGCCAGGGCCAGGCCAGGTTCAGGGAATTTATTGTGAGGCGCAGATATGCAGGCATAAACCAGCACGCGCCGCCCGCGCCTCCCGCCCCGCGCCGCGACGGCGACGGCTCCAGCAGCGACGCGGACGACGAAGCTGACGACATAGGACGCCCGCCGCGCGCGCAACAGACGAACCACTACAACCACTTGACCTTCCGCGAAATTGAAATTGACTAGTTCACTCTCACTATATTCCATCCAAGGTGAGACCTAATTTAGTTCAGACCCTCGCACACTTGGACACCGGATGGTCGCAGTCTCAAAGGCAGGACGGGCCGCAACTCGTATGTTACTCAATTGCATGTTAGGATAAGGGAACGATCGCTGCGTTTGTGCAGTTTGCAGGCTGTGTGGTGCTGTTGGACGCTAGCCCTTCTTGGGCTGGCGGTAAGAATGATTTAGAAAGTAATTTAATATATATACGTATGACGAGCTCTTTTGAGCTACGTAGTGTTTAGCGGCTCCCATCGGCCTAAGTTAGCCACGTGTGGAATCAGTCGCACATATTAAGTATATAATCAGTTCTGGGCTCTATAGTAGCACCATGAGTAGTGGTCAGGCTCGATTAGGCCTATGTATGCCGTTTAAAATCGAGCCCAGTTAGCATGTAAGACGATGTTTTGACGAAGCTCAAATTTAGTAGTTTGTAAGTTTCTTGTGGTCACTTGACGCCACGACGGTACCGCCGCTTGATATGTATTGTGGCCACTTGACGCCACGGCGGTATCGCCCTTATATATGTATTGTGGCCACTTGACGCCACGGCGGTATCGCCCTTATATATGTATTGTGGCCACTTGACGCCACGGCGCTATGGCCCCTAAGTATATGTCATTATCATCTATTTATTATATTGTAATTAATGTAACCTAATATCGGATCGTGCAGGTATGAGAACCACCTTGAATGATGCGTTCTTTATTTTCACCAAACAGACTCAATGTGACAACGGACTGTTTCGGTGCTATGTATTTTGAAATTGTGGAACGCATATATTTCTACGTCGGGCCGTTCTTCTTGTTTCACCTACTTAGTTCACAACGAGTATATTTCAATAATATTTTTTTAATCCTATACAAAACATACTCGTACTCCATTTTGTAGAAAAAAAACGCACTGCACTGGTTTGCATTTAGTTAAGTACATGAATCATTTATTTTGTACGAAATTGTATGTCTTTTATTGGAAATGACACTTGTGATTTTATTGTATAAGTATAATTTAATATGATGTGTTGGAATATTGTTTACAAATTTTGTTGCCAAAGATATTCGTTTTTTTATTTTAAATATAATGTTGATTTAAGTATGTGCCATATTTTATGTTCCTGTTTCTATTTAACTGCATTTAATGAATAATAAATATACTAGATTGGTGTCTGTACAGGAGCGTTGTTTATTTTACCCTATCCAACTTCCTGACCTAGCATTATAAGATCTGTTAGTGACACCTGCTTTGAAGTACATAGGCACATGAGTCCCGCGGATGAGGATGTCTGCCCTCCATTATCGACCTATCCATGATTCGAAGAGAATCCCTTCAGGATAAGTGGAGATAGCTATTTATGCTCGAAATCAATAATCGATCCGATCCGTTATCCGCAGTTTTAGATCGATATGTCATGTCATAATATTTCATTTTAGTACTAGGGTTTGACACATTACTACTAAAATGACATATTATGACTTGACATATCGGTCCAAAACAGCGGATAACGGATCAGGATCGATTATCATTAATTTCGGTGGTTAGTGATGTCAGCTTATCGGCTCGTGGGTTCGAAACCTGCAGTCAACTTGTAGTAAAGAAGCGAAGCCATACATGGTAGAGTATTTTCTAGTGCTCGTCTGCCGCTAGGTACCTAACCAGCGTTGTAGGGAATACCGTTTCATAGCAGCCTTAGTCATTAGGTAACTTTTTAACCTACAGGCAACTCATCGAATAAAACCAAATTTACAACAAAAGGTTTTATTCGCGTCAAATACACAAATCGAAAAGTTGCTCACTTAAAATTAGACTACACATAATTATACGTCAACGTTTAAATTTACTTGTTTTCGAGAGCCAACGTTTGGTTGAGGAACTCTATGATGGTCCTGGTGGGGCGGCCTGTCATGCCGCGGTGCAGGTAGGGGATGTCCAGCCCCTTGGTGTAGGCAACGTTGTAGGTGTCGAGGTGCACCCACTTGGTGTCGCAGACGAACTGGCCCAGGAAGGCGGCGCAGTTGGGCGAGTCGCCGTGCAGGAACCGGCCCGCATTGGCGAAGTCGGCGGTGCGGCAGTCGCGCACGCGCCGTGCGTACCACTCCCACAGCGGCATGCGCCACACGCGGTCCCCGGCGCGCCCTCCGGCGCACTCCAGCTGCCGGAACAGCTCCTCGCAGTTAGTGTACGCGGCGCACGCGCTCCCGTCCAGAGCGTCCACCATCTCCCTGGACATGGTGCCCACGTCCAAGATCAGCTTGGGCCAGTAGTTGCGCGCGTACACCAGGCTGTCCGCGATCAGCAGCCGGCCCTCGCGCGAGGGCAGTCGGATGTGGATGGAGCTGCCGTTGGCGTTGCTCACCACGTCGCCGAACTTGGGACTCTTGCCGCTCGGCATGAGCTCGCACAGCGGCAGGATGCCGCGGATGTTGACCGGCAGCCGCAGCCGTGCGGCCGCTCGGGTCACGGCCAGCACGCAGGCCGCGCCGGCCATGTCGCCGCGCATGTGCCGTAGCTCCTCGCACGTCTTCAGGTCCAGGCTGCCGCTGTCGAACGTGACGCCCTTGCCCACAAGCACGATGGGTCGCGTGCACTCGTCCGCGCCGTAGTAGCTGATCTCCACGTACAGTGGAGGCTGAATCGAAGACTTTCCTATCGCCACGAACCCTCCCATCTCGTGGTTCGCGGCCCAACCTTGTGTCTTCACCTCGACATTAATATCTAATTCGCAGAGAATTTCAACTGCTATTTTGGCGAAGGACGTAGGATTTAAAAGATTGGCGGGCATCTCTTGTAGGTACCGAGCCAGGTTCTGTGATTCCGCTTTCAACTCGCCGATTCTCCACCCTTCGAAGTTGCAGTCATCGTAGAGGTGTATGGCGGTTTTCGGCTTCACCTCGTGCGGCGCAAAGGTCCTGTACTCAGTGAACTCCCAGAGTGCGAGCGCAGCGCCCTCGGCTGCTGCCTCGGCGTCGCCGAACGATTCGATGTATATCTCTTTGGGTAGCAGCGGGCGAAGTGCCGCGGCCCCCGCGCCTGATGCGATGCGGATAGCGTCTTTGCTTTCGTCCATTCTCTCAGCGATGTTATAGCTGAGGCATTCAGAGCCCAGACCGACGACGGCCACAAACGCATACTTCGGATCCAAGTTCCAGAGTACGCGGCTCTCACCGAGTTTCGGTATGGGAGCCAGCTTTAATGTCTGCCAAAGCTTGCCGCCGCACAGCTCGTCATACTTCTTGGCCGCCGCAGTCAGCACGGCGGGCTCGCCGTACACGTGCTCGTTGTAGTACACGCCCAGCACGAGCCCCTTGTCGCGGTGCAAGCACGCCTTGGGGTCCCGCACCCTGCGGATCGGTGGTTTGGGAATACAATCCGTTACAGGTATCTTGAACTGAGATATTGCACGATGACTTTTAGAAAGTTTTATGACTTTATGAAGAACTGGAAACATTTTAAATTTTGTAAACAAAAACTGATTTCAAAAGAAAAAAATAGAAACTTAAAACTGCATCGCCAACTAGTTTTTTGTCAGTGAAACCCTTTACGATACTTTTTCAAACAAGGTCGTGTCACAAATTGAACAAACATAATTGATATCTTTATACATTAAGAAGTATTAATTCACATTATTACACAACACACAATGCTTACAAGTCAGTCAGATAATCGCACACAACATGTCTTTTGGAAAAGGTCAAGAAGTCTTTTTCTTAAGCCAGGTGGGAGTGTGGCTCCTGAACCACTCCGGGATGAAGAGGCAGATGGTCTCCTGCAGCTGCCGGTAGATGAGTAGCGTGAGGAAGGGAATGGCGAGCCGCTCGTCCTTGAACAAGTACACCCAGAAGGCGAGCAGCAGCAGGCACACATCCACGGTGTAGTCGATGGCGGACCTCACTTTCATCTTTGCTTTTTTCTCTAACTCTTGGTAGTCAATAGGTATTACGATTGTTGCTCTCTCTGTTTTCTTCAACACTATTTGTTGCGTACATTTCCTCTGATCATTGTTTTGTTTTTCTACAACTCTTGTGACAATCGGTTTGCTTTCTGGTTTAGCTGCATTACTTTGTTTCAGTTTTGTTTGTGCTTTACGAACAGAATTTGCACTATTCATTTTTGCAGGATTTTCTTTGGCACCTGTTTTTTGATTCGGTGGTAATTTTTTTACTTTGGATACTTTTTTATTGCCTATAGTTTCTTGTTTCTGTTCCGTTTGCTGTTTTTCAGCAACTGTTTTTAAATCGTTTGTACTGAGATATAGCCGTGCTGTAGGTTTTTTTGCGGTTCCATATTCTTTGACTATATTTCCATAATAGTCAATAATGGTTCTTCCTTCGTCGCTTATTTTGTCAGGCAGTTTCTCAACCTTTCTGTTTGTTGTTTCTTTTTCTTGGATGACGTGATTTTCTTTGACTTTTCCAGGTTCTTTTTTACTTAGAATTTTAGGGAAGGGGAAATTCGTCTGTTTTGGCATTTTAGTTATCTTCTTAAATATTGTAATTTTTTCATCCTTCTTTGGTTTTTCTTCGAGAATTTGTTTTCCATTAGTTTTTTGAGGAACATTATCGTGTACGGGTTGTATATTTGGAAATTCCCTCTTTTTCAGGATAGGTTTTGGAATAAAATTGGGGTCAGGAAGAGGCAAAAGTTTCAAAACCTCATGTTCAGATACTTCTTCTTCTTCCAAAGTATCTCTAAGGGGGGACCGACGAGCTAATTTATCTCGAGGATTATAGGTGTCCTCCTCTTTAAAGCTGTGTGTTCTATCAACATCTCCGTTGAGACTGCCCTCGTCCGAATACTCCTCGTCAGTGGTCACGGTGCTGGCAGTGTAGTCGTCCTCGAACGACGAGTGTTGCCATTTGTGTTCTGATGTTACAGAATCCTGCGAAGCTTGTCGTTCGCTAAACTTGTACTCATTGTCTTCGACGGAATCAGTTTTGATAATAATTTCTGGGTGCGTAAGCTTTGGCGGCTCAACTGCGACGTCTCGTGGCTTCTCGCGATCGTCGACTCGTTCGCGCGGAGGTTCTCGATCGTAGTCGGCGTTGCTGCGATCGCTACTGTTGTACGGAATGTGATGTTTTCGTTGTTGTTTCGAGTGCTCGTCTCGTTTCTCCTGCTCCTCCTGCATGGCGACGGCTTTGTAGAAGCGCGCCATGGCGTGCTCATGCAGCAGCTCGGTGGAGCTGACTGCGTGCCGCAGCGGCCGGAAGGGCGCCAGGCAGCGCGAGCTCAGCTCCGGCGCCGATAGTGACAGCGGCGGCGGGGACAGTGAGTCCAGGTCCAGCTGGAACGACTCCCGTTTTTCTGAAAAAAAACAACTCAACACATTATTGACTTGTTGAAAAGCTTGTGATCTCACAATTAGCTCATCGATCGATTTGCATGCCGACGACCGAGACGCAGCTTTTTTGTCAATATTAGCGAGTTTATAAGGACTCGTATCAATTCGCACGTTCGTTTGAGCGAGAAATAATAATTGCAGTTCGCAGATGCTGTTATTGGCGGCTTTCGCGGCGGGTTAGCAAAACAAAACATAGGTCGATGCGAGCGCGAGTAGATAAGCTATGTATAGTGACGCGTGGTAACTATGGAACCGGTTATTTATAGGCTCGATAAACGTGGCTGAATAGTCACGCGTAACTTCAGGAGATCATCGTTACACGACGAGTTTAACGTCCGCTTTTGTAAACTGTTATTTTTCTTAAAAACAAAAGCTTTGAATTGGCTCTAAAAATTTATTTATTCTCTAAGAATTTATTTACTTTAATAATGGTATGTCCAATTTTCACTTTCGCAGGTGTGTTTACGGAAGGTAAAGTACCGACCTGAGTCAAATGACAGAAATTTAGGAAACGTTACTTGTTTTATTTTGCATGGTTACTAAAACCTCGCAAACCGGAGATTGCTCTCAAGTCTCGTCAGTGATTCGAAATTCGACAAAATTATCTCCAATTAGTTCCGAGACATCATTGTTATTGTTCTTCCTTGTCTCCTAATGTAAAGAAAAGTATTTCGCTAGTAACAATACTAAACAGATTAGAACTTTAAATATTTGAGTTTGTCTTACCAGTTTTGGAGGGCTCCTTAGTCGTTTCGGGGTACAGCACGAGCATGAACTCGTCGTTCCGCCGCTCGTCGGTGCGATGCGGGGGCGGGGCGGGAGGCGCGGGCGCCAGGGCCGAGCGCTTGCGGCGCGGCGCCGGCGACACGCGCTCCTCGCCCTCCTGCTGCGTCAGCGCCTCATTGATGATGCGTGCCTCCACGGCCAGGAAGTCCATGTCCACCGCGCGCCCGGGGATGCGCACCGGCGGCGACTGTTCGCTCGGCGCACTCATGCCGTACGGGCTCTCCGCCTTCACGCGGAATCGGTACTCGCTGCCCTCGATCAGGTCGAACAGCGTGACGTTCGTCTTGCGGCTGGTAGTCGCCTTCAGCCACACGTTCCATCCGGCGCGGTAGTACTCGACGACATAATTGCCGATGCGGCAGCCGCCATCGTCCTCGGGCGGCTCCCAGTCCAGCGTGACGGACTTGTCCACCTGCCGCGTGACCGACACGCGCCGCGGTGGTTCCGGCGGTGCCGTGATGGTGACGAGGAAGGCGACCGTGTCCTCGCCGATGCCGTTCCTCGCGTGCACCTGGTACTCGCCGCGGTCGCTGCGCCGCGCCGCGAGGATCTTCAGCACCGAGAACTTGGGTGCATTCGTGATTTCCACGCGATCGTCCGGCGTGATCGGGCGCCCGTCGTGCCGCCACTCCACTGCGGGCGACGGCTTCCCCACGATCGTCGTTTTCAGAAACACGGTTTCGTTAACTTCGTAGAGGAGCCCGTCCTCGTACTGGCGCGGGTAGCGCAGCTTGGGCGCCGCCTCGATGGCGAGCCGCGCGCGCGTCGCTGCATGCCCGCTGCGATTGGTGGCCGTGCAGCGAATCTCGCCCTCGTCGCTGGCCAGCGTCTGGTGAAACACGAGCACGCTGGAAGTGTCGTCGGTGCAAATCGCCGTGCGGCGGCTGCTGAATATCTCGTAGTCGTCTTTGAACCAGGCGACGGTGGGCGGCGGTGCGCCGCTGAACGTCACTCGAAACTCTGTCTTGTCATTCTCGAGTGCGGTGACGTCCTCAAGGTGGCGCAGGAAGACGGGCGGGCGGTGCGGCGCCGGCTCCGGGGAGACGGTGAGCACGTCTGAGAGCTCGCTGTAGTCGGAGTTGCCGACGGCGTTTAGCGCGGCGACGCGGAACTGGTAGCGGTGCGGCGGCTCCAGGCCGGAGAGCACGAGCTCGGGCCGCAGCACCACGGGCGGCGACGTGCGGATCCAGTCGGGCGCGCCGAGTCGGTTGCACTCCACCTGGTAGCCGCGCAGCGGCGCGCCGCCGTCGTGCGCGCCGGCGCGCCATCGCAGCGTGATCGCGTTCGGCTCCTCCTCCGCCGACAGCGGGATGATCTCGGGCTTGCCGGGCGCTGCGGGCCTTCCTGGAAACGAAAAGGGCCATCTCTTATTTTCCCGAACAGCTTAACCTTTATAGACGGCGGTGGCTGCGTCCGTCGGCGCCGATGCGGTGCCGTTTGGCATGACATAAACCTCCTTTCAAAATTAGACGCGTGATAATCGTTACATGAACGCGGACGGTGTTACGATTTGTTTTGTTGTGCCACGCTTCAGGAATCGCAGCGCGAACTCTTTTTAAAAATAGATATAGAGACGGGGGCCTCGGGCTCGGCTTGCGCGCGGCGGCTCGGCGCAGGGTGCGGCCGCGCAGTCCTCGGGCGTACCTGCTGACTTCCAGTGCACGTTCTTCCGGGGCCTGGGCGGGTGGTGTGCTGCGGAATGCTGGTTGCCCATGGCGGCGGCGGCGCGCGCCGACACACTGAGCGCGCGGGCCGCCCGCGCCGCCCGCCCGCCCGGAATAGCTCGCGCCCGCGCCGCCCGCCTCTCGCCCGCCCGGATGCGATCTTGATTACTTTGATGGATATGTTTTCATTAACGACAGTCGCTCGGTGACGACCTTTGGCGCATCTCTGAATATATTATGGTCGTACATTTGAAGCATTTCGAAGCATTGCCAAATTCATCATTGACGGATAGGTGTATTTATATACTTTTATGTTTTTATTTTTAATGCGTGCTGACTGCTGTGTTTATGTACAGTCGACTGCATAAATATGTTTCGTAGCTGATAACACAACTGTGCGATCGAGGCAGATCAGTAGGGCTTTACATAGCACACGCAATATCAAATATCTCTTAAAATTAATCAATTAAATATTGTGAGTTATGTTTAAACACAAAAAAAACAGAAAAAATCGTTGTGGGAGGGCGGCACATTTGCTGCTTGTTTTAAAAAAAAGTGCTAATTATTATCTAAGGTTTCATCACGATGTTTTGGGTGGTTCTTCAGAGACAAACTTTTCGATGTCTATGCGTATATTTCTGAAACCAACAAACAAAACGGCATGTTATTTTTTTTATCCAGTGTAGCTTTAACCCTAACTGGGACAAGTGATATTTTTCAAATAATTGCAGTCATCAAGGTATAAATTAAAAATATTTTAAGTGTGTTCTTCAGATTCATAAGACGCGTCCCCTTGCCATTTTCCGGAACAAAATGGTCGATGTCGCATTTTCATTTTGATAAATCAATATAAATTAGGATTATATCATAAGAAAACAAACTCTCCCCTTTCCAATAGGTCTCGGCTCAGCATACAACTGAGGCTGTATACCAGCCTCAGTTACTGATTTTCAGCCGGAACCCACTTCATGACATCACGGACAAGTACAAACAGAGAACAAAAAAAAAAGGAATAAAAATGGAAGTAAAATATAAGCTCAGAGAAGGTAGGTAGGTCAGACGCTAAGGGGCAATTCAAATTGCCGCAGAAGATGAGAAAGGAAGCGGAGCGAATTTTAGAAATGAGATAGTAGGTAAGTTAGGTAGGTACATAGAATTTTAAAATTTATCTTTTTGTAACGTACAAATTGATATTTATGAGACCTAGTAGGTCCTAGGTAGCAACATCGAGGGAAACCGAATTGGCGCGATGAGAGACGAAATGCAGTGTCAGACTCAAGCGTCTGATGTGTATTGTCCCCGCATAAAGTGGTAGCTAAAATAAAGATAAGGAAGAAGAGAAGAAATTAATTCTCGACTTAATATTAAAATTGACGTTTCCCTTCCTTCTCTTCAGCGGCAATGTGAACTAAATTAAAAATGAAAGCATTTAAAAATGATAAAATAAACCGGTACTTTGGCGCGACAAGACTAGTGGATGGATCGTTGGCAATCTTGGCAAATTAGCTTCAAATTAATTTTATTCTTGAATAGGAATTTGTAACAGCGCCATCTATTACTCACCACTTGAACAATTTGCTATGTGCGTGTTGAAAGTTTGAAGTGGTTCGAAATTGAACTAATGTTGTTTTTCGTTCAGTGAGAAAGATTGGTTCCTAATAGTGTAATGATGAACTGGTAGATGGCAGCACTATACGAAAATTAAGAAGAAGTTTTCTTGAATATTATTTTGACTGGGGTGTTTTTTCTTTCATCTTGAGCATTGACGTACAGAAATAATATTGGGTATAATATTTATACAGATTATTGTATGAATTTCTTGTTTATATAATCCCTAGTAGTTATAATAATAGCCAACTTAACTTACGTTAGATAAGGGTTACAAAGTTCCTTAACCATATTTGAAAATGGACATAATGTCTTGTAAGTCTATGATTATAATACAATATTAATATATAAATAAATTATTAAAAAATATTAAATTACACTCATTGTAGGAACAATGAGTGTGTTTTAATGAATATATTCACTGCCATAAAATTACCATAAGTTACGACGTTTCCACTGCTGGGACACAGGCACAGGCCTTCCTTCACTCAGAGAGAGTATGGGCCATAACATGATCCACCACGCGGCTCAGTGCGGGTTGGCGGATAGGCCAGTCCTTGTGTGAGAGTTTCAGACTGAGACAAAAACCGGGACCGAACGGCATGGTGGTGTTATCAGAGGTAATTTAATACCAATCTTAGCCTAAAATAAAATGAGTTCTTTCTGTTGACTGATGACATTGATCTCATCTTAGTCTGATCCACAGAGTAGGTACACAGAGAAAAAAGACCTTCCGAAATACCGTTTTCCTTCTGAGTCAAAAAAATGTGATTCAGAAACCTAAGGTAAAATTAGTTACAAGTCAAGCTAATAAAAGTTTTTTAATAAGGAATGAATCTGTCTTGGAAGATAAGACTCAGGAGGAAAGTCAGATTATTTTTCTCAGTGTACCTTTGTATAACCGGAAAGTCTGATCAAACAAATGAGATCAAAAGCATTGTTCCACTAAAGTGTAGGTATGTGTATTCTTCTCGGAATAACATGATGTCGGTAATTTAGTGGGGCAATTAAATCAGTTTTGCGATATTTTATTTATTGCAGCGGTAGCGGCTGGTGAGGACTTGTCAAGCTGACGGAATCCCCGTCTTTTTTGAATGCGGTGAAAACGTGATAAAAGTTTTCCAATGACTGACGGAATACTATTTTAATTTTTGTTAACCGTTGCTCTTGTTTGTTTTGCAATTTGATCGTCAGATTTAATAAGATTTATTATTTCTTCGTAATTTACAATACTAAAAATTGCAGTCTATCAAATTATATTAGTGCCTACCCCAGCTTCGCACGGATGCATTGTAGATAAATGTGCTAATACGCGGCAGTATTTTACAAATCTTTGATTTGTTCGTCTTTTCTGTCCTAATATATTATATGTATTACATTTAAACGTTCTTCTTGAATCATTCTATTTCTGAAAACTGCATTTAAATCTGTTGAATAGTTTAAAAGATTTATGCTAACGGACAGCGGAAGCAACATCGTGTTATACTAAGCAAAAAGATGGAGTATGTGATCAGCCTTCGACTTCCACAGTTTTTGCAACGGTGCAGAATGTTAGCACAAGTCTGCAAGTGACTATGATGTTTATTTAGCTATAAATTATAATTATGATGATGATAAATAAGGGTCGAGTAACAATAAAGTTTTGCATTAGATTAATTGATAATGGTGTTAATTAATTTGTGCATTTTCTAAAACTGCACTCAGACAGGTGACATCTATTGCAGTCCTTTTCTGGCCACGGAAATAAAACGTGTGAAGGACAACATTAAGCGGCTTCAACGGAAGATCAGCGCTGATCAAACGAGCAGCACAACGCTGAGTTGAGGCGGGTTTGCAACAATACATTTTTCTTTTTATTCATTCTTATTCCTACATAATGTATTTGTCTTGTATAATTTGTTGCAAATAAATGATTCTTATTCTTATTCATTACTTCTTCCCTGTCAAAAGTTTAGTTTTTGTAATCGCACCACTACACAATCGATACCAATGCATAATAGTTGTAACTCATCTGTTTACACGTGTATTTTCAACTATTACCTACTGGAAATTTCACGGAAACTAACTAGCATCATAGTGGAATTTCAAAGTTCTTGATGGCAATATCCAATTTCAGCGGCTGCACTTGCGAAAGTTCGTGGTGTGTGGCACGAGAACTACCTACCACTTGCTGCGAACATTCTTGGAGCTGAATTCACAAACCGATTAGGGACTTGCTTTATGAGCTAGGGCACTTACATTGAACTTTGAAGAGAAGTGTTGGGGCTTGGATTACGTGACCATACCACTCGGTTTGGGCAGGATAGTCTCGCGTTAAATCTATACGTACGTACGTGTCACGCTGTCTCCAAAACCTCAAAAATTATAACCAGCCTCTACATCTTGAACCGATTTTCAACAAACATAGCTAAACACTCCTGACTAGATCACCTTTCATACAAAAAAACACAAATGCACTCCGGGAGTGCGGGCAGAAGTGAAAACTACTTCAAAAACACAATGAAAATTGGTTCATCTGTTCGGCAGCTACGATACCACAGACAGACACACTTGATATGATTATTTAGATATATATATATGTAATAAAATATTTAAGTTGTAGTTAACTATACAAATAAGGCGGCGTAGACGAGTAGTACAGCACTACACTTCGTGTACTCTTTTTGTATGTTTTTGTGCTCTTTTTATGTTTTTGTTGTTTTTTTTGTATATTTTGTTGTTTTGCAAACAAGCAGACAGCTCGCCTGATGGTAAGCGGTCTTCGTCGCCTATAGACATATGCCCGAAATTAATAATCGATCCGATCCGTTATCCGCGGTTTTGATCGATATCTCATAATATTTCATCTTAGTATTAGGGCTTGACACATTACTACTACAATGAAATATTATCAATCCAAAACCGCGGATAACGGATCAGGATCGATTATTAATTTCGGCCGATGTGCAACACAGGGGCGTTGCCGACTCCTAAGTCAAGTTTTGAAAACGATAAAAGTTTACTACCGCTAACTAGTCAAAGTGGCAAATCGTACTGGCTAAATGCAAAACGTAACTCGAAAACTGTTCAAATTCGAACACAGCAACGTTGGAAATAACTTTACCGCACTACCGAATTTAGTAATCCTCCAAGTTTCCGTAAGTGGCGCTTAAAGAAAAAAGTATGTTTTTTTTTACTATTCACAGTAGTTACACAGGTTCACAAATCTAAAATGGTAACCCTACACCCGGTAGAATTAGGGATGCACTGCGTTTAGCCTCCCCGGAAGCTTAGCTAACTACTTACCTATTGTTCGGAGTTGCAACTTTGCTCAGCATCGAACAACATCGATATTAGAGATGGAGCAGTCAGATCCGAATTTTCAGAATATCGAACTTCGACCGTACGATCCAGCATTTTTTCGGATAGGATAGAAGCGATTCGATTGTCTACTAAATCGATTTAATAACGTCAAAAATTTGGACCTTGCTTCGGGTTTGCTTGCATCATGTATCGTCACCGCCAGTTATGGAGTTTTATTGAATAATCCTACTAATATTATAAACGTGAAACTTTGTGAGTATGGATGTTTGTTACTATGTATTTCACGCAAAAACTTCTGAACGGATCTGAATGAAATTTGGAATGGAGATAGCTTGTACCCTGGATTAACACATAGGCTATTTTTTATATCGGGAAAAGGTTCCTGCGGGATAACGGGGAAATGTGGAGGGGCGCAAATAGTTTTTTTATAATTAGTTACTCACGAAAAATATCCATTAAACTTATTGGGTACGGGTAGCCAGTTAGGTCCACAGTTAATACCAGTTAGGTTCTGAAGTTTTTTACATACTATGCATTAGCGCTTTCATTAGCTGGCGTCCCGCGTCAAAAAGTTAAAATAATTATTTATTGAAGATTGGCACTGATAAGACTTATTTACAATCGTATTATGTTCATTGCATAGCAAAAGCCTGTGTAAGCCTGTTAAAAATGTATCTAGAAAGTTATGAAAATTCATTTTTCATTCCATCTTTAGGATCGATTTTATAAAAATCGACCCAATCCCACTACGATGCTTAAAATCGGATCAAATGCAAAAATAGCACATCCCTAGCATATGTTACAGAGTGCAAGTACCTAGGTAGGTAGTCTACTTACCTGATAAATTCCATAGTTTTCAATAAGTGCATAACATGCTAACGAGTACAGTCAGCTGCAAAAGTTGCTGAGCATGCATATTTTTCGAAAGGTTTCCTGACAGCTGAAGAATAGTTCTAACACCGTGGATAGATGGCGTTGCCAAGACAATTATAGCGCTTGTTTTTCGTATTTATTCATTAAAAAAAAAAGCTAATGAATCTGAGTCCATACAGGCAATCAGGGCTTTTTTTATGCAAATGAGTAAAGCGCAAGGCCAGTAAACAGTGAACTAAGTAAGCAATATAATTCATTGTCCATCAGCCCCAATATCTACCACTACCCAACTGTCATTGCCACTTCTTGTTTCTTTACGCGGCAAAATGTGAGTTCCTCTGTATTTCAAAAACTTAAGGCAAGGCAAATCAAAAAAACAAGCACGAAAATTGAATAAATGAAGTGAACGTTTTTTTTAAATTGATTATTTACTAGTTGCGCGCCGTGGTTTCACCCGCATCTTCCCGTTATCCCACAGGAACTTTTTTCCGGGATAAAATACATAGCCTATGTGTTAATCCAGGGTGTAAGCTATCTCCAGTCCGAATTTCATCAAAATCATTCTAGCAGTTACTGTGATACGTGGTAACAAGCATTCACACACACAAACTTTCGAATTTATAATATTAGTAGGATTGTATGTTACCTGCTTTTGGTGCTTGCTTTACACATGCAAACGATACCGTCAACGTCACATAGATGACTTTCAAACTGCTCTTTTAATTGTCTGTCAAAAAACTGTCTGTTCTCCTAAACATTAAACATTTTGAACAACAAACTTGTTTCATTCTGGTAAGCAGTAGGTACACTTATGAAAACATGGGCGAGTTCAGCTATTTTCGTCGCTGACTGTACATCAACTACAACGTATTTCGAAAACAACTAAAAGCCTCTTATGATGTGTAAGCGCCTTACTACACGGGTCTAGCTTGCGTAGGGTTACCATATTAATATACCTAAAATCAACAGACCAGGACAAGAACCTCCGAAATCCCGGATGCTTTCCAAGCAAGATGTTGGAACGTACATAGTTTAAGTTTGACGTTAAGCATGTAGTAATTAATAACGTTTTCAAATTTGAATTTAAACTCCGGAAACACGAAGCCAAAATTTTCGCTGAAATATTTAATTGTTATTTTTTTGCGATCTCTTTCCGGAACTGTATAGGTATAAAACCCCGTGCTCTCGCTCCTCAGAGGCCCTCCAAGTTAGGACATATTCGGGGAAACCCGAGAATATGGTTACCCTAACCCTAGCATAGATGCTTGCGCAGAATTTTGGCATAAACTCAGTGAAATAATTAACAGTAATTAAGTGTGTATTTCTATTTTCTCATTATTATTATTATTTTTACAACTTCTGAGAATGATACGAATGTATAATAATTATTATTATTTAATTCTATTTGTATAACCAACTGACTTGCCTAAAATGAATTGTTGTTAAGGTGAATAAATGAATTTTATCTTATCTTATCTAAGCTCAAGCTCATTGTATGATTCGAACCCACGTCCTACGGGTCGCAAGTCGACGTCACTACCACTGAACCATTAATAGAAATAAATTTGCTAGTTTTAAGGCCAGGATTCACAGCTCAGGAAGGAACAACCCACCAGATATTAGATTACAAAAAAAAACCTGGTATACAAGTAATTTATGAGGATCATAATTCCACATCTCGTGCTTCAAATGTAGTCGATGAGATCATTGTAAGCATCGAAGCCGACCTACATCGCCGCTGGACGGGCGCCAGCACTCGGCCACCTACCACCAAGTCCTCAAGGTGATAGTGGTGTGTTAGTACAGATATTTTACAATATTCGCTAATATGTATATTATATTTGTTTCAGTAACTAATCTAGTCGACTCGACTAATCAGCCAATCAAAATCAATCGCTACTTCAAAATTAATCTTTAGTAGGTGTAGCTGCTAGGACTGATGATTGGGTTTACCTACTAATATTACAAACGCGAAGGTTTGTTTGTGCGTGTACGTGTGTGTGTGAATGTTTGTTGCCACGTATCACTGAATATCACGTAACTTCTGAACCGATTTTGATACAATTTGGAATGGAGATAGCTAATACCCTGGATTAACACATAGGCTACTATCTCGGAAAAGGGTTCCTGCGGGATAACGGGAAGACGCGGGTGAAACCGCGGGGCACCTAGTAGAGCGAGGGTGGCTGAACGATAACGCGTGCGACTTACAAGGCGCCGACACCGAGTTCGAATCCTCTCGGCCCCGCACCTATGACTTGATAAGTACATCGTGAGGAAACCGGCATGTCCAAGAACTGCAACACAAGGGCATGCGACATCTACCAACCCGCACTGGGCCAGCGTGGTAGATTACGGCCCGTACTCTCTCTCTGAGAGAAGGCCAGAGTCCAAGCAGTGGGAACGTGAAAGGCTGATGATGTTGAATGTCGACATCTCTTATGTCTGGTTAGCAAAGTTGATTGTTGAATAATGAAATGGATACCTACTAATATATCGGTAAAGATTTACTCATATCACTAAGACGGACGAAAATATTTAATAACAGTAATACATATCTTGATGAATCTTGATAATTATACCAACTACAGCACTAAAAGTACGACCACCGCATCATCCACCGCAAGTACTCCAATCGTACAATCTAATATGATCCATAAGTTTTGAACTTTAAGGGCTACATTTGGGCGTTAAGAGGCGCTGGCAAGTCGTTATGGGATTTCGATCTGATTTGAGCTTTACAATCTGTGCACTGAAAGTTCGATGTTGGAGTATTGACGAGTTTGGAACTTATTGGAGGGTGATACCTATAGTCTGTAGTACAATATTCTACAGTCTAGTACTAATTGGATTAATTTTTTGGATTAACTTAATTAGCGAGGAATTATTTCAGTTTGTGTTTAAGATCGCCATCACGGTAAACTCAACGATAAACTCAAACAGGAAACTTGTCTAATTAGTGTATTTTTTAGGACATAACATGAGATCACTTTCAAAAGTAATAAGTAATAAGAATAAAATTGTCAATATGATCGCGCCAAAACAAATTACCTGCCGGGCGTTTCTTGCCTGTTGTTTTGGCGGCGTAAGAAGGTTGGAACAGGCGTAGGTAGCTAGTTTTAAGTTTGACGGTAATTTAGCTTCTCATTAGTGATGATACAGTTTTCGGAATCCGATAGTAAGTTTAGGAGATTAGTCCCTTCAAAGAAATAAAAAGGTATAGATGTAACCTGGATGGGCGCTAGAAGCTGGACCGATTTCACTTTCTTTTTTTTGTTGTTTTTTTTATTGCCAGGAGGTTTTTTTAATGAAAGAAAAAATGGAAAAAGACTATTTATTGCGATAAACTGCAATCTACGCGGGTGAAACCGCGGGGCGCAGCTAGTCTTTCTTGTATATAAAAATGAATCCCTATTTCCCTTGGTCACGGCATCACGCGTGAACGGCTGGACGGATTTCACAAATTTTTGTTTTTGTTGTGTTTGCTAATGCAAGGAGAAGGTTGTTATGGAAAAAGTTGCCATAAACTGCAGTCCACGCGGGTGAAACCGCGGGGTGCAGCTAGTTTATATATAAAAAGCAGGACCTCTGCGCAGCTTTTTCCACAAATAGGATTAAATAGTTAATTAATAGTTCATAAAATAGTTAATTAATTATTAATAGATTTAATAGTTCCACTTCCACTGTGCCCCAACAAGCCGTAGTGGGGAAAGTGGGTTTCTAATCTATAAGGATAGTCAGTGCGGAGGAAGTTCATCAACACCAAGCAGCGTCTGTTTTCTGTACCTAACAGCTGAATTTACAATCAATCTGCCAAAACACTCAGATTGACGCACAAGAAGTGAATAAACAAATTTAAACATTTGTTCTGACCACCGACGACTGACAACTTTACTGATGTGGCGCAACGGTTGAACTGCCACCGATTGCGAAATGGATGTTGCGGGCTCGATTCCCGCTATACAGGACAAATATTCCGGCAAAAATATTTCTGAAAAAAGAATAGTATTCTCGTGATCATGGCGCTTGCAACAGTGCCGAAATATCGAGAACTCAAACAAAAACAAATACATGGTAATTATCCCGTTATAAAACCTAATTCTAATATGAGGTATAGCTCTCTATCAATAGTTGAAAATAAGTGCCTATAAATATGATTCATATATAATATATAATAATAAATAAATATATTATTATTATATATTATTATAATATATAATTCTTCTACTTTAGATTCTTATTTGTCTTATTTCTTATTTATTTTTCATATAGGTCTTGGGGTCGACCTTTTTTGTTACATCATTGTAAACGTATTTATGTCATTTCAGGGCGCAGCTTCATCGTTTTAAGGCCATCCTTCGGGGTCCTCATCCACGCGTCCGGAGGACGTTCATTCATCAACATCCACTTTAACGAAACATCTCATCCTACAGTTTTGTAAAGCAGCCAAAACATCGCGATCCTCTTGCGGATCCGTTTATTCTTGGACATGACAAAATAATTGTTTAGATGGCGATCACAGAGTTACAAAAATGTGTTTGAATCATTGAAACATCATTTTTCTGAGAATAGACGCAGCTGCAAGTGTAGGTACGTGATTAAGCCAGTGATTTATATTTAGGACTCCATTTCATACAAATAGATCATCTAATTGATTATTATTAGAGTAGGACGTACTAATGACGTCAGAGGAAATCATGTTAAAAAATCTGTTCGCGGAACATTGGCGGTTATTGGCGTCACGGGCGAGGTTTGGGTTTAAGGAATGCGACGGTTTATAAGTGAGTTAGTTTGTATGTTTAATACTAGCGTGAAGACGCTGAAACAGCTTAACGGATTGGAGTGAAATGTGGAATGGAGATAGCTTATACACTGGATTAACACATAGGCTATATTTAACCCCCGAAAAAGGAACCTGCGGGATAGCCGCGGGGCGCCGCTATGTTCATATTACTTCTTACTTCAATCTAATACCACGGTAATGCCCGTTGGCACTAAACATAGGCATCGCCTACATCAGTTTAACACCTTACCCTCGTTTGGGTCAACGCCGTAGGGGTCGCGGAAGAATGCTTTCGCGTGCCCGTAGCCCCGACACAAGGCGCTCGGTAGCAAACCGTGTGGTTTTTAGTTTGTAGAAGATCTTCATTACAACTTGGGAAGCGAGCGGGTATGCGTAAAACATCACCTACATCTCGAAAAAACTTAAAATGGCACAACTGAATTGTTTTTTTATTTGTTTTCCTCAATACTGGGGCGGATTAAGAAAATCGCAAAAGCAGAAAGATTTAAATTGGTAGTTGTGCATGGGATTGTTACAATCAAATCGGGGAGGGTCTACAAAAATATAACGCCAGTAGCCTTGGTTTTACAAGATGTAGAGAATTCTTTATTTATCGAGTAAGTATATCTATTTCAGTATTACAGAATGTCTGCCCACGAGCGTGACTCAGTTTCGCCGCACACAGGTAGGGCTGTGATGCTCTCATATGTTTATTTCAGCGCATATCCGCTGAAAAACACTCTGAATCTACATATTTATCAAATACAATGTACAAATGCCTTCAAAAACGGGAAGTTTCAGTACAAGGCCTTGGTAGACGCATTGACTAGGTTAACCCGGCTTCGTATGGGTATGGGTCAAAATTTTGTCAACCGGAAGCTGTTTCGAAACCGATATATAAATGACGGCTTTTCGACAGATCTACTGGAAGCCTATAAATCTTACATACATTACATCAACTCTGATCAAACCGTTTAGACAGCGCAAGCTGATATATCAGCCCGTTGGCTTATTTTTATTTGTTTTACTAATATCGTGATTTAGTGCTAAAATGTCTGCATTAGCACAATAAAAAATAGGATAATGTAGCTCTCCCTTTTTATGAAAGAATTTTTGGAATCGGATTGGCAATATTAGGACGTTATCCGTACATCCAAACAAAGTAACAAATACCGCATTACAGGATTCAAACCCACGACCAGAGTTGCAAACCGACATCACTGCTGCTGATGTATCATCGCATGCGTAGTCTCCAGCCTACTAATAATTAATCTATCACAATTTTAACAACGATGTTTATTAATTAAACGCATTTTAATTACATGCTCCATTGCCAAATAATAATTGGATATCTTTGATTACTCTCGGTACTAACAGTTTTTGACGTCCGAGGCTTCGGCCGGAGTCGTTCCTTTTTTCCCACAGCCTGTTTGACCTGCAAAGTAAGGTGTGCAAATATTACTGTGTTTATAAATGGCACACAGTCTCACCTGGGGGACAAGTCTGCTATTTACACTTTAATGTTAAGTCTAGATGCATACAGACTAAATGCCATTAAAGCGACGCTAAAGTTCGGTAGCCTGTTATGTTATTATGTATCTATCGATACCGCATGTCAAGACTACGAAAATGGTACTATACGGAGAAAAAAGACCTTCCGAAATACCGTTTTCCTTCTGAGTCAAAAGGGAAGGACTTGTGATTTAGAAGGAAAACTAAGGTAAAATAAGGAAGGAATCGGTCTTGGAAGGTAAGACTCAGAAGGAAAGTCAGATAATCTTTTCAGTGTATTACTTAATCTGTGACGTAAGTCCCGATATCATAGATTCATGGCATAGATGTTTCATGGACGAAGAATGGTGACAGGTTGTCACCCCGAGATAGTTTCAAAATGGACAAAAAGGGTCAAAATCGGCCATTACGGGCCGAGCATGGATACGCATATTGATTAGCAAACTTGGCCCGCTGAATGGTAAACGTTGACGAGTCCTCTGAAGGAGCATGCTTACCTAAAGATACCTGTTAGTGTTTAATCTTGACTCCCAAATTTTACTTATAGGGAAACTATGGCGCTGACGGATATTCCACTTCTTCGCCATTTGTATTACCAATGAAGATGGCGTTTTATGCGGATTGGGGAAACTTCAGTACTTCTTGTTGTCCGATGGTGGGAAGGATATGGTGGAATAAGGTTGTGGGGTCTAGTCTGCTTTGGTTGCTTACATCTCAAAGTAACGAGCGCAGAATATTGCCGCACAAGATGCGGGAGCATTAGATGTGCGACTTGCTTATATCGTCATTGAGGTACACAAATAAAAGGGATGATGTGGGATGATATTCAAGAATTATTTAGCAGTGCATGCCTCCACCATATATCTTACATTGAATTTACCCTCGAGTGCATTAAGGTTCCTGTGCGACGGATTGTACCTACTTGCTGTTTTTCGGGCGGTTGCTGTTGGTTGTTGTGTTACGGTTCGTGGAGTCTCCAATGAAGACTTCGAAACGAGGAAACCATTTTGGGTGTAAATTGCAAATATGTCGGTTGGATGCAACTCGAGCTTTTTAGCCTAGATTGAATTCGCACTGGGTTGGACCGCTGCCCAGCGTCGACGTCGCCACCTTGGCACCCGCTCAAACCGTTTTGCGTTGTTCCGCGCCGCCACCGCCACCGCCGCCGCGCCGCCACCGCCACTGCGTGACTTGCTAAAATTATTTTCATGTTTTGTCACGTATCCGCTGTACAACTTAACGGTTTGGGCTACAGAAGCTAAACATTTATGTTTTTGTTACAAATACCGTTGAGTTGATTGTGTTAGGCTAAGATTACAAGGCCGGTCGGTTCTGGATCGGCTTCATTAATGGAGCCTGCAAAAACGATGAATGTTCGCATTGACGTCGACATGAATTCTTCAATTATACATTTTACTTCTAGGCGTTAGACCACAATGTGGCTGAAGGTGGCGTCACGCTACACCTGGATTGGGAACTGACTCTCATGAGGAGCTGCCCGGACATACCGATAGGTGCCGGGCGACAGATTGGTATAAGTAGCTAGCTAGTTGCCCTAAGACTACGACCAAGCTATAGTTGCATCACGCTGTTTTCCTTCATCGAAAGCTCAAGCTCATTGTCTCAAGCCGACATCACTACCACTCACAATGTAGACACAGGTGCCCTAGAAGAACGTATGAAAGAATCATTAGAACACCAGAGAACATAGCATTACATTGGTAGAAATCGCTCTACACTGAGAAAAAAATTCGACTTTCCTACTGAGTCGTTACCTTCCAAGACCGATTACTTCCTTATTTTACCTTAGTTTTCCTTCTAAATTTCAATTCCTTCCCTTTTGGCTCAGAAGGAAAACGGTATTTCGGAAGGTCTTTTTTCTCCATGTAAGCGATAAGACCGCCCATTGTAAGACTAGCTCTAAGATCTTTCCTTTTATGTTGTTCTTTTTCTGTTGTTGTGGTGAAACAATAAAGCGTTATATCTATCTACATTGTAGAGAAGACAGGGAGGTATTTTTAAAAAACATTGTGCAATAACGAAGCAGATGAGCCACGCAAGCTCACACGAAAACAATTTATTTTGGAGAGAGAACATAATTTGCGCAAACGCAATAAAGCCGCTATCGCAAAGTGTAAGGTCGTTCCTGTATTATTTTATTTCAGCCGAGCGTTTCAGCCGCGGCGAGGGGAGCTGGCGGTCAAACTTGGCCGCGTACATTCTGAGACACTACACTTATGCTGGGGCCACACTAACGGGAAATGTCGTTAAATAGCGCGATGATTGACATTTGACCTAAGTGTGGCCACAACATTGGACAACGGCATTCACATTGGCGTTTGACGTTAGCCGATAACTCAAGTGCATTCACGTTAACCGTTCACGTGTAGCTACTCACATAACGCAATATTTATCGCAATGATAGGAATAAGTGTTTTTTATAGTAAGTAATGTATATAAATATGTATAAGTAGCCTGGAAGTTTAGGCTCCAATCCTAAGTAGACTAAAATTCAATATTATCTGGTTTTTTTTCTTACGTTTTTATGAGCCCAAACTGTTGAACAATCTTTTAATCATTACCGGACACAGTCACACACACTCACATCTTCTTTACATATAACATTCCAGTTAGTGTGTGTTTGTAATTCTTGTCCTCTTAAGTCTTAGCTACTTAAATCATTTGGACCCTGGGTAAGAAAATAGGATACATTTTATTGCGATAAATTGTAGTCCGAGCGAGTGAATCTTAGGGGAACAGCTAGTGTAAACATAAAACATCAAGTGACTTGGAGCCAAATGTTACTTCTGTAAGGTAAAGAGTTGACAATCAAGCGTATCATGCACAACGGTGGCAATGCCCAGTTGAATTGCTGTGCTCATTGTGCCAAATAATAACAACAATTCCCAGTACATTATGCGAGTATGATTAAATACAGATTTAGAATACCAACGTGCGCTTTAGTGAAAGTGACCGCTAGCTCCTCGCCTAGACGCCCACGCGACGCTCCATGTTTTATGTATTATTTTTCAAATAATTTTCATATTGAAAACTTCAATAGGTCGTACCGTTGTCGTTGGGTGGAAATGTTATCAGAACAGACTGCTTTAGGTGCTGGAGTTAGTTAGGTTTAGGCCCAGCTAAGACTGGTGGTCCATCGGATCAGTGGGACCACGAACGTGTTATGCTTTTTATACTTCCGGTTGTCAAAATCTTTGCTTATCCGTGGGAAGCCCGGGCGGGACGCTAGTTACTAAAAGATTTTTCTAAAAAACTCTATACAACGTCAAAGCATGTTTATACAGATAACTTTGTGTTTGTTAACTAACTATAGTATGTAACCACACTGTATGTAAGTAGGAACATAGTGATCTAAATATGTAGGTTAGATAGTTAATATATATTAATATTAGAACTCTTTCATCCTATCCTAAGTGAGTAAGGATGTATGGGATTCCTGGTTCCTGCGGGATAGCGGGAAGACCCGAGTGAAACCGCGGGGCGCAGCTGGTAATATTACGAGTATAAAAGTGAAATAAAAATAAAATAAAAAAATAAAATGAAAGTGAAAAAATAAAATAAAATAAAAAAATAGTAATAGTTTTAATGTGAAAGTTTGTGAGTATGGATGTTTGTTACTCTTTCACACAAAAACTACTGACGGAACGGATCGAAAAAGGTCCTGTAGAATAACGGGCAGACGCGGGTGAAACCGCGCGCAGCTTAAAATATATACTTGTTGCTAGTTCCATAAACACAATAAATAATGTTCCAGTTGTCAACCAAATGTGGTTTATGCGCTGTTTACACGTTTTATTGGGTCGTCGTTAGGCGCCGAGCGCTCGAATACCTAACTAATGACGCATCTTCAGTGCGCAGTATATAGGGACGTCTGCTCTCCTCTCACTAACACGGTCTTGGTTGCGAGCTCACCTAAATATGTATTCAAAGTAGTTAAGGAAGCTAGGATAACATATTTCAATGGCTCCTTCTAAACCATCTCTTGTTCTGCTGAAAACTGGCTGCATGCAGATACAATCATACAAGGGACTAGGGGGTATGGAAGTATGGATGTTTGTTACTCTTTACTTCGGATTTAAGTGAAATTTGGAATGGAGATAGCTTATACCCTGGATTAACACATAGGCTAATTTTTATCCCGGAAAAAGGTTCCTGCGGGATAAAACCGCGGGGCGCAACTACCAAAATTATATTTGCGAAAATAAACACCTACAAGAATAAATGACTGCATCACACTAATCACCATCGTCATGCACCATCATCAGCCTATTACGTTCCCACTGCTGGGACAAAGGCCTTGTCTCAGAAAGAGAGTGGCCAAAATCCAGTGCGGATTGGCAAATTGACCACAAATCGTATTCAAAATTTCGTGAGCGAGTATTTTCATTTCTTCTTCATGCTGAAACGGCTTGGTGGATTTGAATGAAATTTGAAATCGAAATAGCATACACCCTAGTTAAACACTTAAGCTACTTTTTATGCCGGAGAAAAGTTCAAATGGGACGGAAAACGCGTAGGTGGAACCGCGGGGTGCAGCTAGTAACGAGTAGCGTACCATAATAGGAATACAAATTATTGATATGTTTCACTAAACTATGGGCTAACATCCAACCCTCAATGAAGTTGATAACCCTACAAATATGACCGCATTTTTGAATTATAAATATGTTGTGCTCAAATTAAAAGGGGCGTTACATACGGTTAGCGACTAATTGTGAAGTTAGTACCCGGGACCTAAGTCTTCTTGCAAACATCAAAGAGCTGAAAAGTTGCCGACCAAAGCATCAAAAAATCCAGCAGTGTTCCTAACCAAACTAATTTCAAAAATTAATAAATGACCTAATAAAATCAATCAAGAGAAAAAGACAATCAAGTAAAGATATCTTCTAGGCAAGAATATTCCATTATTTATCTCGTAGTCACGAGGGCTGACACTTGTATCAAATGCTAACCTAGTCTGAAATATTATTGGCAGCACATCGGTAACTCCCCTGGTGTTGCAAATGCCGATGCGATGGACACCGCTTGCCATCGTCTGCATGTCTGCTATTTTTTTTAACGGTATTTTAGTAGGTATAGCGCTAATTATTTCCTAATAACTTTGGAATAGATCAGTGTCCGCTCCTATTTTGATCGGGTCCTTATTATCCGCTTCTTTCGACTATTATGATGATTGCAATAAATAATAAAAAATTGATCAAACAAATACAGCTTTTTGGTGTCATTCCCTCAACGAAAACCTCAGCCTTACCGTCTCAACACACATGCACAATGTACACCTAAAAATCCGTGTTGTTATTCTTAGCAAAATTTTCGGGTGGGCGGCGTGAAGTATGTTTCTTAGCAAGATCTTTTACAACATTTCGCAATACCGTTTTGTTTATTATAATAGCAAAATATCTGAATTTTATTTGTGTGTGTGGCAGCAGAATCAAACAAATGTTCACCTGGTAGCGCATCAACATGTGCAGAAATCACACGTGATGTAAATTAACGGTCAGGTAGAAGTTTGGCAGCTGGCCGGTGTGGGCGGGCGGCGCCCACGGCTGGAGCCGGGGCGGGCGGGCGGCCGGCTGACTACCACCGAGCGGCATGCAGTGAGTAACCCCTTTGCGTAATACAGGTGACCTTCTTTCGTATGTATTTTTCGAAATTTCTGAGAAAACCACCGTCCTTTTGATAAAAGATCTTTGGCGATCAACTTGTCATACAGAAAGTGGATGCTCTGAAATATGATATGCTGGTTAATAAAGCTTGCATGTTTGAGCTGCGTTGGTGGATGCCCGATTAATTAGCTTCAATTGGTTGATATCTGGGCGCCTCTAATGAAACCGCAAACGCTGCGGATAAGAAAGCTTGTATGATGTTTGTGTACCATTTATAATAATGACAGTTGTTTGTTAATATGTTTAGGAAAATTCAATGAACATATTCTAGGCTAAACTATTAAAAGCTTCAAAAAGAGAAATGATTATCACAATTTTAATACTGAGATAAAGTCGCTGTATACTTACCTACTACTAGGCTCCATAAGTTATCAACATAACCCCAAGTGAAATTCAAGACTGGTTGATAACTAAATTTCAATTCCATGTAAAACTTACCACCTTCCAGTTAAAAATCTATTCGCTAACACACAAAATGCGGCCGTGACTTTATGAACGTCGTAAATTTCAGCCCGCGACTGCCCAAAGGTTGCCCATACCTGCTCTAGATACAGGAAATCCTAGTGAAGGGTCAAGGCTGTGTGCGTATTTGTGTACGAGTGTGAGAGTGTTATTTATTTATCTACCACAAATATCATCATCATCAGCCGGAAGAAGTCCACTGCTGAACATAGGCCTCCCTCTTTGAATGCCACCATAAACGGCTATTAGCCATTTGCATCCATCGGCTACCTGCGACTCTTACAAAGTCGTCGGTCCACCTAGTGAGCCTAAGCGCAGAGCGTCTTCTAGTTCGTGGTCGTCACTCGAGAACCTTTCTTCCCCATCGGTTATCAGTTCGTCGAGCGATGTGGCCTCCCCATTGCCACTTCAACTTGCAAATTCTGAGAGCTATGTCTGTCCTGCCTACCTAATTACATTTACTCCTTGACCATTAATACGCGCAATGTTTATCTTGCAGTAATTGTGGTGACAGCGGCATCCGAGGAACAAACGGACACCTGTGTTGGTCACCCACCTCCGTCCTCCTCCCATGGTCATACCAAACTTGCGGTTATACGGACCGAAGCTGCGGCTCATACCAGCATAAGCTGGCCTACGAGTTATTGGTCCTTTTACTCCCTGCGCACTCTCCCTCCTCTGGGTCTGTCTGACGGCACAAATAGCTGTTCCATCAGCTCGCGTGCTGAGCGTACAGCGTGCCACTGGTGTGCGAACTCGCGCAACTGCCTGAAACAGGCTGCGTCCCTGGTGAGATCCGCGTAGTAGACCGGGCCTGCCTCGTCTCGGTGCGCCACCCCGTCGAGCAGCCTCCCTCGCATCTCCTCGTACAGCGGACAGTCCCACAGCACGTGGTGTCAGCCGCTCCGCACCTGTGAGGGTCGGATGAAACTCGATGCTCCCGTGAACCGCACACGGTCGAATATAGCCGCCTTATTAATATACCAACACGAGCCGGCATAATTCCACCACGCTACCTGTGCATCTCTCTCTGGACGATTCCGAAATAGCACGACGCAAACAACATGTCGGCCGTTACACATTCCTGCCGATATTTCAAGAAAATACTGATAAAAAATCCTGACTTTCATTCTGAGTCTTACCTTCTAAGACCGATTCCACCCAAAGTGTTACATTTCCTTCCTCATTTTACCTTAGTTTTCCTTCTAAAAAAAAGGAAATTTAATTCCTTTTGAATTTCGGACGGTCTGTTTTCTCCGTGTATAGAGCAGGTTTTGTTATTGATAGCCACACTAGCAAAATGTGGAACGAGCTCCCTCCGCAAGGTTTTCCGCAGTGCTGCGAATTGCAGTCCATCAAGGGATGTGTTAGGCAACGCCCCTGGTGTTGAAAATGTCCATAGGCACTGGTGTGGTGACCATCAGGCGGGCCGCCTGCAGCAACAAACAGTTAGGTTCGAGGCTAATCAGTAGCTGTTTAAAGAACGCCTGATTGCTACTATATGCTGTCTTCAAGGCGTTCGTGATTTAACATCTGTCGCGCTGACAAGGCAGTGGGAGTCAATCTGTTGCAATTTGAAAACCTCAGTGGAACTGTAATACTGTAATATGTAATATGTATTGCATTTTGCAAGCAATGCTTACAGCACATGTAAAGGAAATGTCTGAAAACGGTAAAAAATACAGAGAATTTACTATTACAAAGTTGTTATTTGCGGTTGGTGCCATAACTGTGGCTAGGGATCGAACGGCAAATATAAGTTTGTATTCAAAAAGTCTCCGATGGGCGTTTATTCGAAACTCTCGGGGGGCAAGTCCCACACTCACTCTGTCGGTTTTTTAGTTTGAATAGATTGCATCACTTTATTTCCGAGTACATCACTCCTCTCCAGTTTCAACACGGCCAATTTCCCGGGCGTTGGCAACACTCCCCCATTGTCATACGCTTTACGACAATATTTGACTAAAGATAGCATATGACCCAGCAGTAAGGTGGTCACTGGGCCGCGGCCAACTCGCGGCTTCGGCGGTAACTAGTCCGCGTATCATTTCACTCCTAATCATATGGTTAGCTGAGTTATTGCCGCGACGGCTTGCCCTTGCTCGGTTTATTCCTACGACGCGGCAGCCGAGTTGGTAGTGACCCTGCCTACGAAGCTAGTGGTCAAGGGTTCAAATCCCGGTGAGAGCAAATATATGTGAATATTTGTTCCTGAGTTTTGGATATTTCTATCTATATAAGTATTTATTTCTCTATAAAGTATGTACCTATATCGTTGTCTTGTAATACAAGTTTCGAGCTTAATTTGGGGCTAGGTCAATTTGTGTGCAGTGGTGCCCCGATATTTATTTATTATTTATTCCTGGGCCCCAAGTCTGCTAATCGGCGACTAGCGTGGCACAATGTGCGAACGACTTTGCGTAAGATCGCGGGTTCAATGTTCGCTACAGGGCAAATATTTGTGGATTGAAAAAAGAGCGTAATTATAAATGTTCAGTGTTTGGGTTTTGTGGATCCCCGATCTGCGTAGTATCTGATACCCTAGATACAAGGATTCCTAGTTAGGGATCAGAGCTAGTTATGTGACTGTGTTGCCGTTATTTCATTTATTTACGGCCTTTCCCAATAACGGATCTATCCACGGCTTGCCCTACTATAGAGATAAAATTTGACGTCTTTACTTCTATGGAGCTACTGTTAAGTTTCTATTGGCAAAACGTGGATAGATAGATTATAGAAACTGGCCGTTAATCAATATGAAGCATCATCATCATCATTATCAGCCTGTTACATTCCCACTGCTGGGACTCCGGCCTTCTCTCAGAGAGAGAGTACGGGCCGTAATCTACCACGCTGACCCAGTGCGAGTTGGTAGATGTCGCATGCCCTTGAATGTTGCAGTTCTTGGGCATGCCGGTTTCCTCACGATGTTTTCCTTCACCGTTTTGAGCGATGGCAAATCCGCACATCCGCTATGCCCGCCCTATCTGTGCCAAAATATCGAGAACTCAAACAAAAACTAATACATGGCAATTATCCCGTTCCAGAACCTTATTCTAATGAATCTATGCTCGTCCCGAAATGTCCGACTTTGTAACTTTTGGTAGTCTACTAACATTTATATTGAAACGATCTCGGGTTCCGTCACAGATTAAGTAATAGTAAGATTGATTCAGATACAAATTTTATCGTCTTCTCAGTGGTATCGACTCGGCATGCACCCAGAGTCTAGACTGGACACGAAAGTGTAAATAGCAGACTTGACCCCCTGTTCGCCCCCACTCGCTACAGCCATAACTCAGTGGTGGCCACCGCTATTTTAAACTTCTACGCTAAAACAAGACAGTCGTGAACTTGACAAGGATCTGAGCGTTTTATATACATACATACAATTAAATTGATGCGTAGTTATATGGAGAAGAGCTCGGCACGTGGATTTGGATTTTAGATACGCGAAGTAACACATGTTACTTCGTCAAACGAAACGCTTTCTGTTTAAGAATTCCTACTAATCCTACCAATATTAAAATCGCGAAAGTTTGTGAGTATGTATGTATGTATGTTTGTTGCTTTTTCACGCGAAAACTACTGAACAGGTTTGAGGGAAAATTGGAATGAAGATAGCTTACACCCTTGATTAAGGCTTCTTTTTATCCCGGAAAATGGTTCCAACGGGTACTTGCGGGATAACGGGAAGACGCGGGTGTAACCGCGGGGCTCAGCTAGTTATCTATAATAATCATTAACTCGATATTCGCAGATAGGGGGCATCTGCTGACAAACTTTCAGCTTTTATAAAATGACGAAGGTCTGGCTGTCGTGGGCTCTTACGTTATTAGTAAGGTTGAGGTTGGTTGTCCAATTAAATTAAAATAATGTAAGATGGTATTCGAAACCAAAGTTACTTGTCGAGACACAGTTTTATAAGTCAGTTATTTTTTTATTCAATTCAATGAACTGAGTGTTGTTCGGTGCCAAATGCGTTGGTGATAATTCGGTCTTAGATATTAATAGATATTACCAAGTAATTATTAACAGTACTAAAGTAAGCACATTACTTATATGAAAATACAAAACGGCACCAGTCCAAACGCAAGTAGGTAATTAGTCTTCAGTCCCGTTTTTATCCTTGCTTTTGCTGTTGATAAACAAAATACGAATAATTTTAAATGTTAAACGATTTTGTTGTTGTTGCAGTTCAAGCTTTTGTATTTTACCACAAGTCACCTCTTTTTATTTTCTTTTTTACCAGTTGCGCCCCGCGGGTTTACCCGCGTCTTCCCGTTCCACACCGATAGGTGCCCGATGCTATGTGACGATGTGATCGAAGGTGGCGTTACGCTACACGAAAAGAACAATCGTCAGGCCACACGTTGTGATAAAACGAGACGAGGCGAGGTGAGTGCGACCGCAAAATATAAAATTCTGTTTGCGAAGATGTTTCCACAGTTCTCTAACTAAAGATATCCTACTAATATTATAAACGTGAAAGTTTGTATGTATGTATGGATGGATGGATGGATGTTTGTTACTCTCTCACGCAAAAACTACTGAACGGATCTGAATGAAATTTGGAATGAAGATGGCTTATACCCTGGATTAACACATAGGTTACACATTTTATCCCGGAAAGAGGGGGGATAACGGGAAGACGCGGGTGAAACCGCGGGGGCAATTAGTAACTAATAAAGTAGCTTAAAGCCACAGGACAAGTCTGTTCGCCAGTGATGCATCCATAAGGCATTAGGTTTTTTTTATACTTCGTTGTTTTTTTATGATAGAGCGAAGTGTCGCCGCATGAGTCCACGGGGGCGCATGCGCGCTCCTGCAGCCGCCAGAAATAGCGGCCAGCATGCGTCAGCACATGTCGCCTCGCAGCATCAACTTTACGCCTCGGCGTCCACTGGCAACATGTTTTTTACTACAACAATGCTCAACAACAGCAGGAACTGTAATAGGTCAAAACAACATGCGAATATAACCGGAATGAAGCCCACATATAAACGATCGCTGAAAATCCCCCTCCTTCCACTTGGCTCCCATGTCTAAAATCCCATGGGATTACAGTATAATTTTTCTGCCTTTAATAAATAAATAAAATAAAATAAAATAAAAAGCCTTTTATTTCCTAAAAATTACATGCTAAATTATGTTAGTTAAAGTACTTATTATATTGTTAGTTGTTAGTAAAAAATATTGAGTAATAAAATATACAAGTATTTTTCTTCCTTTAAGATCCTAATATTCATGGGATTGAAGTTTACTAACGTTTTTCAAACACCCTCCTTCCACTTGGCTCTTGTATAGTTTTTGTAAACTATCAAGACCTGTAGTAGTGGTACTGGACTATAGCATCGCATCGCTTCGGCGCTGGAGAACACCCTAATGGTCGATCGTGACAATGTGACTCGGCGGTGAATCAATTAAAACAACAATTTCTCTCTTGATGACGCACTTCGAGCATATTTACCGCCGCGAGTGCCGCGACGGCGCCCGGACTTAGGGCACTGATACAGAAAAAAACACCGGTCAAATGCGAGTTAGGCTCCTGCACCGAGAGTTTCGAAGAATTTTTAAACACTTTTATTAACTAACTAACTTTGTAATCAAATCTTAGAAGTCAATTTTCACCTACTTCTGATTGTCGTATCGGCTTGAAACTTTGTATGTGTATGTAATCTCGGTAACAATGCAATAATTTGGTATCATCGACCTGATCTGATGATGCAGCCGGAAGGTGGGTAGGGGATCTCTGCAGTAGCTACTAGTAAACCCCTTGTGTTTGGGCTCATATGATTCCTTTTGATAAGTCCGATAGATTGGACTTGGTAACAAAAGACTAAAAAGTAAAAAAATAGAAATATATAGTTTAAAAAATCTAAAAAAAGAAACACTTTAAAAACGCACTGAAAAATATAAAATAATTAAATTGACTTGTATTAGTTACGATATAATGGTTAATTCAAAAAGTGTGGAGCGCTTCTTTTACTGGGTAACTAAAAGTACACACAACCATAAAGCGCTCCACACTTTTTGAATTAACCATTATATCGTAACTAATAAAAGTCAATTTAATTATTTTATATTTTTCAGTGCGTTTTTAAAGTGTTTTTTTTAGTTTTTTTAAATTATATTTAACCCCCTATGCAAAAAGAGGGTTGTTATAAGTATCTAAACTTGATATAAAAATCAACTTGATATACTTTAACGTGTTCTTGAGACAAAGAGTCTACAGATGGACAACAAGGTAATCCTAAAGGCGACCGTTTTACCGTTTGAGGTATGTACGGAACCCTAAAAATACGCGGTAACTGGAGAATCTTATCCCTTGATTTTTCGTCGGTTAAAAATTAACACCGTTAATAACGATGACCAACTTTCTTGTCTACATTGCGGCTACTGCGACTCAGCGCTGGTCTTCCGACTTCTTCATCCCTGGTGACTTGTGGTCTCACGCTACCCTACATAGAAAAATTATAAAAAATCTCTTCTCCCATTTTCCTTTCACCCGTGTCAGCGTTAGGAAGTAACAAACCTACTCACTTATTACTTTCGTATTTAATGTATTAGCGTGATACCCTCCGACGCCACGGCAAATTGGCAGGTTCGTCAACCTCCGCCGGCTTGTCAACTGCAAGTACCCACTACGTACATTTACAAGCGCATTGCCTCTGCTCTGCATCTGTTCCGATGCCAGAAAACGTCGATAGGGGTTCAACGGCATTCGTTTTTATATATAACGAAGTAAACAGAGGAGGTTAGACAGTGGTCAAACGTACATTTACTATGTAATGTTGTAAATATGAAAAACTGGCTATTCCCCGCGGTTTCACCCGCGTGGGCTACAGTTTATCGCGTTAAATTTGGCCTATGTCCTTTCTCAGGCTCTAGACTATCTCCTACTATAAACGTGAAAGTTTGTGAGTATGAACGGATGGATGGATTTTTGTTACTCTTTCACGCAAAAACTACTGAATGGATCTGAATTAAATTTGGAATGGAGCTAGCTTATACCCTAGATTAACACATATGCTTTTTACTTTTTGCCTCGGAAAAGGGTTCCTACGGGATAACGGGAAGACCCAGATGAAACCGCGGTGCGCAACTACAATGAGAAAAAAATTCTGACTTTCCTTCTGAGTCTTTACCTTCCAAGACCGATTCCTTCCTTATTTTACCTTAGTTTTCCTTCAGAATCACAAATCCTTCCCTTTTGACTCAAAAGGAAAACGGTATTTCGGAAGGTCTTTTTTCTCCATGTAGTAGTGGCATATAAATTGGTTGAGTCGTTTAGGCGTGAAAGCGGTTATACTTTTGCATTTATAATATTAGTAGGGATAGGTATAGTAGGGATATTAGTAAGGAATCCTTACTAAGGATTGCGTGTATTTCTTTTTAAAACACTTTCTCCGTCTTATCCTGGTATTCTATAATTACGCTCAAGCGATGATCACTACTTAAGCACAGATCTGAGTCTGTCATGCAAATGTCACTTACTTACGATAGAAATTTGACATTACGTCTATGAAGCTCATGTCAAATTTCTATCTCCAGTAGGGCAAACCGTGGATAGATCGGTTATTGGGAACGGCCGTTATTCGCTACTTAAGTATTGATCAACACTTAAGCGTCATTCTATAATAGCAGTGTTAGAGGGTAGCTATAGCGACGGAACTATGCTGGAAGGCACTTTAACTCTGTTCCTAAAACTTTAAATTAACTTGTCCAGTTTTTGAACTATTTGTATCAGATGAATATATTCAGACGCAACATTGTTGGTTCCGAATATACCGACCATGTTTTATACCTAATGAGCGACGTAACGTTTCCCAATGTTATGAGCAAGATTTCAATTTAACACTCCTTATAAACCTAGTTCGGACTATTTTTTGTCTTTGACTTCATTTAATAACAATTTGATAAGTTGAAAAAATAAAGTCTAACACTTTAGTATTTTAATTAGATTGGAAAATTGTTGACAAGATGTGCATCGGATGTTGACGGGGCGTTTGTTTCATAATAGATAAGTAATAACAATGATGGCATCAGAACGGGACGCATTCACGCTCATTAGCTGTCCAGATGAATATGTCCGCAAGTGCAGCAAGTGTAAGTGAAGCGCGGGAGGCACCGAGGCTGCAAAATTCGCGGGGAGACAGGCGCGGGGAGGCGCGTGCGCAGCGTGCTACAAATAGCTCGCGTATTTCGGTCGCCCCCCGCCGCTGCGCCGCTCGCGCCGCCCGCGCCGCGCGCCACTATCCGCTGACTATTCGCAATCGACCGACGTCTTGGTGTTGGACTTGGGTTATAATGACTTGACTTCTGCTAAATGAACCCGTGCACTAGTATAAGTTTCTCGCAGTGGCGTATTTATTTATCGAGCGAGCGCCTCGGCGACAGTAATACGATAAGGACCAGTAGCGTTGAGTGAGAGTTAAACAGTGGTTGTGCGGGATGGAGAAGCAGTCCCGGTGGACGGAGCAGCGCTCCGAGCGGCGCGAGCAGTCCTCGCAGCGCCAGGAGCAGCGCCAGGAGCGCGTGCAGCGCACCGAGCACCACTACTCGCGGCAGATGTTCTCGCAGCAGCAGAGTGAGTACCCACGCTCTTATCCGCCTCATCACGCACATACTCGCTTGTAAACCCGATTCACTGCTGCCGTTGCGAACTCTATCATTTGAGCGTCCTGAAATTCATCCGCCATAGTGTGTTGTGTGAGCGAGGGGCGGGCGGGCGGCGCGGCGGCGCCCACGCGCGCGCCTAGAATAGCCGCGCTATATCGCCGCCGCCGCCGGGAAAGCGCTATGCACAAATAAAGTTACGCGCCGGGAAGAAACCCAAGCCACTCGAGCGCCGGCCGCCGCGCCGCCCGCCCTGCCCCGCTAGCGAATGCCTCCCGCGGGACCCGCGCCCCTCGCCCCTGCAGAAGGCTGCGCGGCGAACGCATTCACGACTTGTTTACGTATAAGGCCCGCTCGTATCCCTTATAAGGGACCTGAACAAATATGTTACCATTCGAGGATTAATTTTACTTAACATAAAGAGCTTAACAGTCTCGAAAGTGGGACGAATGCTAATGGGTACCGAGGCTGCGGATCGGTACCGCGAACAGTCGGAAACGTACCTATCTAAAGTAGGATTTGTATGACATCTCGAAGGCAACTATCTTAGGTAGGTATGAGCAGATAGAAAGTGATAATAAATGAGCCGTTTGATCGGGAGCGCGGGATGCAGCGGGTTGGCGCTAGTCGCGTGCGTCGTGCTAATTGCCGACGCAATCAGACCCGGGTGAAATAGCTAGTAGTATCGCAGCGTTGGATCTGTTCAGAGAAAACATCCGCAGGAATGCATCACGCTCGGCGCTCGGTCGGTTATCTAAATTGGATCTCGCGCCGCTGTCAAACGCTCACTGGGTAAAATATATGCGCATCTCTAACGAACGCTTGTCAATTATTGTAAATAGACGGTGAGCCGAGTCGAGCCGAGCCGTGGAGCCGCCGCGCTCGAGCGGACCTCACACGCTTCCGATTTGCCCACTACCATTCTGAAATTCTTTTCACTTTTACTGACAGGAATTGAAACTGGACACTTTGTACAATAATGTCATTTACTAGGTCTTATGATACTTTAAACCAAAATTATCTATTATTAAATTATCTACCTTAATCTCTATTAAGATTGTAAACATTTGTAGAATCGTGAAATAGGCTTGAAGTTCGGAAGAGGCCATACCTTAGTTCATCAACTAATGTATAAAAAAAATTAAACACATTCCTATTCCTACCCGACTGCGTAAAAAATAATGAACATTAAGTAGGTGTCGAGTAATTAAGTATTTAATACATGTTTACTTTCACGTAGTAGTAAATTATAAATTTTCTTAGTTCAAACGTCATCTGTGCCTTCACAAGATGTAACTAGCAGACAAGTGCAAAAATATTGCAAAATCACTCTCACCTACCCACATTTTTATAAGAACACTTTTTACTCTGCCTCCACCTTTTTTGATTTGCAGAAGCGTTATTCAAATATTTTCTAGGGCAGCCGGATAAAAATAACAAACTTGTTGTGGAATCTAGTCGTGCATGAACGAGTTAACTGAGAAACGCAAAAAGAGCAAGAACTCATTTATTTACTAAAAGCAGGTACTTAGAATCTTCCTCTAGATATGTAAATAAAAATGTAAACATTCGTCTGATCAAAATTTTATATGTCTTACTTTAAAACGTCAAACTTAAAACTAGCTACGCCTGTTCCAACCTTCTTACAAACCCAAACTTATCATCTAAATTGTCGGGCATTTTATAATAACTTTTACTAATAACATTTCTCTTTATATTATTATGGACTTGAAATAGGCGTAGCTAGATTTAAGTTTGTTGTATCTAAATAAACGTGGTTTGAGTTTCGATTGAACATAATGATGCTATCTTTGTTGTGACTCGCAACTAGAAAGCGCGTGTGGTTACTACACTAGTTTAGAATGAAAAAAAAATGTTGTTTTAGCAGCTCCAAGTAGCTGAAGCTACCGTCAGGTAGGTATACAGTGCGGAGCGAGACGAGTGGTCTGGATCCTGCGCCAGTTGTTCAAACTAGCTGCGAGGTTACGCAAAAAGGCGACAACCGCTCGACAATTGCGTGACTCACCATCGGATAGGTTCGAGCGAGAAACATCGATATTTTATCGATATAAATCACTAATAAAGTAATATACAAAAAAATAATTGTTTGTTCCGAATAAATATAAACATTATACAACCGATCCAGATGAAATTTAGTATGGAGATAGTTTGAGTACTGAGGCAGGTCATAGGATAATTTTATTACGATAAACTTTAGTCCACGCGGGTGAAACCACGGGGAACAGCCAATCGTCATTACTTCAATCAATATTACACCTTTATTCTAGAGTATCAAATCTCTGTGTATGTATTTAAGGTTACTAGTAGTGATGCAACGGCAGAGGCATCATAACAGACGCAGACGCAGAAAGAGATGTCCAAAAGTATTTTTAACAAATGTGAAATTTTTTTGACTAAAAATAACGATAAATCGCTCACTCGGTACATATCAACACTGTTTAAAAGTATCGAATCATAAATATCGATGTATTTATCTTTACTTGCCCATTGTTACTCTCGGCGCAGCTGGTGTCGTGTTCATCATGATATTACACCAACTGAATATTTAACGGCGCCGTTTTTTTCTGGATATTACCGTAAATACTTACGTGGAGACCAGTCACGAACAAGCATAGAAATGAGTGTAGCTTTAGTACCCATTAACTTTATATAAGGAAGGTAGTTGACATTTGAAATGTTTGTACCGACATAGACAACCGGGATAGGAAAAATTACACATTTCAAAATCAAAAACAGAAGGTAGTTATTTAATAGGATACATGACGATCACTTTAAAGCGCCAAACTCAAAACTCCTGTTCCAACCTCCTTACGCCGGCAAAATAACAGGCAAGAAACGCCCGACACTTTTTTTGCCGCGATCACATTTATAATTTGTCTAGCTGTTCCCCGCGGTTTCACCCGCGTGGGCTACAGTTAACCACAATAAAAAGGAGCATATGTCCTTTCTTAGGCTCTAGGCTATCCTTGTACCAAATTTCATTTAAATCGGTTTAGTAGTTTAGGCGTGAAAGATAGATAGACAGACAGTTACTTTCGCATTTATAATATTAGTAGGGATTTTTATTCTTAGTGATCGAATTGGAGCAAGTTCAGTACAATCCCAAGCTTGCAAGTTAATGTAACCCCATAAATGATGCAACAAATTTTTTATAACTTGAGATTTCACTGCAGATTTGACTGATAGATAGTTAAAGTTAACTATGGATGTTGCAACCCAGCCTCAATCGTTTCTCCTGTCAGAAGGCTGACTTGGCAGGTAGCGCCCGAGCAGGGCGGCACCGCGCAACTTTTTACTACCGCCATCTAATTATCGGTTTTCTATCTCTGTAGATGCTGAGAACACAGAATAATGGTGTCATTAGTGGCTCGTGAAAAACAGCTGCAATGTTTTCACTCTTGCCACCGTAGAAACTAGAGGTTGCGAGCTGTCGTTTGCGATTCACGTTCGCTTTTTACCAGCGACACGCGCGCTGGGGGAACGGACGGCTGATGTCGCAGCCAGCGTCCGTAAGCCAGGGAATTAAATACATACCCGGTTTAATCAACTTTCACGCTCAGCTTTAAACTTGACGGATTTTGAACAAATAAATGCGGATTATATGAGACTAAAGACTACATAAGCAATTCAAAAACAATAAAAGTTACAATTCACGGACAATTTATTGATACAAATGTAGATACAATTGTAGATTCAATTTTTATGATACAATTGCCCCAGCTTCGCTCGGGTATAAGATTTCTCAAAACAGTAAAAATCCCTTTAAACAAATAAGTTTTATATTTGATGTCGTGGACTTTTTTGTAGACCTACTCGAAACCATCATTTCATTCATACATTACATTAACTCTAATCAAACTGTTTAGACAGTGTACGCAGATATAGCTGCCAGTTTTCTCAGTTTTCACCGAATTATTCTACAAATATCGATATTTTTTACTAAAACTGTACTCTATCAGGATAAAACATAGTACACGCAATGATCATGAAATAAATTAATTTCGAGTCTATATTTGAAATATCGAAACCATTGGAGAAAAGTCAAAATGTCGGTTAGGTAGCTTAAATGTATGCAAAATGGTAGGTAATCCACATTCCCAACGAAAGTTATTCGAATAAAACAACGACCGTTTACTCAAATAAAATAGATTTTATATATTTTATTTAAATTATACTAACGCGAAATAAATGCGAAAGTACGCGAGTACTATTTGTACGATTTAAATTTCACACTTTCTGCTCGCTTGGTTCGTTTTGGACTACATCTAGCGAAGACTAGGCTTCACCCGCGGGAACCCCGCTGCTTCTTTGATAGACGGTTTTTTTAGTAACTGTTATTAATACCAACATAAAACTAACATGTACTATTTCCCTGCAGAGCGGGACCGTTATATGTTTATTCTTACATATAGAGAGTAATCTTCAAACTACTAACCCGATTCCGGTAAATCTTTCACCAATAGGAAGCTTCATTATCCCGGAGTGTTGTGGGTTATTTTTTATTCTGACAAAGAAGGGTTTTCAACCAGAAATCACGACGTTTGGCAAACAACTTGGTGAAAATTGAGTCCACTGGCTGCTTTATAAACGGTTTGATTAAAGTAGATGTTATATAGATGTTATATCCACAAAAAAGTCTGACTTTTACGTTTAACGTATTTTCAACGGCTTAGAGGAGAAAATTTCCGGTTGCCAAATTAAATGATGGATTTAGCCACCTACGATCCCTACACAACTGTAAATATAGTCACGGTTAATGACGCTAACTTCAAGTTATACACCTTATTAGAGACATAGCTTCGTATGATAGCTATAATCGCATGTACGTCGAGTGCAGTACGCACGCGCAACGGTGCGGGCGCAGGCGCAGCCAGTGAGTGCTAGATGGGCATCTCACCTAGCTTGCACGGTTGGTGGGGCGAGCTCAACTTCTCATTATAACGTAACTCGGTAACTGTACACGGTCGCGGTCGAGCCGCGTTAATCTACGACAACTAAAAACTATAACAACTTAATCTATCCGCCGTAGCTCATTTGCAATTTTAAATAGTGCACAGTTATGTACGTAGACCGGGACGCGGCCGAACGGGAGACGCAAGGTGAAGGACTCGGTGCGAGGCCGACGCAGACTCCGAGATAAAACTAAAAAAACAAGGAGCTCACTACAACCATCATTTTATGTAACTAAAAATAACCTAGGATATATTATATAAAATATTATGTGCAAAATGCTCCCATTTCTTAAAGTTACAACCGTTTTTCTCCTAATCTGTAAATATCAAAGACTTGTCAATACCACCAGAATATAAGAAAATATAATATCCAGAGGACCTTCAAGTTATTTTTTGAAAATAATGCCTTGACTATTTTTAGGATCGTTTTAACGTTCCCGTTACTCCCTGTTTTGTTTGAGGTGGCCCCTCTGTCGCCCGCGGGGTGAGGCTGTTGACCGGAGCCTTAAAGAAAGTATGCGTAGCGTATATATCTCGTTAACAACTATGATATAAATCAAGATCACGCACACAGTGTAATGCTGATGAGCTATAAACACGCACGCTCTTACACAAGTGTGTAAAATGTACACTTGTACACCATATATTACACTGTATGCATGTTTCCTTTCATCGAAGACTATTTTAATTAATAACTGCGTAGTCATTCAACATTTTACAACAAAATTGCTTTTATATAGCGTTATGCAGCAAGTGTCTAGAGATTCCGATGATGCTATAGAAAGCAGCGTGCGTAGATTGCGCATATATCTTATTATACTGTTTGTATTTCACTGAGAGAAATCAGTAATCTATTCTCCATTATACGTATGTATGTATGTATATTTGTAGATGTTTACAAATAATCAACGGAGCGCGTTTCACAAGCGTTTTGAAAGCGCAAGTCGAGACTTTCGTTGGGGATCCGCGGTGATGGGATCGATGCTAGCTGACGGAGTCGCCGAGATCTAGCGCCGCGCGTTGAACTCTTTTGTTCTAACTGCGAGAATTGCATAAAAATGTATTGAACGCAGGTCCCGGGCGCGGAGAATTCGAAAGCCGTCTTTTACAAAACAAACATAATCGCTCGTAAGCTTGAAATTAAACTGAGACATTCCGTGTGCAGCACTTTTACCGCTCTTATCTCCGAATTTATAATCTGACAGATAAGTGCGCGCTTGTTGTACTTTCGCCGGCCGCCGGCGGGGTGGACGACGCGGAGCCAGCTGTCTCTTCTATACTAATATTATAAAGCTGCAGAGTTTGTTTGTTTGTTTGTTTGTTTGTTTGTTTGTTTGTTTGTTTGTTTGTTTGAACGCGCTAATCTCAGGAACTACTGGTCCGATTTGAAAAATTCTTTCAGTGTTGGATAGCCCATTTATCGAGGAAGGCTATAGGCTATATTTTATTTCCAAAAAAATTAGGGATCCGTAAGAAAATTGCTATTTTGCAACCCAAGGTGTGAAATCGAAAATCTATTGTTGCGTGCGCTGCAAAAACTATTGACACTAGACCAAAACAATGTACTACGGGTTTGTAGATCCCATTAAGATCTACAAAAAAGTCCGCGAGAGCATATGTCTAACTATTATAGTTATGCCACAATAAGCGATCTTTTGTTTTAAAATTTTAATTTTTAATGTCACCGTTAGAAAAGGCTCTTTATTTGTATCTTGGTATTAATCCTTATCAAAATAAATTACTTTTTATTCAAAACTGCTTCAATGCCTTTATATAACTTTTTGAATCATTCAATTCGGACATTCCATTCGAAAGATATCACGAGTTTAAAAATGTAAGTAGTAGTAGAAAAATAAAACCGCCGCACCGCAGCGCAGCGGGATACGCGGTGAGGTGAGGGGGAGAATCTATGAAATAGGTAAAGTGCGGTCGCGGATCAGGAAGACCTTTACCTGCGCGGTTCAAACGTGCGGTCCAAGAAAAATGAACTTAGAATTAAAATAGGATAATGGGTACCTACAGCAGGTAACGCGGTGAGGGGGCACCGAAGTGCGGGAATAATTTTGGAGTATACGGAATATATACGCTTTCGCGCCTAAACTACTGAACCGATTTAAATGAAATTTGGTATAGAGATAATTTGAGCCCCGGGGAAGGACATAGGATACTTTTTATCGCCATAAACTGTAGCCCACGCGGGTGAAACCGCAGGGAACAGCTAGTTTAGGATAAACGTTGATTTGAAATGAGTTTTATTTGTACAATAAAACGGATTTACATTTGGGAAAAAACATATCTCATTTTGCATTTCATCATTTCTAGGTTTCTGCAATACACGATTACTTACATTTCGCTGCATCGGTTGAAATTGTGAATTCGGGTGTAAATTGTGATCTAAACAAGCTTCGAAATTATATTAGGCTGTGGACAATTAAACTTATACCAAAATAATTGTTGTAGACAATGTAATCTATAATGTTTAAAATAACGTACAAATAAACCGCTTTTAATTGGTATACAGCTAGCTGGTAAATCTGACCATTATTCAAAGCGTTACCCTATGACAGCAAACGTTAAGCAACAGCTATGAGTGTTTCTGATTTGCGTTATAAACAGTCTCGGAACACTCACGAAATTGATCACCACCGTTTTGTCAAAATTTGTAATTGATGTCGACCCGTTAATGCCATAACTGTTACACGAATTTCTCGCTCGTGCAATAGTCCGATGGCATCAAACTACTTACCTACTGTTAAGGCCCTGCTACCGACTCCCCCCGCAGGCGACGGAGGGGGCACCTCATGCCGATCTGGGAGTAATCAAAACGTAATCCCTACTAAAATTATAAATGCGAAAGTAACTCTGTCTGTCTTTCACGCCTAAACTAATGAACCAATTTAAATGAATTTGTTACAGAGATAGTCTAGAGCCTAAGAAAGGACATAGGCTACTTTTCGTCGCGATAAACTGTAGCCCCGACCTGCTAATAACAAAAACGTAAAAAAATATCGCTAAAAATTATCAAGGCAGTATTTTCATAGCTGTAGCTTCAAAGCCCTCTGGGTATTTTATTTTTGAATATATTGAACGTACTAACAAGTCTTTTTCATTTAGTGATCTGGAGAAAAATGGTTATAACTTTAAAAAAAGGGTTTTTTTTGCTTTTATTTTTCAATGCATTTAAACCGTTTCTTTTTGCATTTATTTCTGTTCAAGGCTGCTGTGTGTTATGTAGATTAACATACAATATATTTTTTAGATTTATTTTATCATCTTTGCTGAGAAAAATGTAGTGTAACCAGCCCCAATTATCAGCCTCATTTTGGAGTCGTCCTCTTAACTAATCTGTGCCATGAGACGTTAGCCAGCTGTACCCGAGCTGAAGGTTCTAGCACTCCATCACGTCTAAAAGCCATTATCATATACACAACCAAACCCCTTTATTTTAATTTCCTAGAACGAGGTTACTTTAACTGCACCTAACCACTTGTCAGACGACATTTTCTAAGATGTCTTTAACTAGCAGTAATAACTCTGAGCCTGTGAATCTGGTATTTTGTACAAACGCCCGCCCCATCACGCGAGCCTCACGGGTTGTACTTGGCATTCAAACTACCTACTTTATGAAATGTTATGATACTCGTGAAGAACTCCTGGTCACACCCGTCGTGAATTCAGAAAACTTAACTCTTAACTTTCTTTGGAAGCTACAGAGATCCTAAAATCAATTGCTAACTACCAAAGGTCATTTTTAATTAGTATAACTACATGGTATGAAGCCCCCTAGTAACAGCTCAAAGATCAAACAAGAGAGAAGCCACAGAATAAAATAATTTTCGAGATGGTCTGTCACAATGTTATTTATTCACTAAGTAATAATTTAATATACTCTGTATCTCATGAACCGTGATAGTTAGACAGTTGAAATTTTCACACATGATGTATTTCTGTTGCCGCTATAACAACAAATACTATAAAATAGAATGAAATAAATATTTAAGGGGGCTCCCATACAGCAAACGAGATTTGTTTCCCGTTTTATAGATAAGTACGGAACCCTTCGCGCGCGAGTCCGACTCGCACTTGGCCGGCTTTTTTGTCTAGGGATGTTCAAACCCAAAACGGTAAAAAGAAATTAGGTACCCAACTTTCAATACTTTGAACCGAACAATAATTTGTTATTTCAAGCCGTAATTTTCTTTTTCTCATTTATTTAATTAGTTTTATAGGTTGCGCCTATAATTAAGTTATCGGTATAGTAAAATCAATAATGACTGGTTCTATCGGATCGTTTCCAAGATTGCCATAATTGAATACAGCGCGTGTAATGGTTTAGTTATGTACACAAAAACTGCTCATTGCGAGGACAGGTGGCGTATCGTAAACACAAGTACGGGCGGTGTAGCATTCACCTCTTTTCTACGTTTATGTACTACATGTTTGTGTACTTTGTTATGTTAATGGGCAAGGGCGGATCTAGGGACGGGGCACAGGGGCACGCGCCCCTCTCCATGGATGAAACAAATAAAACAAGAAGCAGAGACTTTTTATAACACTTTCTTGTGTTTGCGAATATAAGTCAAATCATGCTACAAACAGCTAATGTATGTACTTATATTTTAAGCAAACACCTATCGGTGTGTTCCGGGAGCCTCCCGTGAGAGTCCGTTCTTAACATCAGGTGAAACAATACCCTGTAAGACTTAAAAAATATACAATTAACATTGATGTTTGTCCGTTTCTAGAAATCCGACTCGCGTGTGCTGTAGTGAAGTGCTGAAGTATTTAGTTATTGTATGTCGTTGACACTCTTGGTTATTTTTTTCTGGAATTTACGACTGAACTAAATGACCCTATATTGGCGTTGCGTTCGTTAAAGCATTCAATTATTAAAGCGCCAAACGAAAGTTGAATAGAAAGATGAAGACGAAAATAGAACAAAAAGAGGCAGTGAGGACATAGCTATTGATAGAGAATGAATCCCGAATACATGGTGCAATACTAGGGGGGGACTTGTTTGGCCCAGAATTAAATCCTGAATCCGCTCTTGTCTATGGGTTTAATATGTATGTATGTTTTCTACCATACTACGCTTTACTACGAAAGCATTGCTGATTCCAAATAGGTTATGAGAAAATCGCTAGACTTTCTGCATTACAAACCTGACGTATCTACAGGTACGTCCACATAATCACTTAGACAAACTCAAACTCAAATATGTTTATTTAATAGAATTCAACATGACTGTGATCACTCTAAAACGTCAAATATAAAACTAGCCATCCCTGTTCCAACCTCCGCATACCGGCAAGAACCGCCTGGCAGGTAATTTGTGGGCGATATCACAGTTCCCTTTTTTCCTATTTCTAGAGTTCACTGCAGACGCAAGCTATTGTCTTAACAGTCCGATATTAAAACATAATGGAGTGAGAATAATGAATAAAATAACAAATATCCTACCTAATATTATAAACGTGAAAGTTTGTGAGTCTGAATGTATGCATGTTTTTACTCTTTCACGCAAAAACTACTGAACGGATTTGAGTGAAATTTAGAATGAAGACAGCCTGGATTGCAACCTTTCAATTGATTGCAATCCCGAAAAAATGTTCCTGCGGGATAACGGGAAGACGCGGGTGAAACCGCGGGGCGCAGCTAGTAATAATTAATTCTGATTGCATTGGTCGCAATCTCAACGTTGTCCTCTTAATCTATCCACGATTTGCCCTACTAAAGAAATTTCGACACAAGCTCAATAGGAGGAGTAATGTCAAAAATCTATCTAGTAGAACAAACTGTAGAGTGTAGATAGATTGCTTATTAAATTCAAACGTAATAGGACTCTTGGCAGTAAGACGTGACCGCTGTCAGCGTCATAACCTCCTAACTTCCGATAGCAGTTGACCATTCACTGAAGTGCCACCAACGATGTTTCAAAGAGGTGTAAACTGCCAATGTAACTCCTTTTGTGAACGATAATAATATATGGTGGTGTGGCGCGGTAAGGCACCGTTTGATCGGTGAGGGCCAGTGACCATATGGCGCGGGTCAGACCAGACTGGCTCTCTCGACGTCACTGCGTCTGTGTGCAGTCAGTATCTACAGTCGTCGAAATGATAAAAACACCCTTGCTGCCTTCAGATAAAGTTCAAGACGCAAGGTCGCCTCTGGCACACGTTTGTCAGTACATGTACTTCGTAATTCATTGACAAAAATTGGTACTGTATCATGTTAATATTGTAAATGCGAAAGTTTGTGAGTTGTGTATGTACGCGACAGATACAAGTGAAATTTGGAATAAGGATGGGTTATCTATCCTCGGTTTGCCTTACTAAAGATATTTTGACACAAGCTCCATTGTAATGTCAAATTTCTATCATTAGTAGGGCAAACCGTAGATGGACAAGTTATCGAACCGGCCGTAGGATTGGATCGAGAAAAATGCATAATATTTTAGGAGAAGAAGAGTTTGGAACACACACAAACCGAAAAAGTAGAATTTCAGTTTTATTTGCGTGTGAGATATATTTTACTAAAATGCCTACACTTTTTTTACGTGGATTTTGTTTTTGTTTCCTAGCTAACAGTGAGGAGTTTTGAAATTTCATAAAGGTAACCCTAGCCGTATCATAATGGTTAGTGCAATATCGTGTGAGAGTTATGCCACATGCAATCGATACCCGGTACACGTATTAATAATCCTGCGGTTTACTCCGGCTACCACTTACCACTTCTTGTTGACATACTACTCTAAAAAGTAAAAAAAAAAATAAAAAAAAAATCATACTCAAAATAGTCGTCAGCTAAAAACAATATTCTGCGTAAAAAAAATAAAGAGGTTATAATGTACCTACATGGCACACAGCGGAGGGCTATAAGGATAAAAAATACTAAACTAACCAACTGAGATGGCGCAACGACCCAAAGTGAGTAGCCTCCGATAATAATAGATGCAACTTCGGTCTACATAAAATACAGAGTACAAAATACAGGTGTCGAGACCCTTGGTCCGTGGGGTCCTAGCGCTATAAGGCTTTTTAAGGAAATAGCAAAAAGGTTAGTCGACATCACAGGAGACCGAAGAGCTGGCAGCTACCTCGGACAAAGAATTAGAATTTATCGAAAATACATATAAATATATTAATATACTAGCTGTTCACCGCGGTTTCATGTGCGTGGACTACAGTTTATGGCAAAAAAGCATCCTTCCCCAGGGTTCAAACTATCTCTCTATATACCAAATTTCATCACGATCGATTCAATAGTTTTTAAATTCATCCAGAATAAACCAACAATTCAATATTTTCTCTTTATAAACATTCGTAAAGATCGAAAAAAATATAGAAGTACCGACTTACTTTACCTACCCATTAAATAATTACTGAACCTTGAAAACGAAATTATTTATGAATTAAAAGAGTTACAGTTTAGGAAAGAAACAAAACCTGATTAATGCTTTGGGTTCCGTTCACCGGTGAGATGCTGATGTGCGTGAATAATCTCTCGTCGTAATAAATTCGGATTGTAATGGCTGATCGCGATTGGTTTGAATGTTGAGATGCGTTTTATTTCATGAAACACGTGGACTGACTTATTACAACTGGTTTTTGGCATTACAATCCATAATGATTACCACCTACGAGTAGAAGGGATAAGCTTGGTATGTTATTGATTAATTATAAAATCAGAAACTGTGAAAATAAGAATGACTACGTATTTTCAAATCATTTGAAACTTCTTACAAATGCTACAACAGCAATGTCAACTTCACAACATAATGACTGAAATAGATCGGCCCGCTCCTACATGATCCCATGATCCATCCATATGTTTTGAATATGACCCATATGTTCGCTAAATAAATTGAACCATGTGTGTATACAAACATATGACTGCAATCAGTGCCGGATTAACCACGTTGCAGGAGTAGCAAATGCTACGGGCCCCGCGCGAAATGGGGCCAAAAAAAAATGGGAATGGAGCATATTTAAACCCACTCATCTCTGCCTGAACGTAATTTTTTTAGTTAAACTTATTAAGATGTGGTAGGTATTTGGTATATTGAAATTTACTTGATGTCACATAAACGTGAAACGTTACAACTTTTCCTACTGAGACAGTCCACGTAACTCGTTAACCGACTATTTCCTTGGCGTTAATAAAACATCAAATTTCACCTGGTAAACGCACAAGCACAAGGGCTCCTTGAAAGAATTTGCTACGGGCCCCGCGCTTGCTTAATCCGTCACTGACTGCAATAAATAATTGAGCTTTGAAATGAAACTAATCATACATCCAACAAGACTGGTCAGCTGGTCACTTTAACCATTGCATAACCCAGCTATATGGCGGTGTGTCGAGAGAGTAGTCCAGAATGCCGTTTCATAACTGAACACTCTCGTCCCGTGGCGGAATTTGGCCAACTGCCAGCACTTCGCGTGTTGGGCAAACTCCTTTCTCCCCGGGTATCATGTGTACTGTATATATTTGCGAGTACTCTAGAGGCTCGTTTCAGTAAATAATGACCTGTCCACGGTTTCTCATATTTATAAGGGTAGAAATTTGACATAAGCCTCATAGAGTTAATGTCAAATTTCTATCTCTGGTAGGGCAAGCCGTAGATAGATCGGTTATTGAAACCGGCCATATCACAGTACAAGCTTTGAAAAATATAAATGTTTTTATAAGCGTCAAAGTTTACTATCGCTAAATTGTCAAAGTGACAACTCTTACCACCTAAATACAAAACGTAACTCGAAAACTTTGTTCGAGTTCAAATACAACGATTTGAAATAACTCGTACTATCGATTTAAGTTCTTCCAAGTTCGTAAACTATCAAAACTTGTACTAGAGGTACCAAAAGAGGTCCTATACTATATATTTACTAGCTACAACTTTATGCATGCAAAGTCTCAGCCCGATCGGTTTAAAATTGACAATGTTACATAGAAACTTTCATCAACTATTTTATCCCCTTGGGGGTAGAATTAATCAAAATCCTTTCTTAGCGGATGCTTACGTTTTAACATCTACCTGCATGTCAAATTTCAGCCTGATCCGTCCAGTGGTTTGGGTTGTGCGTTGATAGATCACTATGTCAGTCATCTTGGAGTTATATATTTAATATATATAGATTTAATTTTACATTAAAAAAAATAACAAAATATGTTTTAGAGGTTAGCCGTTTTCTAAGACCGTGTAAGAAAAAACAACAAACCTTACTTTTAATGTTAGTAGGTATATGAACCCAAACCTAGGAGCGCTAAAACCAAATAACAAAGCTTATGTCCGGACCGGACCTTCTGGTCAACTCTTCCATCAAATGTTTTACCAAGGGTCTCAAAATCTCCTTGAACATACCAAACCAAATTATTGCATTGTCACCGAGATTACATACACATACAAAGTTTCAAGTCGATACGACCATTAGAAGTAGGTGAAAATTGACTTCTAAAAGTTTAGTTAGTTAGTTACAAGTCAAGCTAATAAAAGTGTTGTAAAAATGAACCCCTATTCCTCTTGGTCACGGCATTACGCGTGTACGGCTGGACCGATTTCACTAATTCTTTTATTGTTGTGTTTGTTATTGCGAGAAGAAGGTTCTTAGGAAAGAAAACATAGAAAAAGTTCGATAAACTGCAGTCCACGCGGGTGATACCGCGGGGCGCAGCCAGTTTATCATCATCATCATTATCAGCCTTTCACGTTCCCACTGCTGGGACTCTGGCCTTCTCTCAGAGAGAGAGTATGGGCTGTAATCTACCACGCTGGCCCAGTGCGGGTTGGTAGATGTCGCATGCCCTTGAATGTTGCAGTTCTTGGGCATGTCGGTTCCCTCACGATGTTTTCCTTCACCGTTTTGAGCGATGGCAAATCCGCACATAACTTATTAAGTCATAGGTGCGGGGCCGAGAGGATTCGAACTCGGTGTCGGCGTCTTGCAAGTCGCACGCCTAACCGTTCGGCCACCATCTCTCTAGTTAGTTTATAGTATAATGCAAATAGCGAGATTTGTTCTGTGCACGTTTGTGTTTGCGAATTTATAGTTGTGTGAAAATCAGCTCGCGTACAGGCGCGGGTTTCGTTGTAGGTTGTGAAAATGTGGTGCTTAGACATGTGATATGGAATCATACGTGCGGAAAATGTTTATGGAAAATCTCATCCGCGATTTGCGATCTCTTTAACGGCCGGTTTCAATAACATATCCACTGTTTTCCATACTGGATCACCATGACATTTGACACAGCTCTATAGAAGTAGTATAAAATTTATATCTCTAGTAGGGGAAACCGCGGATGGATAGGTTATTGAAACGCGACATAAGACGAGTGGAAGGCGGATCGTGCCTAATTCTACCTTTCGCTTTTTACCTATTAACTGCTATTTTTAAAACACAATTTTTCTTTACTTATAATACTAACTGTCTATTAGAGACCCACCCCGCAGCTGTTCAATGTTTTTCTAATTAACTTTTACTCCCTACTATTTGCTCCTTTTGCAAAATCCTGTACCAAAAAGGAATGCGCATGTCAAATTTCGGATTTTAAGACTTGTAGTTTTTGTCAGTAAGTGGTATCTATATAAATACCAGCTGTGCCTTGCGGTTTTACCCGCGTGAATAACGTTTTGTCGCGATAAAAGTACCCTATGTCGTTTCCCAAAATTCCAACTCTCACCATCTCAAATTCCATCGAGATCTGTAGTGTACAGCGGTTTATGCGTGAAAAGGTAACAAAAATACTCACAGATACACTTCACTTTCGCGTTTATATCAGTAGGCATGTATTCTTAGATTTACTCCTTTCGGTGTGACAATCTTTGTATTTTTGTATGTGACCTTGACCCACAAAACAGATAACCTTGAATACTTTTCCAAAATAGAACGTTTATAGGTGATTAACAGTTTCAAACTCTAATTTATTTTGTAAACAATATGCGTGGAGTTCAAAAACATCACAATAAACAGTATTTCTTCAATTTAATAGTCATTAATGATAAATAACTTCAATGTTTTGGTTGAAACCCAATATCAGCCTCGGAGGTTTGACTTCTTAGCCTATTTGACATTAACGATAACATTATAAAAACGGCTAAACAAGGAGCTATTTACAAAAAATAGCTTGAAGGTCCTCTGAGTATTGTACTTTTTAATTTATTCATAGCATTACTAAGTTCTTGTTTTCCATAAAATAGGAGACAAATGGTTATAACCACAAAACGGGGAGCACTTTGTATGTTTTGCGATGATTTCGACATACTATACTTATACATTTTTTAAAGAAGATAACCATTTTAACACACGATTAATAGGATAAAATAGGAAAAACAACTGCTTTACTAAACCTTAAAATGTAAAATAAAACTACCTATCAAACTAAACAAACTATTTAATCTAATAAACCACTACCAGATGGCAACGTTCCCAAAATGTTGGCCGCAAAGCCGCGTTGAACGGCAATGCTTATTCGTTGCGCAAAATAACGACCAGCATTTTGGTCACAAATAATATTAGTAGGATATAATGTGTCAAAGAAATAGGTCTACACAAAATTCCGCGACATAAACATCCAGCTTTACTATTTAGCGGTTCTCAGAAAACTTCCGTATGTCAATAATAACAATTATATGTAACCCATGCGAAGCCCGGGTGGGTGGCTAGTATAAAACATTCTGGTTGTAAGACGTAATCTCCGGACCGGTCCACGTTCCCAGGCGACCACTGAGCCTGAGGACATAAAGGCCACTTATCATGTCGGGCACATTGTAGCTTGTATGTCCAGGCAGTAAAGAACGGAATGGAGCGAGGTGCAGCCGGCATCCAGTGTGCACCCAGCACGCACTGAATCAATTTGACCCTTACATCGTGAATACCGCGAACTCGACTTAATTATGGCAAAACAACATGCATGGTTTTACAGTAACAGTATAGGTACTATCAAAAATTAGCCCATTTTCTCTGTAATTATGATAGTAAAAGTAAATGTTGAAAAAAAAGGGCATATTGATCCGTTTTTTTAAAGTGGTCGTGACCATGGTCGTAACCATTTCTCTCTAAATCTATATATAACAAAGCCTTGTTATTAGCATCAACATATTAAGAAACGCAATGTACAGAGGACCTTCAGGTTACTTTTTAAAAATACTACCATGATCGTTCTCTTAATTTAACCTACCCCCTTTGTCGCCTGCGCGGGGTAAGGCTGTGGCTACAGGGCCTTAACATCTGTCGTGGAGCTACAGCTGACCTCGTCCAAATGTTTACCCAAAGCATTGATCTTGATTGAAAGGTTCAGGTCAACATTTCGTAATTACATTACCGCTCGTGTGCTTTCCGAAGTAAATTAAACGGCAACGTTCACTTTCATTTCTGTGCTATCGCGTTATCAGAGAGAACGGCAATTTTACAACCTCACCATCGCCGGGTACTGTATGTAATTTCACTGCGACTGATTTTTAGGTTTTATCGGTCGTATACGATTAAAATTTACTCAAGATTTGAATATCACAAGAAGTCACAAAAATTATTGCATTTCATATGATATGACGTCATAATCAGTGATGTAATGGGTTAGGATGATTAAGAACCTGTCGAGCACAACTAAATTTTTTATACTGTTACTAGTTGCGCCCCGCGGTTTCACCCGCGTCTTCCCGTTTCCCGCAAGAATCTTTTTCCGGAATAAAAAATAATAAGTTATCTCCATTCCAAATTCCATAAAAATCGGTTAAGTAGTACGTGGTAACAAACATTCACACAAACACAAACTTTCGTATTTATAAAATTAGTAAGATTAATCAATACGTAAACAAACATAATTATAAAGTAATCAAAAACATTTACATAGAATTTAATTTATGTAATTTAGGTATTCCTAGATTTATAGGTGTGAAACTTTAAAGATAGACGTATTAAAGTGTCTTCGAATTTTGAGCATTACAAACGGATCAGAGAAATGCGTGCGTATCTCCCACTCCCTTAATAAAATGCTATCTGAAAAAGCTGCAGAAGAAGCATTGTGTGCTATTTATGACACGAGCCGCTCGCCGCTCGCTAGCCAATCACCGCTGCCATATTACGTAAGTGTATGCATGTTTACAACATTTTTACTGCAGTGATAAATCACGTATAGCTCACGAAAATGGCGAACGTAATAAGATCCGAATGCCTAGTACTAAAATAGACGCGAGTGGCGTGAGTCAGTCGCTGGACCACCGCGCGCCCGTTCCTTCCAGGAAAGTTTTATTTATTGCGCGAGTATTTTCGGCTCGTACAACACACAATTATTTGTGTACCAACCAATTAAAACGTGTCGTGTCCCGACTGCGCGTTTGCTGGCCTAGATATTATACTGTTTACCATCAACTTGAACGGGAATGGAGCGTACATAATTACTGCTTTAGATGGGGCGGTGGAGTACGCCACTTGACCAGTAGCTAGCTACTTTGTGGACAAGGATCCCTAATATAGTGTTTATTATTTGAAGGATCTTAAAACATGCAGGGTCACGATGTGATATTTCTATTTTTAAATCAAAGTGATCAATGTAATCAAAACTGCCTAGTATCTGTCAGTGTCAACTGTCAATGTACCTAGGCAATGTCGACAGATGCTCGTCACCACAGAGCATAAATACAAAGGCTAACATGCGGTAGTATGTACCTAGTCTTACATATTAGCTGTATACCTACTTATTTCTTCTTCTGATGGAATAAAATCAGAACTACTTAATTATGTGTAGCTAATTAAGTTCTACTGCGAAATTAAAATATTGTTCACATTTTTATTACTGTGTTAATTTTAAAAACATTACAACCTACTGCAAAATGAACTACATAAATGACTTTTTATAAATACGTGTGTACCGCTACGTGCTGTGTGACTATAAGAAATTAACATTGAAATAAGCTCCATCATAACTTTCATAAAACAAACAAATATTTTTAGAACGAATATCCAATACTGATGAATCGTTTACTTTGTTCCAGTTGAGAGCTCCGGTTCCGACCGGCCCCCGGTAACATCGGGCCGACCCGGAGACCCGTCGCCGCCCATCTTCGAGCAGATCTTCAAGAATGCGAGGTTTGCGCAGGGCGGCAACGCCAAATTCGAGGGCAAGCTGCGCGGCAACCCCACGCCCGTGGTGTCATGGACGCGCAAGAAGGCGCCGCTGGTAGAGTGCAACAAGTACAGCATGAGCTACAACGAGCAGACCGGTGACGTGGCGCTCCTCATCAAGCAGATCGGGCCCGGCGACGAGGGCGAGTACACCTGCACCGCGCGCAACCAGTACGGCGAGGCCATCTGCTCCGTGTACATCCAACCGGAGGGCGTACCTGCGCCCGCGCACCAGTCGGCGCAGCAGAGCTACCGTCACGTAAGCGAGAGCGTCGAGCACAAGTCCTACGGCACGCAGGGCTTCACCTCCGAGCAGTCCCGGCAGTCGCAGAAGGTCGCCTACACGAACGGCACCAACGGCACCGACCACTCCTCCATCGAAGACTTCAAAGTCGACACCTTCGAATACAGACTTCTGAGAGAGGTCTCGTTCAGGGAGTCGATCACGAAGAGATACATAGGAGAGAGCGACATCCAGATCAGCACCGAAATCGACAAATCCCTGGGAGCCGTCTCGCCGCCGAAGGTGGCGCAGAAGCCCAGGAATTCGAAACTGCAAGAAGGTGCCGATGCACAGTTCTCCGTGCAGCTATCCGGCAATCCGCGGCCACGAGTCTCATGGTTCAAGAACGGCCAGAGGATCGTGAACTCCAACAAACACGAAATTATCACGCGTCACAATCAAACCTCACTTAGGGTAAGAAACACACAGAAGTCTGATTCCGGCCACTACACGCTGCTGGCCGAGAACCCTAACGGATGCATTGTGACGTCGGCGTACCTCGCCGTCGAATCCCCGCAAGAAAGCTACGTACAGGACCAAAAATCACAGTACATTACGGATACTCAACAAATAGAGACTGAAGCAAGATTAGAAGTAAGTGAAAAAGCTCTCGCTCCGCAGTTTGTGAAGGTCTGCCAAGACAGAGATGTGACAGAAGGAAAGATGACGCGATTCGATTGCCGCGTCACAGGCAGACCTTACCCAGAAGTCACGTGGTTCATTAACGATAGACAGATACGAGACGATTTTAATCATAAGATATTAGTAAACGAATCAGGTAATCATGCACTTATGATTACTAACGTTTCTCTCAATGACAGTGGTGTGGTGACGTGCGTCGCACGAAACAAGACGGGCGAAATTTCGTTCCAGTGTAGACTGAACGTGATCGAGAAGGAACAAGTTGTCGCCCCCAAGTTCGTGGAGCGCTTCAGCACGCTGAACGTGCGAGAAGGCGAGCCCGTGGCGCTGAACGCGCGCGCTGTCGGCACGCCTACACCACGCATCACATGGCAGAAGGACGGCGTTCCTATTATACCCAATCCAGAGTTACGAATCAATACCGAAGGTGGGGCCTCGACGCTGGACATTCCGCGAGCCAAGGCGTCGGATGCGGCATGGTACCAATGCACCGCCCAGAACGTCGCAGGTTCCACAGCAACTCGGGCCAGGCTCTACGTTGAAGTTCCGAAGGAGCCTCCGCCCGAGCAAAAACGTCTGCACCTACCTAGGCCTACTAAAATAATCGAGCCAGAGTAAGTAATTAATCCTCATAACCAATATATCACTTCTGTCTTCAAATTGCGGAAGGTTACTTTACTAACTCACTGACTTTTTTGTTTCACTAGGCCTGCTCCTGGACCAGAAATCATTTACCTTAGGCATGTGGAAAGGGCACGACCCTACATTCCTCCTGGTGAAGAAGACCGCGTTTATCCCCCACCGCAGTTTATTGTGCCACTGAAAAGCGTCTCCCAGATGGAAGGTGGCAAAATACACTTCGAAACAAGGATAGAGCCGGTCGGCGATCCCACAATGAAAATTGAGTGGTTGAAAAATGGACAAAGTATCGAAGCAAGTAAGTAGCTTTACTGTAACTACACGTACAAAATATGTCGTGCTAGCTAGGTAAAAAATATTAACTGATAAATTGTTTTTATTAAATTTCAGGTTCTAGGTATACGTCCATATTCCGTTTTGGTTACATTTCATTAGACATGCTCAGTCTGAACATACAAGACAGCGGTGAATACACATGCCGCGCGGTCAGTGCGACGGGTGTGGCAGAAACGAAAGCCATACTTCAAGTAACACCGAGAGCTACCATTGAAAGGACTAGCCAGCACCCAGAAAGTCTGCAATACATTCAGCAATTAGAAGACTACTCAAGGTATCAACACCAAGAATCCATCGAAGAACAGAGTTCTCAGAGGCCACAGTTCATCCGGCCATTACAGGATCTTGGTGAACTTCAAGAAGGACGCAATGCACATTTCGAAGCACAACTGACTCCGGTCGGCGACTCCACTATGAGAGTGGAGTGGTACAAGGACGGCCGGCCCATCACAGCCAGCTCGCGAATCACGTCAATCTTCAACTTCGGTTACGTCTCCCTTAACATCATGCACCTACGGGCTGAAGATGCAGGTTCGTATACAGTGAGGGCTGTGAACAAACTAGGCGAGGCCGTCAGTACCGCTTCCATCAGAGTGGCGGCCAGGAGTACGGTCACAGCAGACCTGGGTATACCAGAACAGCGACGATACATCGAGAAGACTGAGCAATTAGAAGCTTACCAGCAACAGCAACACCAAAAATACTACCAGGAGGTTCCCGAAAGCACTCAGAGGCCTGAGTTTAAGACACCGATCAAGGATCAAATCAACATTAAAGAAGGAGGATTCGCTCACTTTGAGGCTCGTCTCGAGCCGGTCGGCGATTCTACTCTAAGAGTGGAGTGGTTGAAAGACGGACGCCCCGTCGAAGCCAGCTCGAGAATCACTACATTCTTTAACTTCGGATATGTCGCATTAACAATAAAATCAGTGACGGTGCACGACGCAGGACACTACACGTGCCGCGCGTACAACGCTCTCGGCCAGGCGACCACAAACGCCAACTTGACAATTATTACAAAGCGGGACATCATTGCGGAATCGCAACACCCAGGTGGTCTTGAAAAAATTCAGCACCTCGAAGATTCAAGTAAATATTCAAGGCGGGCTGAGGAAGAAACAAAGATCACTCAGAAACCTAGATTCTTGGGGCCACTAAAAGGCACAAACAAGATTGTGGAAGGTCAAAGCGCTCACTTTGAGGCAAGAGTAGAGCCCCAGAGTGACTTGACCATGACCATCGAGTGGTATTTCAATGGCAAACAAATCACAAGCGCTAACCGCATCCAGACATATCACGACTTCGGCTACGTCGCGCTCGACATCTCCAACGTCCGCGCTGAAGACACCGGGGTGTACACCGTGGTGGCACGCAACGCTGCAGGAGAAGCGCAGCTGAGCGCCTCTATGACTGTTGAAAGTAAGATTCATTTTATAAGTAAAATTCACATCTTAAGGTCGATTTACATCAAACGAGCGAATGCTCATTCTATCCCCACTACAGCAAATTCTTCTAGTGTAAACAGGCGTAGAGCATTCCTTCGTTGTTCTTTGTGCGTTCGCAAAGATTCTATAGAATATTCTAAGAATGCTCGCTCGCTTGATGTAAACGGCGCAAGAGCGCGCGAACTGTTGCTTAGAGCGTTCTAGCGTGTTCGGACGTGCTCGCGCCACTGAGCGCTCTCATCAAAGCGTTCTTGTGTTCTAGCTCTAGCTCTATGTTCGTTTATGTAAATCGATACCTCTAGCTTTCGTTTACACTAAAAGATTACGAAAGAATGCTCTTGTTCTAGCTCTAGCTCTATGTTCGTTTGATGTAAATCGACCTTTAGAATAAATACATCGACGCTAATAAGACATTAAATACGTAATAATACGGTAATACGTGAACCAAGTATAAAGTAAAAAAACCACTTAATTCGTTATTCTTAACACCATTACTTAATAAATATTACTTGTATCTTTCAGCACGATCAAGCATCGACACATCGAGCATTCATCGTGGTTTGTACGAAAAGACTCGACAGATGGAAGAATCGAAGTTTGTTGAACCAATGTACCAGATAGAAGAAATATCGAAGTCCAAGCCGGTATTCGTACAGCCACTGTCCGACCCACCACCGGTGTCGGAGGGCAAAAACATCCACCTGGAATGCAGGTTGGAGCCAATGGGTGACCCCACCATGCGTGTGGAATGGTTCCACAACGGGCGCGCCGTCACAGTAGGCTCTAGGTTCAGAACATACTACGACTTCGGTTTTGTGGCACTAGACATCATACATGCCACCTCTATCGATTCCGGAGAATATACAGCTCGAGCGGTCAATCACCTGGGCTCCGCTCACACATCCGCAATGATCCGCGTCATTGAAAGGTCGGACATTCTTACTGACACACAGAACGAACAAGCCGTTGAACAAATACAAATATTGGAAGATGCCGCTCGTAGAACCAGGCAAACTCGAGAAGATATTACTGTGCAACAAGCGCCCCAGTTCTCTAGGGCCTTGCATAACATTGAAACAGTTGAAGGAACCAATGTGCACTTGGAATGCAGATTACAGCCCGTTGGTGACCCAACGATGAGAGTGGAGTGGTTCTGCAACGGCAGACCCATCAAAACGGGACACAGATTTAGACCAGCTTACGAATTCGACTATGTCGCTCTGGATCTCTTGAGTGTATACCCAGAAGACTCTGGTGTATACACTTGTCAAGCCACGAATCAACTCGGTGAGGCAGTGACATCATGCGCACTGCGCGTGATTGCTAAGAAGGATTTGATATTTGAATCGCAACATCCCTCCGGGCTTGAAAAGATCCAATATTTAGAAGATGCTTCACGTTACAAGAAGAGTGATGTCGTTGACGAATCTATTAACATTAAACCACGATTTGTCACAAGACCTAAGTCCATAGAGAATGTCAAAGAAGGTCAACACGTCCACTTCGAATGCAAACTCGAGCCAGTTACAGACTCTAACCTTAAGGTAGAATGGTTCAAGGACGGGCACCCGGTGACTATTGGTCACAGATTCAGACCAATCCATGACTTTGGCTATGTAGCCCTTGACATTATCGACTTGATCGCTGAAGATTCCGGAGTGTACACTTGTCGAGCAGTGAACCTCGTCGGCACCGACGAGGTGAGCTGTAAGCTGACTTGTCGCAGCACTCAAGACATCATCAGAGCAACACAGAACGAGGCTGGTCTAGAACAAATCCAGCATTTGGAAGACAGAACTAAATATCATAGGACCGATATGGTTGACGAAATTACTACTCAAGCACCAATATTTACGACTTCTTTGAAAAACATTGAAATCAAGGAAGGACAAAGGGCCCACTTCGAATGCAGGTTGATTCCTGTATCTGATGCCACAATGAAAGTAGAATGGTATCACAACAACAAACCGCTTAAGAGTGGGTCAAGGTTCACAGAAACTAATAACTTCGGGTTCGTAGCCTTAGACATCATGTCCTGCTTGCCTGAAGACTCAGGCACGTACACTTGCAGAGCCATCAACGCTCTCGGTGAAGCGGTCACTTCCGGAATAGCTATTGTACATTCCAAAAAGTCAATTTACTTAGAATCGCAGCACGAAGGAGCCCTGCCAAGGTTGCACCAACTGGAAGATACGACCAGGTACCAGAGACACGGCGTCCAGGACGAGTCGGCCACCCAGGCCCCAATGTTCACACTGCCGATGAAGGACATCCGAGTGGCTGAGAACCAAGCAGCTCACTTTGAAGCCAGGCTCATTCCTGTAGGGGATCCTAAACTGCGAGTAGAGTGGCTACGCAATGGAGTACCAATCGAAGCTTGTAAGTTATACTTTATACGTTTGAAATAGTCTTCTACCTTTTAAAACCTAAAAAAATGTTTTTCTTACAGCAAATCGCCTAACGACAATGCATGATTTCGGGTATGTCGCCCTTAACATGAAATACGTCAATCCTGAGGATTCCGGCACTTACACTTGCCGCGCTATAAACGAGTTAGGAGAAGCAGTGACATCCTCTACCTTATTTGTACAATGTAAGTTATCATACCACTTGATTTTACGAAATCTTTTATAACATTAGTAAGAACTTGTTGAATATTAATTAACAATGTTATTTTCGTGCAGCCAAAGCATCGCTGCAGCTAGAGACTCAACACGAGACCGCACTGCACAAGATCCAGCAGTTAGAAGACTCATCTCGCTACCAGAGGCGAGAGGATGTAGAGGTTGCAGTGAACCAGGCACCACGGTTCATCACCCAGCTGAATGGGCCTTCGCGCCTGATGGAAGCCCAGAGCGCGCACTACGAATGTCGCATCGAGCCATACCCTGACCCCAATATGCGCGTCGAATGGTACTTCAACGGCAAAGTGCTGCAGAGTGGACACCGCTACCGCACCGCCTATGACTTTGGTTTCGCGGCCCTGGACATCCTCACCGTGTACGGAGAAGACTCTGGAGAATACACGTGCAAGGTCATCAACAACTTAGGACAAGCTACGTCCTCCATCAAATTAAACGTCCAATGTGAGTATGCCTCGTAGCAATTTCGAATACGTCTTGTCACCATTTATGATGTAGGGAAACTTATTCGTTTTATCTGTTCTTTGCAGCCAAGGAATCCATAATCAGAGATACACAGCACGAGAGCGCTCTTGAGAAGATTCAGTACCTTGAAGATGACAGCAGGAACAAGCGTGTGCAACACGACGAGGCATTCGTTGCTGAGAAACCTCAATTTGGCAAGCCTCTAAAGAACGCAGAGGTCGCTGAAGGTAAACCTGTGCACCTCGAGGCGACGCTGACGCCAGTCAACGACCCCACGATGAGGGTGGAATGGTACTGCAACGGCAGGCCCATCCAACAAGGTCATCGCTTCAAGACCACTTATGACTTCGGATACGTTGCCCTTGACATATTGTACGCATATGCAGAGGACACTGGCACTTACATGTGTAAAGCTACAAATGCTGTTGGTGAAGCGGTCACAACTGGCTCAGTTAAAGTAGATGGTGAGTAACATCTTCAGTATTTCATTATTTCATTACAATTTTAGATTGCCTGCTTTTGTATTACTTTGTATACTCACGTATCACGATACTAACTATGTGTCATATTTCAGCTAAATCCGGACTTTACCTCGACACGCTGGACGAACAGAGGCTGAAGAAGATCCAAGAACTGGAGAGGTACGAAAGACCAAAGGCGATTGAAGAGGAGAAACCTGGCCAAAGACCAGTGTTCCTGACCGCTCTAACCAGTCTCGAGAACTTGAAAGAAGGAGACCGCGCCCACTTTGAATGTAGAGTGGAACCTATTAATGATTCGGATCTGAAGATTGAATGGTTCCTCAATGGACAGAAGATCAGAGCCGGTCACAGATACAGAACCACTCATGACTTCGGCTATGTCGCTTTAGATATCCTTTACAGCTACTCTGAAGATTCTGGAACGTACATGTGTAAAGCTACCAACAAACTCGGTGAAGCAGTCAATACATGCACGTTGAAGGTTGCAGGTAAGGAAAAATAACTAAATATCTTTAAAAAAATATTCGTATTTTTTTGGGTAACAAGTGATATTATAATAATATAGGTGTACTAGTTGACTCGGCAAAAGTTGTTCTGCCATATTATAATTTTTTTGCATGGTGAATTCTTTATCACATAAGGGTATAGAAAATACCCTATCACCCATTCTCAAACCTGCCAAATAAACATAAAAATTACATAAAAATCAGTCAAGGCATTTCGGAGGAGTTCGATTTTACACTGTGACACGAGATTTTTATATCTTAGAAAGATATCTTGTATATACGAGACTTCAAAATAATCAAACTCTTGTTATAGGGCACAGAAATATAATACTGGACACTCAACACCCTAATGGTTTGGAAAAGATAAGACAACTAGAAGCCCAAGGCCACCACGCTAGGATGGAAGTGGAAGAGCCCAAGGTTAGCCCGCCGCGTTTCGTGACGGAGCTCAGAGGAACGACCCACGTGTACGAAGGCAAGACAGCCCACTTCGAGTGCCAAGTGGAGCCCGTACACGATCCCAACTTACGTATTGAATTCTACCACAATGGCAAGGCCCTGCAATCTGCCTCACGGTTCCATATCACTTTTGATTTTGGTTACGTGTCGCTAGATATACAGCACTGCGTGCCGGAAGACGCCGGTGAATACTCCGTGAAGGCTATCAACGCCCTCGGACAGTGCACTTCGGCTATATCGATGACAGTAACCGCAAAAGGCAGTATAATATCGGAATCTCAACGTCCTGAGGGCTTAGAGAAGATCCGAGAATTGGAATCTGCTGAACCGTTTAAACGGCCAGAAATACCGGAACCGGTGACTCGACAGAGACCAGTGTTCACTCAGCCGCTACAGAACATCGACAATATCCAAGAAGGTCAGACAGCGCACTTTGACTGCAGACTCATTCCCGTCGGTGACCCGACACTCAAAGTGGAATGGTTCAGAAACGAAAAGCGCATCGAGGATAGCTCAAGAATTACGAAGACTCATGACTTCGGCTATGTTTCCATGGCAATCACACACGTACGTGACGAAGACGAAGGTGTGTACATGTGCAGAGCATCCAACCTTCTTGGAGAAGCGGTTACGACAGCTGCCATGAGAATTAAAAGTGAGTATTAGTATTAGAGAGTCCTGAATTCATCGGAAAATCTACATTGGTTCTAACAATTCGTGTTTAATTTATTGCAGCTAAGGCAGCCATACAAATGGACACACAACATCCCGAAGGCATGAAGAAGATTCAACAACTGGAGCAACCACAACAAAGGAGGACCGATGAGCCTGAACGAGAGTTCGAGAAGCCTATCTTCACTCAGGTGTTGACTGGCCCCTCTGAGCTGTGGGAGGGACAACACGCTCATTATGAAGCCCGTGTGGTGCCTGTTGGCGATCCCAGCATGAGATTTGAATGGTACATCAATGGAGTCGAACTGAAAATGGGTAAGTCAACAAAATACTAACTATAAAAGTACAATTAGGTACGTTGGTGACGATAATCAATTCACTAACATTTTTATTGTATTTTCAGGATCAAGATTCCGCACTACACATGACTTCGGATTTGTCACATTGGATATAAACTCAGTCGTTTCATCTGATGCTGGTCTCTACATGTGCAAAGCCATAAACAATGCGGGCAGCACAGTGTCTTCTACGTCTCTCAAAGTAAAGACGAAATCTACAATTATCGATTCTACAATGAGACCAGAATCTTGGGAACAAATCCAGCTTAAGGAAGCTGCAATGAACAAAGTACCAGAAATGTTTGTGGACACAGGAGTACAGCAAGCACCCATTTTCACAACCCACCTCCAGAGCTATGACAAACTTGTCGAAGGACAACACGTCTACTTGGAAGCTCAGGTTGAGCCACGCGCTGATCCTAATCTAAGAATTGAGTGGTTCAAAAATGGTGTTTCGCTAACCACCGGATCCAGGTTAAAGAGCACTTTCGATTTCGGTTTAGTTACATTATCTGTCAATGGACTTAGGATTGACGATTCTGGAATTTACACTTGCAAGGCAACCAATCTCTTAGGAGAAGCCGTCTCAACTGCTTCCATCAAGATCGAAGATCGTCATTGGCTACTTGGTGACTCCCTTCACCCTGAATCATTGGATAGGATTGGTGCTCTAGAACAACCCAAGGCAGGAAAACCTGATGCGCCTGAACCAGTCTACGAAACGCCTGTATTCATTTCACATTTGAACAACATCATCTGCAAGGAAGGTGAAAACATTCACTTCGAATGCAATGTAGAGCCGTCAAGAGACCCAACTCTTAAGATAGAGTGGTTCTTCAATAACAAACCTCTGCCATCTGGTACGAGATACAAGAGCACACACGATTTCAGCTATGTGGCTTTGGATGTTACACACACGTATGAAGAAGACTCTGGTATTTACACCTGCAAAGCTACCAATAGTAAGGGTTCAGCTACAACTTCCGGTTCTCTAAGATGTACTGGAGATAAAAATATCTATTTCGACACTCAACACCCGCAAGGTAAGGCTGGTCTAGAAGCAGTGGAGCAAGCAGAAGAAGCTAGACTGGCAAAGGGAAGGAAGTCTTCAGTTCCGGATGTAGAATATAACAAACCAGAGTGGGTAATACCGGTAGCACCTGAACATCAACTCATTGAAGGCCAAGCTCTTCATCTCGAAGGCCAAGTTGAGCCCAAGAACGACCCGAACCTGAAGATCGAATGGTATTTCAACGGCAAAGTTCTCGAGCATGGTTCAAGATTCAAACTTACCAGTGACTTTGGTTTCGTAACGCTAGACGTCACAGACGTCTATGAGAGAGACAGCGGAATTTACACATGCAAAGCATTTAATAAGAGAGGCGAAGCATTCACTTCATCCACAATCTTCTGCACCAGCAAGGAGAATCTCATTGAAAGGACTCAACATCCTAAAGGTACTGAGGGATTGGAGAAGATCCAGAACCTTGAGGATTCTCTTCGTAAAGAACCCAGCCAAAGACCCGACGATGACATTGGTAGGGCACCTGAATTCACCACCGTATTCAAGGACATATTAGACATAAGCGAAGGCCAGATAGCGCACTACGAAGCATCATTGATACCAACTGGTGACCAAAGCATGGTTATTGAATGGTTCTACAACGGTAAGTCAATCGAGGCAAGTCATCGTATTCGCACTGTCTATGCATTCGGCATGGTCGTCCTTGAGATTCTGGGAACGAAGGAGACGGACTCCGGAGTATACTCTTGCAGAGCCACGAACAGGTGGGGACAAGCAGAAATCAATTGCAAACTGCAATGTGTTGATAAGAGCAAGGGCCAGAAACCGAGGTTCACGACCCATATCACAAACATTGATGGTCTTAAAGATGGACAAGCTGCACACTTCGAGTGTACGGTCGTGCCAGTAGACGACCCCGAACTGAAAATAGAATGGTATCACAACGGCCAGCCGATGCGTCATTCTAATAGAATCAAGACAGTTTCTGATTTCGGATTTGTCATGCTCGACATATCTTACACTCAGAATCACGACGCTGGCGAATACGTCTGTCGCGCTTTCAACAAGTACGGTGAGGACTTTACTAAGGCTACCATCAACTGCTACGGAAGAAGTGGAGTTTACTTGGACAGCTTGCAACCTGACTCTCTAGCTAAAATTAGAGAATTGGAGAGCCTCCAAGGCGCACAGCAACAAACACCAGCTGCTCGTTCTGCCGAACCACCTAAATTCATTACACAAATCCAAGACGTCACGAAGTTAGTGGAAGGTCAAAGTGCACACTTGGAAGCGAGATTAGTGCCAGTAGATGACCCTGACCTTAAGGTGGAATGGTTCTATAACGGAAAGAAACTACCTCACGGCCACAGGTACCGAACGTTCCACGACTTCGGAATTGTAATTTTGGACATATTGTACTGCTATGAAGAGAACTCTGGTGTATACGAGTGTGTCGCCACCAATAAACTCGGCACCGACTCAACGAAAGCTACGTTGAAGTGCACATCGAAGGAAAACCTTATCTTGGACTCGCAACTCCCGCGGGTAAGCTGACTGATATTTCCTCTATTTATTGCTGAAGGAGACTGTTTCGGTAATAGATTATAGTACTAATATAATATTGTATTTTGTGCAGGGCATGGAAGGAGGGCTGGAGAAATTACAAACATTGGAAGATTCTATGGTACGCAGGAAGGATACTGCTGTAGAAGAAGAACGCGGTAAAGCGCCTGTCTTTACAGTCCCATTGTCTAACATTGACAACCTCAGAGAAGGCGAAAACGCGCACTTTGAAGCGCGCTTGACTCCTACTGATGACCCTAAGTTGAAGGTAATTAATAAAACACGTCCCTAATAACGTGAAGAACGTGAGTTCTCGAAACATTATCTAAATTTTAATGTTTTTTTAGGTTGAATGGTACTGGAATGGTAAATCACTCAAGGCTGGCTCAAGATTCAGGACATTCTGCGACTTCGGTTTTGTCATTCTTGAAATTTCTCCGACATATCCGGAAGACTCCGGCGAATACTTGTGCAGGGCTTACAACAACTACGGTGAGGCTGTCACCACAGCGACAATGAAGGTGGCGGGCAAACGTAACATCATCTTAGAATCGCAACTGCCCAAGGGCATGGAGGGCACCATCGACAAAATTGCTGCCCTCGAAGGTTACACTGGCACAGTCGACTCGATGACACCCGAAGCTGAGACTGGTAACCCACCAGAGTTCACCACTACACCATCTGATCTCATCCTATCCGAGAACTCATCGGCACACTTTGAGTGTCGCCTGATCCCAGTGAACGATTCTAGCATGAGAGTAGAATGGTACCACAACGGTAAGCCTCTTCTAACAGGATCGAGAGTGAAGACGATCAACGACTTCGGTTTTGTTATATTGGAAATTGCGGGAGTTTACCAGCGTGATGCCGGCCTTTACACATGTAAGGCTACGAATCGTCACGGCGAAGCTACCGTGTCTTGCAAGCTGCAAGTAAAAGGACGCCAAGGAATCATCTTGGAGCCTCAGTTGCCTTCTCATTTCAAGTCCGGCACAGAGAGTATTCAGAAACTAGAAGAGACACTCCACAAGCGTGAGGAAATCACCGAAGAGGATGAGAAGCCGAACCCACCCAAATTCATCGTGGAAATTAAGGATAACCTCGACGTTCCTGAAGGTGGGCCGATTCACTTCGATTGCCGCGTGGAGCCAGTGGGAGATCCGTCGATGAGGATCGACTGGTTCTACAATGGGCGACCATTCGCGACAGGCTCCCGAGTGCACATGCTCAACGACTTCGGGTTCATCGCCCTGGACATAGACTACGTGTACGCGCGTGATGCGGGTGAATACGTGTGCCGCGCCACCAATAAGTGGGGCTCAGCGACGACCACCGCGAAGATCACGTGCAGCGCCAAACGCGACATCGTTTTGGAATCGCAGCTGCCTCAGGGCATGAGCGGCGAGAAGATCAAGGAACTGGAGCGGGGCCGCGTGAGCGACGCCCCCAAGGAGGAGCCGGTGATCAGCTCCCCGCCGAGGTTCATCACTCAGATCCAGTCGCACACCATCGAGGAGTCGGAGAGCGTCCGGTTTGAATGCCGTGTGGAACCGAAAGAAGACCCGAAGCTGCGTATCGAGTGGTACAGGAACGGCAAGTTGTTGCCGTCTGGGCACCGATACCGTACCGTGTATGACATGGGCTTCGTGTCGCTGGATATCTTGTACGTGTACGCGGAGGACTCTGGCGAGTACCGGTGCCGCGCCGTCAACGACTTCGGCGAGGACTTCACCAAGGGCACTGTCTCTTGCAAACGTAAGTCATAACCAGTAGCTGTACTCGTACTTTATATTTTGTGTGAAAGATTTAAATAAAACAGGCTAAACTTCTTTATTTTTCGTGTGTGAACTTTTAAAGTTAACATAGAAGCAGTAATTTTCTGAAAATAGAGTAATGTTGAAACATTTTTTTTAGAAAACTAGATTTTCACTAGATGACAAAACTGATGAAAGTGATAGTCCACCTGAAGTTAAGTGGTAACCGTCGTAAAAAAAAAACTACGGAAAACTCGGATTCTTCGTAGAACACGTCTGTCCAAAACGTTTTCCTACTCCGACTTTTTAACATCCTTCCACTTAGAAAGTATTGTCATATTTATTTCTAGAACTGCCTGACATCATCCTCCAAAACCAAGTACCTCGCGGCATGAAGAAGTCGGAGGCCCTCACTCAGATGGAGGCCACGATCAAGAAGTACACTTCCGAGATCTTCCTGACGGAAGATGACCTCTACGATGCGGACAAGAAACAGCCGCCACGGTTCGTCACGCAGATCCTGAGTCAAACCGAGCTGGTTGAGATGAACTCTACCAAGTTTGAATGTCAGCTCGCGCCCGTTGGCGACCCTAATATGAAGGTCGAGTGGTTCTTCAACGGAAAGCCATTATTGCACAGTAAGTACTATTTGGAAGCGCTTCTAGTGGACCTTACCTTTTCGTTCTCACCAACTAGATCAACTACATAGTTCAAGACCAAAAGTACCTCTGTCGTGATGCTGTTGAGAATAGGTCAACAGCATCACGACAGAGGTACTTTTGGGAGTAAGAAAAACGCCAAAATAATCGCTAAACATTCGTATTTTCAAAATATAGCTAAAAGACCCTCTGGATATTTTATTTTATAAGAGGTCGATATTACTAACAAGTCTTTGTTTTCATTAGGAAAAAAATGGTCGTAACTTTAGAAAAAGAGGGCTTTTGCAAATTCTTGTATGTTACAAGTAAGAAAATACATATTTCTAATCGTTATTACTATCAACAGAGAACCGTTTCACGCCCATCTACGACTTCGGGTACGTAGCGATGAACTTCGGCTGGGTGTACCCTGAGGACAGCGGCGAGTATCTGTGCCGCGCCACCAACCTGTACGGCATGGACGAGACCAAGGCCATCATCAAGACCGCTGGCAAGCCAGGCATCGTGTACGACTCGCAGCTGCCCAAGCACATGAAGAGTATCGAGAAAATCAGGGAGATGGAGGCGTCTTGGCAAGTGTGAGTATACTCACGTACGCTCAACGACAGGGCGCTGAACATGACCAATTCGCCGATTTACATAACATTACTGACCTAGTTCACTTTTCGAAAATCGAGATGATCAGCTGCTTTGGTCAGTGGTTTTACTTTATGCCCTTTCTGATAATGCTCTAAGCGCTGAGACAGAATCGTCATATAGTGCCTCTCCGGATCGAAAATGTTAAATTTACTAAAGAACTGCTACCATAGTGAGAGTACTCCGTTGTTTGGACAATTTCGTCAAAATTAAATGTCAAAGTTGCCCTCAAGACATATTTAGATCAGGTTTACTTAAAACTAGTGAGTTCTAAATCTGTAAGCGCTAAGCCGCTAAGCGGTGTACTATGAAAATTAAATACTCCTATTGGTGGATTTCTCGACCACAGCTAAGCTACGAGCACCTTGCACAGCTCTGGTTGAAAAGCACCCTTACGATTACCAGATTACACAACATCGCTTAGATGAGGACCCTTCATGTCATCTAGCTATGTTGGAAGCTTACGGGCCTGGCGGTCTCAAAGCACCAGATATGGCCACCAGCTTATCCAAAAACAGCTGCAATTGGTGGAAAGTCTTTAACCTTGATGTTTTTGTTGGTATTGGCAGGGCTCCAGAACAGGTGGTGGATGAGACGAAGGCGCGGTCACAGCCCGTGTTCGTCAGTCGACCTGAACCTGCCACCGTGGAGGAGGGAGAATGGGCACGCTTCTGCTGCCGCGTCACTGGACACCCCAAGCCGAGGGTCATGTGGCTCATTAATGGAAATACCATTGTCAATGTAAGTGATATAATATTTTATTTTATTTATTTTATTTTATTTTTATAGAAAACATACAGTGTTATGACTAATTAAATAACTATATATAAAAACATGCACACCATTTTAAAACGTTTTCGCATATTGATTCTATATAAACTTGTTTGCCTAAAGAAATAAATGTAAATGTAAATATGTTATGTACCTAAATAATTATATAAAACTAGCTGTCCCGGCAAACTTCTTATCGCCAATAAAAGTCACCTTTTAAACCTTCCCTGAACTCCCACGAACATTTCAAGATCAAAATTATCCAAATCGGTCCAGTCATTCTCGAGTTGTAGCGGGACTAACGAACAGCAATTGATTTTTATATATAAGACTAGCTGACCCGACGAACTTTGTATCGCCAAAAAAAAGTCACCTTTTAAACCTTCCCTAAACTTCCACGAATATTTCAAGATCAAAATTAGCCAAATCGGTTCAGCCGTTCTCGAGTTTTAGCGAGACTAACGAACAGCAATTGATTTTTATATATAAGAAAGACTAGTTGACCCGGCGCACTTCGTATCGCCAATTAAAGTTCTTCTTACCTTTTACACCTTCCCTGAACTTCTACGAATATTTCTAAACCAAAATTAGCCAAATCGGTTCAGCCATTCTCGAGTTTTAGCGAGACTAACGAACAGCATTTGATTTTTATATATAAGAATATGTACCTAAATAATTATATAAAACTAGCTGTCCCGGCAAACTTCTTATCGCCAATAAAAGTCACCTTTTAAACCTTCCCTGAACTCCCACGAACATTTCAAGATCAAAATTATCCAAATCGGTCCAGTCATTCTCGAGTTTTAGCGGGACTAACGAACAGCAATTGATTTTTATATATAAGATATAGTAAACTTGAACAATTTAGAATGGAAAAAAAAAAAAATTGTTATTAGTAACAAAATTAAATTAAATGTGCCACTTGGATAATAAATTCAGTGGAACCCTATCCAGACAGTCCAGGACCATATAATATATATAATAATATATAATATATGATATAATATAACATATAATATATAATTATATATAATAATATCCATATGTTTAATTAGGCCCAGCGTGAGTAGGTATATTTTAGATCACTATGCTCCATATATGAATGCTTTCTATACAGCAAGATGTTGGTGGAATATGCCATGAAAAAATGTACCTACTTTATATTTTTTTATGCTAATGAGTGTAAAATGATCAAGTTGCGTGATGGTAAGCTACCATTAATATACGATGCCACCCAGAATATTGAACTTCATCAGTTGATAATATAATCCTTCACGGCAATGTACTGTTATACTGTATCCCAAGCAGCTGAAACCGCGATGAACACCCAGTATACAAATATCTTATTGTGCCAAGGTTCTACATCAACACATTTGATTGCAGGGATCAAGATACAAGCTGACATACGATGGAATGTATCACTTCGACATTCCCAAGACTAGACAATATGACACTGGCAAAATCGAAGTGATCGCCAGGAGTTCCGCCGGCGAGGCACTCGCCGCGACGGAACTCAAAGTGATCCCACGACACGATGACTACCGAGGAGTGCTGAAGAACGCACCACGACGTGAGTACCGCACACGTACTCGCTCAGACATAACGCTTACTTTGCACTCTCACACTGCACCGTTTGAACTGCCGCAATCCATTGTAGTATGGATCAAAGGGCACCGTGCTCAAAGGAAACGCTTTCCTCCTTCACGCGTTAATACAAACCAAAAACCACGCACACTTCCACACACCGCTTCTGCACAGAACACCCCGCCTACCCATCTCTGTCCTTCTCTCCTCCTATAAGATGAAGTGCAACTTCACCTGCTTCTACCGGCTTTGCCATCGGATTCAGAGAGCTGAGAGAGGTATGTTGTTAAAGCTTTTGTTTACTCAGAAAACAGTACTTGTTCTAATCGTTTTGTTTACCTCGCAGCTTGGTATGATGAGACGACGCAATATCAACGCAGTGAGACAGAATTAGAAAAGACCTTTGAGGAAAGGCAGACTTTACAGCGTCAAGGCGTAATAGATCACAGGCCCGAACTGAAACCTAAGGTCATCAAGGGAGCCGAGACGGAATGGCAGCACGCCGTGAAGAAGAAGAAGAGCGAAGAGTATTACAACAAACTGCAGGAGCTGGAGAACGAGCAGGTCGTTAAGGAGAGCAAGATCCGGGAATCGACCCACCAGTTCGCTATTCCCGGAGATAAGATCACGAAAACTTCCATCGCTAAGGGCATGGCGCAACGATATGAGGATAGCTTGTAAGTATACTCTGACTATAAACATAAATAAATAGTTGTTATTTGTTGTCTGTTGAAGTGATGGGTCATTGCTACGTTGACTTGTGTTCCGTAGGTCGTGGGTTCGAATCCTACAATGAGCTTAAGCTTTCGGTGAAGGAAAACATCATGATGAAACGCAACGTCACTGCTACTGAGCTATCATCGGTTCGCATTTATCTATCGTGTTTGCATATTAGGTGATGGCACCACCAACCTCTATCCCTCCGTTAGTTCTCTACATGCAAAAGTTTAATGAAAGATCTAGCTTCAAGCGATACCTTCGTTCATTATACCTTAGTGTCAATGTCAACTTTTCATACTGTATTAGGTATTGTTTATTTATATTAAGTCTGATGTGCAGTATACAAAGTATTTTGATTTGATTGAAACCCCCTATAAAAACTAACAAAACTGAATACAAACTTTAAATTTTAATGGCGCTTTGTTTTTGCAGGGAAACCGAAGAACTAATTGACGAGCAGCAAGTACAGAAGAAGGTGGTGAAGAAAAGGATCCCGGACCCGTCGGAGTCCACCGTGCACGGCAAGGAAGTGCACGTGGCCAAACAGAAACAGACGCAGAAAGAGGTCGTGGGCGACACTGAGATCACGCGCAAGATCACCTCCACCGAGACCACCGAGGTAGAGCACAAGGCTCAGACCCAAGAGAGAGTGGTCGAGGGGCCCGTCAAGCCAAGCAACCCTCCCGTGTTCACCAAGAAGATGCAACCCTGCCGCGCCTTCGAGCACGAGCAGGCGAGGTTCGAGGTGGAGTTCGACGGAGATCCGCTGCCGGCCATCAAGTGGTACCGCGAGAACTTCCCCATCAAGAACTCGCCCGACTTCCAGATCCACACGTTCAGCACCAAGTCGATCCTTATCATCCGACAAGTATTCGTGGAAGACTCGGCCGTGTTCGCCGCCGTTGCCGAGAACAGGGGAGGCACCGCCAAGTGCAGTGCCAACCTCGTGGTTGAGGAGCGGCGGCGCCAGGGCCGCGGGGGCGTCACGCCACCCAGCTTCATGCTCACGGCGCAGAACGTCAACGTGACAGCCGGACAGCTGGTCAGATTCGACACCAAAGTGACCGGGACGAAGCCCCTCGACGTGTACTGGCTGAAGAACGGCAAGAAAGTCCAACCGGACATTAGGAACAAGATCCTCGAGGAGGATGGTACTTACACCCTGCTGATCCTCGAAGCTTACCCTCAAGATTCGGGCAAGTACGAGTGCGTGGCGATCAACGCCGCCGGCGAGGCTCGCTGCGACGCCGAGTGCGCCGTGAACGCGCCAGCTACTAAAGAGAAACCGAAGCAGCAGAGTACGGCCGCGAACGCTCCGCCGGAGATCATCGAGCCCCTGAGGGACAAGTCGGTGGCGGAGGGCCAGTCCATCGAGTTCAGCTGCAAGATCGTCGGCAAGCCGGCGCCCACCGTGCAGTGGTACAAGGGCGACAAGCTAATCAAGCCTTCGAAGTACTTCCAAATGTCGCGGACGGCGGACGAGTACACGCTTCGCATCTCAGAGGCGTTCCCGGAAGACGAGGGCGACTACAAGTGCGTGGCGTACAACTCGGCGGGGCGCGTCACCGTGGGCGCCAAGCTGCGGGTGGCGCAGCCCGAGCAGGCCGACAGCCTGCCGGTGCTGACGCCCCTGCGCGACGTGCTCGTCTACGAGGGCCAGCCCGCGCAGTTCAAGACTCTCATCACCAGCAAAGTCAAACCCACCATCCAGTGGCTGCGTGAAGGCGCGCTTATCCCACAGACACCTGATTTCCAGGTAATTTATAATTTTTTGTATCATTCCTCTTTGTAGGAAGTATTTTTGTGACCATTCTACGACTAGTTCTAGCAACTTGGAAAACCAACCGTGTCAACTACTACATTGAGTGAAGATAGCTCCGTGGTAGTGGCGTCGGCTTGCGACCCAGAGGTTGTGGGTTCAAATCCTACATTGAGCTTGAGCAAGCGCCTGTCACCTGTCATTGAGCAAGCACCTGTCGGTGTGTTCCGGCAGCCCCACTTGAGCTTGTTCCCAATCCTAGTATGGCGCAACCTTCAACCTCATCGTCCCTTAATATCAGATGCCTTGCGGTCAAACGCTGTCCCGTTTGAAACAAACCAGCTAGGCCACCTCGTCCCTCCTACGTTGGACTACTATTGACCCTGTGTATAAGAGCGCTGGTGTGTGCTTGCAGATGATCCACGAGGGCAACAACGCCGTGCTGCTGATCGGCAACACGTTCGAGGAGGACACGGGCACATTCACGTGCCGCGCCACCACGGCCGCCGGCCAGGCCGAGGTCTCCGCCAAACTAGTCGTCAAAAGTAAGACATAGACACAGGCAGCGAGCTCGCGTCGCGCACTTAATCTATTAATGTAGTGTTTCTTTGTTTCACTTCTATATCTACCAGAGATCGGGTGAAAACTACTATTTAATTCAGATTATAAAGTTGACAAGCGAATCTTTACACCACATACGGCTAATCGTATCACAATCGTAGCGGTTCCCGCAATAACGACTTCCGCTTCCTAGACACGTCATGCTCGCGCGGGTGACACGCCGCGCCATGCCGCGACACGACGCGGTGCCGTGTAGTTCGTGCGCGCCCGTTTCACTTAGGACTGTCGGCTAATGTTATAAACTAATATTATGTAATTATTGTCTACATGTATTTGCCGTGTAAATGCTTCGCGATGCACAAGCGTTCTAAAACAACAATTTTCGTTTTGTGTGAACCCGGCCAGGCTCCGTCCCCGTATTTATTTTCTTCTCAATTTATTACGATCGTCATGTTGATGGACCTGGCAGGGTTGCCACTTGGTACGGTCGATGTTGCTTTGATAGAACGCTGTAAGAGGGTGCCTCTACACGGTGAATGCAAATAAATATATCATACCAATATACGAGTTTATAGCTAATCCCCATTAGGTCGCGGATATTGTAAAAAAATGTAAATTCAGTTGATAACAATCACTTTTCTCTACGTAAATTTAATCGAAATAATAACTAAAAAACACCTTAAATTAATGTACATGAATAAAACAGAGGGTGTTCCTTTAAAAAAATAGAATATACTTTTCCTATACTTTGCCTTTTCCTATTCTATAAATAAAAAGGACGTGATAATGTAAATTAATTAATTAATCAATTAATTAAAAAGTACAATGATCAAAGTACCCTCGATAAATTTCTTTACCTTGATTATTTTTGCTATTTTTTTTACGTTTTCGTTACTGTTTTCGGCCGTCAGCCGGCCCCGGGGGAGGCTGCCGAGTCCAGGGCCGCACGTAGGTCGGGCGCGCACACTCGCGACACCCGCGCCGCACGCGATCGCGCCGCGCACTAACACTACAACTCAACCAAATATACATATAACGCGTACCGTAACTTGGGCAAATTTTCGCATCCTAACAACGCTGTACATACAAGCTTTTTGTGTAAATATCTACCTACCTAGTCCACGGAGTGGAGCACGAGCCACGGAGCGGAGCGACGCGCCTGCGCCGGCGCCGCCTACAGCTGGACGTGCACACGATGTAACATGTGATTAACATGAACCCGAGACAATCTACGACTGTTTTGTTTTGCTTTACCGCTACGACGTTTGCTAAATTATGTATCTATACCTCAATAGAACATATTGTAAATTAGAACGACCAACGTGTTTACTTTGAAGCGAGCGTTGTCAGACGCGTCGTCAAATGTATTTTTCACCCAATACTCTCATGAAATAATTTTAAGCCTGCGCTTAGATTTATTTTGGCATATTAACAATAAGAATAATAAAGTAAAGTTTTACGCTTGTTTGTGTTGAGATCTGCCCTTTGGACCTATACAAATGATCTCAGTTATCTGTATCGTTGCAAACGGACGAGTGCCCCCTGCGAGCGCGCAGGGACGGGCGCAGGCCGCCCCGGCGGGGTCGCACGCCACCGCCGCGCCGACACGTGTACATATAGACTCCGACCGACCGCACAGCTCGACCGCGCCGGCCACCTCGCTTCAGCTTTAACCTTAAGCATGTTTGTATTGTCAGTATAGAGTTTCGAGTAATCGACAAAACTGTCACCTAACACTTGTGCACGTAGGCTGCGGCGTGTCCCGCACTGTATGTCACCTAACAGCTACGACTAACTTTGCCAGCGCGACGACGCGACGCACGTAGTGCCGGGGCGCGGCGCCGGCGCCGGTGGGACTGGGTAGGGGCTCCGTTCAAAGTTACTCGTGGTTGTGCCCGTGATACGCTGTCAACTGTCCTATCGACAAAGAAACATGATCCGCGCGCCCTCTGCGCCGGCCCTACACTCGAAGTACGCACGCATCATGCCTTGCCAGTTTCTATGTTTTGACAAACACTGCCGATGTTGATGATCTAATCATTTCTGCAAGTACAAATCCGAATTGAATGAGATTTTCTAGTGTAACGTTGAAGTGATCTTAAGTTCGAAGCTAAGTGCACGATATTGTTAAAATTGAATTGTGTTGTATGTTCACCTAATTGTAATAAGTTATTAGGCGTGGCAGTTTTATGACTAAAATATTAGAATAGTTATTAATAATATTATACCTACCTATTTATGACAAAATCTATTTGTATGTTACCTCTATGTGAAATTTTTTAATAAACGCTATCAAATTAATACTTTTTCGCATTATTCAACACACAACACAGCACAGTACGGTGCGCGTCAGTACGGTAGGGTAGCGCGAGTAGGGCGCCACACTGACTCGACACGCCGCGCCGCCCTGACGGCCCCGGGCGGCCTGGCGCCGGCCCACTAACAGTTGCTTCCTCATGACTGCCACTTCTATCTAAACTCCTATTCTCTTCCTTCATTCCATTGAATGGCGGTTGTGATTTATTTTTTTATCACATTTTGTTACTGTCGTAACTAAACAGTTGATTAACTTTAACGCTAATTGAGTTTTTATACTTAATCTTAGCTGTGTTCGATTACGATTTTCAGTCGAAGTCTAAAAGCGACATTCCTGTGAGCATGGAGGGAAACAATTTGATTTTCCATGTTTCCCATGTTATGTTTTGCTACTTTGTCCACTAAGCATACACTATACTATAGTAGACGATTGTAAGAATGGTAACTAGGCAGGGCACCTACTTGTTGATAATAAGAAATAGCTGCAAGTTGGGAAGATTCTAGGGGTAACTTACTTATGAATGGATGAAGTGAAAGAATGCAATGCTGTTTTATGCTAGTCGCTGTTGATTGGTACATTGTGGCAGGATTATAAGACTATTTAGGTGAAATTGAAACAAAAGCTTGACACATATATGTTTAGATAGGTAAATCTGAAGTACATACTAACTTGGTTTCTATGTCCAAGTACTAAGCGTTGCTATAATTAGACGATACTTGTAAATTAAAACACGTAGGTACTTTCTAATAAAGACAAACACATTTGTTGTGAAGTTCGGAATCGTTACTTTACTTGTATGTGTGTGTGTGTGTGTCTAGTTTCTAGTATTTTAAATACATATTTTGAACATGGAGACATATCAGCATCATCTCCAGACCATGATACTCCTTGGTTCTTCCTCTGCGCTTGTAAGAGGATGCTGAAGATATTCAAGAAGCAGAGGACCTGACGAAACGTAAGTATTATTAAGATAGGGAAGATTTCTTTCCGACATACGAATTATTAACAATTTTGTTTACACACATTAAAAACGATGCGGTAAATACTACGCGGTATTCTACGGGTGGGTATCAATTGGTAGGAAGACTAAAAAATAGTCTAGTTGCAGATTAATAAAACTGTAAAAACGCAAATTTGTGCTAAGATTTTGAATTTATTGACTTACGATACCTTTGGTTGGAGTTTATAATAATATAATAAAAGAAACGAACGTCTAAAACGACATTGGTAGCGCAACACGTGTATGACAAAAAACGAATATTTTTTTTATTTTTAATATCGTTAATTTCTAGTTGTTTTTCTAGTTACTATCCTCAAGTTAAGAATCTGCCACCGAGCACCTGTCGTTGTGTTGCGGCAGCGCCCCTTGAGGGCCAGGTGTCAATCCAGGTGACTTGTGGTCAAATGCTCACCAGTAGGTAATTAAGTAAAACCAGTTCATTTATAGTTTATAGTAAAGAATAAATAGTTTTTTTCTATCGTACATTGCAGTTACATACCTATTAGGTACATACTATGTTAAAACAGAGAGTTGGGCCTTCAATGAGAACCAAAATGATACCATCTACATGTTGTGGTTTAGCAGAGCAGCCTAAAGTCCCCTAGTACAAGCTTGGAAAACTTTAAAAGTTTTCGTAAACGTCAAAGTTTACTACTTACTACCGCTTACTTGTCGAAGTAGCAACTCGTACAGCCTAAATGCAAAACGTAACTGGAAAACTTTATTTGACTTCGAATACATCGATTTAAAATGACTCGTACTATCGATTTTAGTTACTCCATGTTTCCGAGAGACGCTGAAAGAAAAAAATTATGGAAGGAAACGAAAACTTTTATAGTTTTCGTATACTATCGCAGCCTGTACTAGGGGATAGCTGGCTATCACCTTTTCCTTAACCTCGGCGACACGGTAAGGTATCTGAGAAATACCTAGGTAGTCTAAGTAGTGTAGGTACTCGTAGGTACTTTACAGAATCAAGCTTTGCATTGGAGTTAATTAAAACCATTTTCTCTATTACTATTATTTCCAAAAATCTATACAAAATAATTATGTTTTAATCTACATGATACACATCAGGGTCTTTAAGAGAAAAAGTACAAGCAAATTGAAAAAAGGTCATCAAAGTGCCCTTGCCTAAAGTTATGACCATTTTTCTCCTGATCTAGAATGATGGTGTATTAAAAAATACAATAGTCAGAGGCCCTTCAGTTCTTTTTGAAAATACTGCTTTAGATTGTTTTTAGCAAATGTTTTAACGTTTTTGTTTCTTATACTAAGGCCACAATAAGATCAACGTCAAGTGCATCGCGATAAATATTGCGATTATTAACGCAATTATGTGAGTGGCGACACTTGGACGGTTAACGTGACTGCACTTGAGTTATCGGCTAACGTCAAACGCCAATGTGAATGCCGTTGTCAAATGTCGTGGCCACGCTTGTTTCAAACGTCAATCATCGCGCCATTGAACAGCATTTCCCGTTAGCGTGGAACATCGTTAGAGATCCTTTGTTGCGTGCAGGTGAGGTGAGTAGGACGAGGGCCATAGGTAGGGAACTACATAGTCTATGACGTAGGATATTTATAACCTAATAGTTATTATAATTATGAGGAAGGATTCGAGCCCATTGCTTTAACAAATCATTTTTTTATTTCTTATATTGCTGTACGAAACGAAAGGCGTTGAGCCGATGTCTGTAAGTTGGTATGTTCCCTAAGGATTCCAAAACTTCTAGAACTATGTTGATGAAAGACTAACCCAGCGGTAGTCCTGTGTCCTGTGTCTAGTAGCAATTGAATCAACAGTTTTCTTTTTGTAATTTTGTTTTAAAATTTCTTAAAATCAGAATTTTGTCGTCGAATTATTTTTGTTAGTGCTACCTTTTCCGTGATTGAGCAGCTGGTTTGTCAAATTAAATATCAGTTTACAAATTCAGATTGATGAATCGTGTGTAAAAAATCTGAAGGTTTTTTTTCCGAATCCGGAAAAACCCGTGGTCGGAAGAGTTTCTGTGTGAATTAGAATCGCACTTACTGCTCGACAAAGCCGGAGCGGGTTGCAAATAAGATGAAGAATTGGCAAAATTGGCCTTTTTTCTCGGCAATTACAAAACATACAGAGCTAATATTTATGTGCATTAAAGATCATGTTTTTGACATCAAATTGTCGGAAGGATAACACGATTGGTTAACTTTCATAGCAGAGGAACAATGATCGATGAACGAGGCAATACAATCGAGTATTGCTGCCCGCGAAGTAAAAACTATCGATATAATATATAGATAGTTCGGCAACACTATTACAAAGACTTGCTCGCCAACATATAAAAATACGATACCCAGAGGGCCATTGGCGTGTTATATGAAAATTCTGCCTTGATTATGTTTTAGTGATTATTTTTTTTATGATTTATATATTCCCCGAACTGCATGATGCACTGTATGTTTTGTAATTGCTGAGAAAAAAGGAGATCCCTGCAGCCAATATTGCCAATTCGTCGTCTCAAACTATCTGCACTCCTCACGAATGGATTCAATTTTTTGCACAGAATCCTGATGCCTTTTTCTTTTTGACTAAAATATAAGTAGCCTTGGTACTATTACTTTGTTGTAAGTATATAGAACTGGATAAAAATTGTAGTAACTTTACAAAAGGGGGCACTTTGCAAATTTTTTGTATTATGTAGAGATTATCTGTGTATTTTTTTAGATTACTAGCTATGCGATAATTAATGAGAAAAATGGTTGTGATTAGCCCCAATTAGAAACTTAATCTCGGAGTTGTCCTCTTAATGTGCGTGTGCAAAACATACGGTAAGAGGAAAGGGGAAGGGGGGGGGGGACTAGGCTCACCTGCCGCTAACTCGATCACTGCGTCAAAACACCGACTGTAAAAGAAGACCGTAGGAGTCAATGTCAGATTTACACATCTTCCAAGAATACGCCGCTTTTTCTGTCATAGTTTGTTTGAAATTCAATTAAAAACGGCAATTTTTTTTTTGTTTGTTGATGGCTCAGTTGCGAAGTCGGGTTGAGGTCCGAAAGTGTTGGGTTCGAACTATACAATGAGCATTTTTAAGTTCTCGCCTGGTTAGCTGCCACCTCAAACTTTTAATTAATACTTGGGATTCACACGTCTGTCCGAAAGAGCGAATGATTATACATTAACTCCAACTTATAGCTCGTAAATAGCTGTCTATAGCTAGTAAATTTCTTTATTCACTGACCTCTACGTAAATATTGAAAACCTGAAGAAGTATTTTTTGACGATATATAATTATTATAACTTCATGCAGTCGATTTCAAATCGGGTCCAAACCTTAACGTTGTAGCATCCTACTAATATTATAAACGTGAAAGTTTGTGAGGTTACGCGCTTACCATCAGGCGCGTTAGTTAGTTAATCAACTAGATGTATGCTACAAACTGCGTCAAGTTGTTTTGGATCGATCGCTAGTAGAGGGGGAGTGTGTGTGCGTGTGTGAATGAAAGAGAATCCTACTTAATATTATAAATGCCTAAGTTTAGTTAGAAGTCTAAGAAATATAGGTATGTGATTGCATGGGCGTTCTTACTGTTAATGCAAGAAAACTCACGACATAAGAAGAGAATTAAAAAATATTGTAACAAAATTTGAACCGACGATAAATGAAACTGAAAAATGAAAAAACTCAGCAATATGTACTTATGTAGCTTAGTAGCTTAGGCATATGTCTATTCTGCGGCTTAGTTCTTAACCAAATCTACTAGTAAGTATCTAATTTTGAGTTGACACTAAACAATAAAATTGATTCTGCGGACTCAAATTATGTTACTTATATTTGTTTAAGAGCTATAAGCTTCTTTATCTGTCGCCAAGCACCTGTCGGTGTGTTCCGGCAGCCTCACTTGAAAGCCAGTTTTCAGTCCAGGTGTAGCGAGACACCACCTTCGACCACATCACTTTACATCAAACGCTACCCTGTAAATAGTAAAAAAAACCTAAAAATGCTCATTATATTTTTCACTTATAAGTTTAAGTTTACGTCGTATGTGTGGTTTATAAGTCTTAATTGTTTGCGTTGTGGCTAATGTGTAGGTACTAAAAAGTATGAACCCTCGATGATAGTCATTCTCTAGCTAGGTCTAAAATGATCAACGAGATTGATGAAATAAGCCCAAGCATGAGGTAGCTGCTGTAGAGCGTCAAGGAGATTCTTCGTCTCCATCATCAGACTAACTCTAAGTCTCCAATAAGTTCTAGTGTACAAGTTATAAAGTCTTTCAAGCCTTAAAACATCCCTATCTAAACGTAATTAAAATTTCCATGATTTTCTATTCTATGATCAGTCTTTGTCTGATAGCAGTTCGAATTTTTTTGTTAATTACCTTGAGCTCTAACCGTTGTGACCGGAAATGTTAATGTGCATGTTACCTCCGAAAATCTTAAGGCAAGGCCGTTTACTTATTTTATCAAAGCGAAAAATAAAAAAAATTCAAAACTTAACTACAATTTAAAATATGTTAGTACTAGTTGCGCCCCGCGGTTTCGCCCGCGTCTTCCCGTCATCCCGTAGGAACCGTTTTCCGGGCTTTTAGCCTATGTGTTAATCCAGGGTATAAGCTATTTCCATTCCAAATTTCATAAAAATCAGATTAGAAGTTTCGGTGATGCGTGGTAACAAACATTCACAAACTCTCGCTTTTTTAATATTAGTATTTGAGACGAATATGATGTAAACAAAGCATCACAAAACAATGAGCTTTAATTTGACAGCTGTAATTCTATGAATTCCTAGCATACATTTTCTGAATTTCATATTATAATCAGAAGTTTATGTAATTTCGATTGGGATGGGATAATATTTCAAGCCCATCGCCATCGAAGGAATTATGTATTAAATTCACTGGTAATGGGCAGGTTTCCATAGCAAATAAATCATTAGTAAGAGAATCAGCTGACAGCCAGCATTGTTCAGTCAAGTGCATTGTGTGCACCCTTGTTACTACCGCGCAACAACTTGTGAATATATGGTGTCCCGTATGAAAGAAGAAGAAGAATCATCCTATTCAAAAATAGATAAGGAGTCCCTAGGTATAAGTTCGACGTTTTAAAGTGATGGCATTGTACTTATTCTACTAAATACACATAATTTTGAATTCAACACATTTTAGTTAAAATTTGTATTAGATGAACTTCTGGTGAGTGACATCAGCGAAAACAAATTTTAACTAAAATGAGTTTATCGAATTATAAAAGGCCTAAGCGTTTAGTTACATATTTCGTATATATTATAACATCAGGAATCAACTTAAAGACTTTAAAATGAAGTGTCAAGTAAAATTTAGGTATCGAGGCTACATAAGTCATTGCTTGAGACTGGAGCAGAGACTAAGCAAAGAATCGACAAAGAAAAGTAAAACAATATACAGTAGGTAAACCGAATGTAGAAGAAGATGATTATATTGATGAGTGGCATGATCGTAACGCGCGAAAGCTTAGATTTTTCTGTTTGTCTTTACATGTGTGATTTGAAACAAGCCTCTGGTTAAATAAACCTTGATATTTGTTGAACCGCAAAAGTTTCACGAATATTGATAGTTAAGGTTACTAGGCCTAGAAGTCACCACCATTTCGTGACGTCGTTCTTGGACTGCTAAATAGATTTTTTCCATCGTCAAATGTCAGATATTTCGGCATGTAAATTGCGATTCAACACTCATCGAATTAGTCAGTAAGGGTGAGCGTCCGCTCATAACGATTCATCCTGCACTGCAGTTTTAATCCGGCATCGAATGTAAGTACAACAGGTTTGTAATAAGCTCTTTTCACTCACCCAAGAGCATAATCACAAAAAAACCAAGCAAATGATGAATCAAACGCGAAGCCATACATTTCTAAAAATTAGCGGATTTCTTATGAAAAAAAATTCTAACAATGTCGTACCGTTAAATTACCGTACCGTTATTGGTCATACATTTTATTTTATTTCCATGAATAATTTATTGACAAAATAACTTTTTTATGTTGCAGAATCACGCAAAACAGTTTCTAAGAAGACATTTGGAGACAAGGTCGACGTTGACTCGTACAAATCAGAAGACGTGGAAATAAGTAAAACTAAGTCGTTGTACCAATCTACTGAAGAGTCAAACATTTTACAAGTTGAAAGTGCACAAGACATTGAAACAAGAAGGAAGAAATCGGACGTACCTTGGCGGAAACAGAGTGTGGAGTCTACGCACATTGTTATAGAAGAAAAATTAGAGACAAAACACTGGCGAAAACCAAAACGAGATGAAACGACTACTGTTGAACAAACAAAACAAGAACAAGAAGTTACAACTCAGGAAAGAAAGAAACATTTGGACAAAAAGTTAGCTATTGAAGACAGCACTATTTTGGATGTTCAAAATATGGAATCCGTCGATTCTAAGGGCCCTGAAAAACCTCTTGAGCCCAAATCATGGCGAAAGCCACGAGTGCAAGATAAACATGTGACTGAAGATTCGAACATCCTACAAGTCTCTAAAGTTAGTGAAGAAACAACAGAAGAATCTGTAGAAAACACCCAAAAATCGATAGGAACAAAACACTGGAGAAAACCAAGAAAACAAAAACCTTTTACAGAGGAAACAACAGATGAAAGCTCAATTACACTGAGCATCGAAGAAACAAAGTCTGAAGAAAAAGATAGTGTTGATGCACCCGCTTGGAGAAAAACGCGAACAGAAGAGAAAAAACCAAAACAAGTTTTGGAAGAGAAGAAAGAAGCTGTTCCTTGGAACCAAGAAAGTATTAAATTGCGTCCTACTAAAGTAGAAAAATCTCAAATTGTTAAAGAAAAACTAGAAGAAGTTCAATTAAAAGAAGTAAGAAAAGGATCTATACAACAAACTGAGACTCTTATTATTGACGAATCTATGACTCACGAAGAAGATACAATCATTTTGAAGATCAAAGATGAAAAAGAAATTATAGAATCAGATAAACCAAAATTACCGATTTCAAGAAGATTCTCAAAGGGTGAGAAACCAGAAGAAGAAAAAGTAACTTTAACACCTATGGTGAAACAAAGACAAGTGCCAGAAGTGAAATCCGAAGATGTACAATTGAAACCAGTCAAAAAAGATAAACCTTTAGATGAAATTAGAGTAGAGGAACCATCTTGGCGAACTGGCAATAGGCGACCCAAAGAAGAACAACCGCAAGAAGAAGTCATTTTAAAACCAGTACCTAAGCAACAAAAATCTGAGCAAATAGAAGACGAAAGACCAATACAAAAAGAAATGCCATCTGAAGAAACTCCAGCAGAACCATCATGGAGAGCCAACAAAAGACGTTTGAAAGAAAAACGACCACAAGAAGAAGTGGTTTTACCAATAGAACAAACGGTTGACAAACCAAAGGAAGAGGAGTCTGAAGAAACAAAACTCAATACCATGAAGAAAGGACAATCTAAGGAAGATGTACCAGTCGAGCCAAAATGGCTTACGGGAAAAAGAAGACCACAAGAAGAAGAAATCAAAGAAGAAGTGGTTCTCAAGCCTGTGCCTAGACAACAGAGAGTTCAAAAAGCAACGAATGAAAAAACTGAAGAAGTACATTTAAAAATGGTAAGACGAGAAAAACCTGAAGAAGAGACACCAATTGAAGATATAACGCTAAAACCAATACCCAAAAGAAAAACAATTGATGCATCAAAAGAAGATAAGCCTGAAGATCTTTCGTTAAAGTCTATGAAAAAGATAAAGCTTTTGGAAGAAGAACAACCACAAGATGATGTTAAGTGGCCAACAGGTAAAAGGAAACCAAAAGAAGAAGAAATTAAAGAAGAAGTCATTCTTCAACCTATTCCAAAACCACGTCAACCTGAGGAAGTACGTGATGAAAAGCCTGAAGGTGTTGAATTAACTCCTGTGAAGAAAGAAAAAACACAAGAAGAAATAGAACCAAAAACACCAACATGGAGAACCGGTAAAATACGGCCTAAAGAAGAAGAGCCAAAAGAGGAAGTGGTCCTAAAACCTATACCTAGAAAAGAAAAAGCAGATAAGCTAAAAGAAGAAATGCCAGAGGAAGTTCATCTGAAAACCGTAAGAAAAGAAAAGGTTCCCGAAACTGAAATACCAGAGGAAACAAAGTGGCCAACAGGTGAACGACGACCAATCAAAGAGGAAATTAATGAAGAAACAGAACTTAAACCTATTCCAAAACAAGAAAAACCTGAAGAAATACCAGAAGAAGTGCAGCTGAAGCGTGTGCGCAAACCAAAACCAGTTGAAGTTGCTGAACCTGAGGAAACTAAATGGCCTACTGGTAAACGACGACCAAGAGAAGAAGAACCAAAAGAGGAAGTCGTTCTTAAACCTATTCAAAAACAAGAAAAACCCGAAGAGAAACCAGAAGAAAAGCAATTGAAACCTGGAAAGAAACCTAAACCGGTTGAAGTAGCTGAACCTAAAGAAGCTAAATGGCCTACTGGTAAGCGGCGACCAAAGGAAGAAGAACCGACGGCAGAAGTTGTCCTCAAACCTATCCCGAAACAAGAAAAACCTGAAGAGACACAAGAAGAAGTAACGTTGAAACCTGTAAGAAAGCCTAAGCCAGTCGAGATTGCTGAACCGGAAGAAACTAAATGGCCTACCGGTAAGCGACGACCAAAGGTAGAAGAACCGACGGAAGAAGTCGTCCTCAAACCTATCCCAAAACAAGAAAAACCTGAAGAGAAACCAGAAGAAGTGCAGTTGAAACCTGTAAGAAAGCCTAAGCCAGTCGAAATTGCTGAACCTGAAGAAACTAAATGGCCTACTGGTAAGCGACGACCAAAGGAAGAAGAACCGACGGAAGAAGTCGTCCTCAAACCTATCCCAAAACAAGAAAAACCTGAAGAGAAACCAGAAGAAGTGCAGTTGAAACCTGTAAGAAAGCCTAAGCCAGTCGAGATTGCTGAAACTGAAGAAACCAAATGGCCTACTGGTAAGCGACGACCAAAAGAAGAAGAACCGAAAGAGGAAGTCGTTCTTAAACCTATTCCAAAACAAGAAAAACCTGAAGAAAAACCAGAAGAAGTGCAGTTGAGACCCGTAAAGAAGTCAAAACCAGTTGAAGTAGCTGAACCTGAAGAAACCAAATGGCCTACGGGTAAGCGGCGTCCAATAGAGGAAGAAAAACCAAAAGAGGAAGTCGTTCTTAAGCCTGTGCAAAAGTCAGAGGAGTCTCAAGAGAAACCTGAATCTATAGACAAACCTGAAGAAGTGAAACCAGAGACACCATCCTGGCGCACTGGTAAAAGGAAACCAAAACAACAAGAAGAACTTAATGAGGAAATTGTACCTAAACCTGTACAAAAACAAAAAGTGCTTGAGGAAGAAAAACCGGAAGAAGTAACACTTAAGACAACATTAAAAATCAAGCCAATAGAAGTCGTTGAAGAGCCAAACCAGCCAGCTCCAGAACCAGTTCTGGTATTAGATTCCAAGGTGCTAGAAATAGATGGAAAAAGAAAGACCAAAACGAAAAAAGAGAAAATTGTAAAAGTGGTTGAAGAGATATCAGTCCTGGAAGAAGTGCAGGAAAAACCAGTCTATGAAGAGGAAGAGCAGGAAGCAATAACTGAAACTTTAGAAGAGGATAAACCGGAAGAAATTCCTGTGTTACCTGAAACAGATAAAAAGAAAAAGACTAAAAGCAAAAAACAGAAATCTGTTAAGGTTGCCGAAGAAGTTTTAGTCGTTGAAGAAATACAGGAAAAATCAGTACAAGAAGAGGAAGTACAGGAAATAATTACTGAAACTCCAGAAGAGGATAAACCAGAAGAAATTCCTGTAATACCTGAAATAGATAAAAAGAAAATGACAAAAACCAAAAAACAGAGAATTATTAAGGTTGACGAAGAAGTTTTAGTCGTTGAAGAAATACAGGAAAAACCAGTACAAGAAGAGGAAGTACAAGAAATAATAACTGAAACTCTAGAAGAGGAGAAACCAGAAGAAATTCCTGTAATACCTGAAATAGATAACAAGAAAAAGACTAAAACCAAAAAACAGAAATCTGTTAAGGTTGACGAAGAAGTTTTAGTCGTTGAAGAAATACAAACAGAACTTAAACCTATTCCAAAACAAGAAAAACCTGAAGAAATACCAGAAGAAGTGCAGCTGAAGCCTGTGCGCAAGCCAAAACCAGTTGAAGTTGCTGAACCTGAGGAAACTAAATGGCCTACTGGTAAACGACGATCAAGAGAAGAAGAACCAAAAGAGGAAGTCGTTCTTAAACCTATTCAAAAACCAGAAAAACCCGAAGAACCAGAAGAAAAGCAATTGAAACCTGGAAAGAAACCTAAACCGCTTGAAGTAGCTGAACCTGAAGAAGCTAAATGGCCTACTGGTAAGCGGCGACCAAAGGAAGAAGAACCGACGGCAGAAGTTGTCCTCAAACCTATCCCGAAACAAGAAAAACCTGAAGAGAAACAAGAAGAAGTTACGTTGAAACCTGTAAGAAAGCCTAAGCCAGTCGAGATTGCTGAACCGGAAGAAACCAAATGGCCTACCGGTAAGCGACGACCAAAGGTAGAAGAACCGACGGAAGAAGTCGTCCTCAAACCTATCCCTAAACAAGAAAAACCTGAAGAGAAACCAGAAGAAGTGCAGTTGAAACCTGTAAGAAAGCCTAAGCCAGTCGAGATTGCTGAACCTGAAGAAACTAAATGGCCTACTGGTAAGCGACGACCAAAAGAAGAAGAACCGAAAGAGGAAGTCGTTCTTAAACCTATTCCAAAACAAGAAAAACCTGAAGAAAAACCAGAAGAAGTGCAGTTGAGACCCGTAAAGAAGTCAAAACCAGTTGAAGTAGCTGAACCTGAAGAAACCAAATGGCCTACGGGTAAGCGGCGTCCAATAGAAGATGAAAAACCAAAAGAGGAAGTCGTTCTTAAGCCTGTGCAAAAGTCAGAGGAGTCTCAAGAGAAACCTGAATCTATAGACAAGCCTGAAGAAGTGAAACCAGAGACACCATCCTGGCGCACTGGTAAAAGGAAACCAAAACAACAAGAAGAACTTAATGAGGAAATTGTACCTAAACCTGTACAAAAACAAAAAGTGCTTGAGGAAGATAAACCGGAAGAAGTAACACTTAAGACAACATTAAAAATCAAGCCAATAGAAGTCGTTGAAGAGCCAAACCAGCCAGCTCCAGAACCAGTTCCGGTATTAGATTCTAAGGTGCTAGAAATAGATGGAAAAAGAAAGACCAAAACGAAAAAAGAGAAAATTGAAAAAGTGGTTGAAGAGATATCAGTCCTGGAAGAAGTGCAGGAAAAACCAGTCTATGAAGAGGAAGAGCAGGAAGCAATAACTGAAACTTTAGAAGAGGATAAACCGGAAGAAATTCCTGTGTTACCTGAAACAGATAAAAAGAAAAAGACTAAAACCAAAAAACAGAAATCTGTTAAGGTTGACGAAGATGTTTTAGTCGTTGAAGAAATACAGGAAAAAACAGTACAAGAAGAGGAAGTACAGGAAATAATTACTGAAACTCCAGAAGAGGAGAAACCAGAAGAAATTCCTGTAATACCTGAAATAGATAAAAAGAAAAAGACAAAAACCAAAAAACAGGGAACTATGAAGGTTGACGAAGAAGTTTTAGTCGTTGAAGAAATACAGGAAAAACCAGTACAAGAAGAGGAAGTACAGGAAATAATAACTAAAGCTCTAGAGGAGAAACCAGAAGAAATTCCTGTAATACTTGAAATAGATAACAAGAAAAAGACTAAAACTAAAAAAGAGAGAACTGTTAAAACTGTAGGAAAAATTTCAGTCCTTAAAGAAGTGCAAGAAAAACCGGTTCATGAAGAGGAAGTTGAAGAATTAATAACTGAAACTCTAGAAGAGGATAGGCCGGAAGAAATTCCTGTGTTACCTGAAACAGATAAAAAGAAAAAGACTAAAACCAAAAAACAGAAATCTGTTAAGGTTGACGAAGAAGTTTTAGTCGTTGAAGAAATAGAAACAGAACTTAAATCTATTCCAAAACAAGAAAAACCTGAAGAAATAACAGAAGAGGAGCAGCTGAAGCCTGTGCGCAAGCAAAAACCAGTTGAAGTTGCTGAACCTGAAGAAACTAAATGGCCTACTGGTAAGCGAAGACCAAGGGAAGAAGAACCAAAAGAGGAAGTCATTCTTAAACCTATTCAAAAACAAGAAAAACCCGAAGAAAAACCAGAAGAAGTGCAGTTGAGACCCGTAAAGAAGTCAAAACCAGTTGAAGTAGCTGAACCTGAAGAAACCAAATGGCCTACGGGTAAGCGGCGTCCAATAGAAGAAGAAAAACCAAAAGAGGAAGTCGTTCTTAAGCCTGTGCAAAAGTCAGAGGAGTCTCAAGAGAAACCTGAATCTATAGACAAACCTGAAGAAGTGAAACCAGAGACACCATCCTGGCGCACTGGTAAAAGGAAACCAAAACAACATGAAGAACTTAATGAGGAAATTGTACTTAAACCTGTACAAAAACAAAAAGTGCTTGAGGAAGTAAAACCGGAAGAAGTAACACTTAAGACAACATTAAAAATCAAGCCAATAGAAGTCGTTGAAGAGCCAAACCAGCCAGCTCCAGAACCAGTTTCGGTATTAGATTCCAAGGTGCTAGAAATAGATGGAAAAAGAAAGGCCAAAACGAAAAAAGAGAAAATTGTAAAAGTGGTTGAAGAGATATCAGTCCTCGAAGAAGTGCAGGAAAAACCAGTCTATGAAGAGGAAGAGCAGGAAGCAATAACTGAAACTTTAGAAGAGGATAAACCGGAAGAAATTCCTGTGTTACCTGAAACAGATAAAAAGAAAAAGACTAAAACAAAAAAACAGAAATCTGTTAAGGTTGACGAAGAAGTTTTAGTCGTTGAAGAAATACAGGAAAAAACAGTACAAGAAGAGGAAGTACAGGAAATAATTACTGAAACTCCAGAAGAGGATAAACCAGAAGAAATTCCTGTAATACCTGAAATAGATAAAAAGAAAATGACAAAAACCAAAAAACAGAGAATTATTAAGGTTGACGAAGAAGTTTTAGTCGTTGAAGAAATACAGGAAAAACCAGTACAAGAAGAGGAAGTACAAGAAATAATAACTGAAACTCTAGAAGAGGAGAAACCAGAAGAAATTCCTGTAATACCTGAAATAGATAACAAGAAAAAGACTAAAACAAAAAAACAGAAATCTGTTAAGGTTGACGAAGAAGTTTTAGTCGTTGAAGAAATACAAACAGAACTTAAACCTATTCCAAAACAAGAAAAACCTGAAGAAATACCAGAAGAAGTGCAGCTGAAGCCTGTGCGCAAGCCAAAACCAGTTGAAGTTGCTGAACCTGAGGAAACTAAATGGCCTACTGGTAAACGACGACCAAGAGAAGAAGAACCAAAAGAGGAAGTCGTTCTTAAACCTATTCAAAAACAAGAAAAACCCGAAGAGAAACCAGAAGAAAAGCAATTGAAACCTGGAAAGAAACCTAAACCGCTTGAAGTAGCTGAACCTGAAGAAGCTAAATGGCCTACTGGTAAGCGGCGACCAAAGGAAGAAGAACCGACGGCAGAAGTTGTCCTCAAACCTATCCCGAAACAAGAAAAACCTGAAGAGAAACAAGAAGAAGTTACGTTGAAACCTGTAAGAAAGCCTAAGCCAGTCGAGATTGCTGAACCGGAAGAAACCAAATGGCCTACCGGTAAGCGACGACCAAAGGTAGAAGAACCGACGGAAGAAGTCGTCCTCAAACCTATCCCTAAACAAGAAAAACCTGAAGAGAAACCAGAAGAAGTGCAGTTGAAACCTGTAAGAAAGCCTAAGCCAGTCGAGATTGCTGAACCTGAAGAAACTAAATGGCCTACTGGTAAGCGACGACCAAAGGAAGAAGAACCGACGGAAGAAGTCGTCCTCAAACCTATCCCAAAACAAGAAAAACCTGAAGAGAAACCAGAAGAAGTGCAGTTGAAACCTGTAAGAAAGCCTAAGCCAGTCGAGATTGCTGAACCTAAAGAAACCAAATGGCCTACTGGTAAGCGACGACCAAAAGAAGAAGAACCGAAAGAGGAAGTCGTTCTTAAACCTATTCCAAAACAAGAAAAACCTGAAGAAAAACCAGAAGAAGTGCAGTTGAAACCCGTAAAGAAGCCAAAACCAGTTGAAGTAGCTGAACCTGAAGAAAACAAATGGCCTACGGGTAAGCGGCGTCCAATAGAAGAAGAAAAACCAAAAGAGGAAGTCGTTCTTAAGCCTGTGCAAAAGTCAGAGGAGTCTCAAGAGAAACCTGAATCTATAGACAAACCTGAAGAAGTGAAACCAGAGACAATAACTGAAACTGTAGAAGAGGATAAACCAGAAGAAATTCCTGTGTTACCTGAAACAGATAAAAAGAAAAAGACTAAAACCAAAAAACAGAAATCTGTTAAGGTTGACGAAGATGTTTTAGTCGTTGATGAAATACAGGAAAAAACAGTACAAGAAGAGGAAGTACAGGAAATAATTACTGAAACTCCAGAAGAGGAGAAACCAGAAGAAATTCCTGTAATACCTGAAATAGATACAAAGAAAATGACAAAAACCAAAAAACAGAGAACTATTAAGGTTGACGAAGAAGTTTTAGTCGTTGAAGAAATACAGGAAAAACCTGTACAAGAAGAGGAAGTACAGGAAATAATAACTGAAACTCTAGAAGAGGAGAAACCAGAAGAAATTCCTGTAATACCTGAAATAGATAAAAAGAAAAAGACAAAAACTAAAAAAGAGAGAACTGTTAAAACTGTGGAAGAAATTGCAGTCCTTAAAGAAGTGCAAGAAAAACCGGTTCATGAAGAGGAAGTTGAAGAATTAATAACTGAAACTCTAGAAGAGGATAAGCCGGAAGAAATTCCTGTGTTACCTGAAACAGATAAAAAGAAAAAGACTAGAAATAAAAAAGAGAAAATTGTTAATGTGGTCGAAGAACTTTCTGTTGAGGAAGGGCAGGAACAACCCATCCAACAGGAGGAAATTGAAGAACAAGTGACTGAAACAATTACTAAAAAGATTAAGAAAACTTTGAAGAAAAAGGACAAGAAAGGTAAGAATAAATTACTGTACTTCGGTTCCAAGAAAAAACAATCACAGCATTTGACATTGTATGTTTTCTTTTTTTGGTATTAGGTACATAGCACATACTCATACATACAAATAATTTGTTTAAATATAAAAAGATGCTACTTATATAACATGAATATCAACCTTCTTTCAAACAGATGCATGGCTCAACATGTAAATTAAATAAAAAGTAATTGCTATTGTTACATTCTATTCGTTACCATCGCTATAAATAATAACGTTAGTTAAATAATAACAGGTGCTCCGTGCGTTGTGGGTTCGAACCCTGCAATGACCTTGAGCTTTCGGTGAAGCAGAACATTATCAAGTTAGTATGCTTTTAGTGCGAGTTCCCAGTTCAGGCGTAGCGTGACGCCACCTTCGACCACATCGACACATAATATCGTGTGACTCGTGGTCAAAAAGCACCCTGTAAAATGTTATAAGCACAACTCAAAATAATGCAGCCTGTTATTATGTAATATTGTGTGATCTGGCTCTTACAAAAGAGAGAACAGTTTGTTTTGTAACGTTAAGTAACTATTTTACAGAAGAAGGGCCGATTATAGTAGAACCGCTAAAAGCAATGAGTGTTTTGGAAAACGATGCAATTGAACTTTTTGTCACCTACGAGCCAAAAGAGGAATGCAAAGTGACGTGGTACCGCAACAACCAGCCGCTTCAGAGTAACGACGAATGCGAAATTCTCGTCGAAAATGGATTATCAAGCATCACAGTTCAGAGAGCCAACAGAAGCAAAGTGGGAAGATACGAAGTCGTAGTGGAAAGGAACGAGGTAGTCACGAAATCGGCGAGTTCCATCAAACTATTGAAGTCAGCCGAGGAAAGCGAGATCAAACCCCCTGTTTTCATCAAACCGGTCCGTCCCACCGTGGTCCACCTAGGAGACATAGTCATGCTGGAAACCGAAGTGACCTCTCAGCCGTGTGCATCCATGCAGTGGTTCATCGGAACAACAGAATTAGCTTCGCATGCTAAGCAAAACAAGTTAAGCAACATCTACGTTACGAACAAAGACAACGTTTCGTGTCTTTGCATCGAAAACATAACTAAAGAATACATAGGGGTCGTGACTTGTAGAGCGGAAAATGTGGCGGGCTCCGTGTCGTGTTCAGCTTCTCTAATGACGACCGAAGATCGCGAGACCGACGGGGAGGCCCCGACCGTGGAAGAGCCGCTGACTCCGGCCACGGTGATGGACGGCGAGCCAATCGTGCTGGCGTGCCGAGTGCGCGGCCAGCCCGTGCCCAAGATAGACTGGTACTGCAACGAGGACCTCATCCAGAAAGCTAGGGACATCACTATTGCGCGGCTCCATACTGGTTTATGCGAAATTTGCATCAAAGAAGCGTTCCCTGAAATGTCTGGCACCTATAAATGCGTAGCCACCAATGAGTTCGGGAAGTGCACCACCGAATGCGTGGTCGAAGTGGAAGGTAGCCTAATCATTTTTTTTTTGCTTTCATTACTCTGCATGCAGTTAGAATTTGCATGAAAGACGAGAACTCCATTCTATTGTTATTACCTATATTGCACGTAAATATTTTTCACACCTTTGTTAAATGTTATGCCATGCATCTGTAGGAAAGCTGCGGTTTAACATTGAGATGTACTTCGACATGTTATTTGTACGTACTGTGGCTTGAGAAAAATGAAAAGGATTATATTTTTCTTAGACAAAAGATTACTTACTATTTGCTTAATATTCAAGAAGTTTGTTATAAAGTAAGTTCTTAGACAGGCAACTGTTACCACACACCTCAACACAATATGTTGTGCGAATCGATTGCTTTGAGTCACGACCACAGATCTTTTTAATAGTTCATACAAGTTTTACGCTAAATGAGTTTTTACGCTTGACGCATTCTTATGCCCACAAACCTTCGCCTCACAGCACTTGCACACCTGAGTCGCTAGTAGCTAGGCTGCTTTATATTGTTTGGCATCGTGAATTTGTTTACAAAATTATAGGTGACATTTTTGTAATACCAATTTTATTGAGGTTGTTTTATGACGATTAAGTAACTTTTCTATTTGTGTAGGGGGCTTACAGCTAGCTTATGTACAATTGTGCACAGATTAGCTAGCAACTGCTCTGTATTATTGCGTAATACATTTCAAAGCTAGTTGTGCCCAGCGGTTTCACCGCCAGGGAATTCTCTCGCAGCAATACTAGCAAAGAGAATTGAACTTTCTACACCTAAATACATAATATATATTAAAAAACTGTTAAGCAAAATACTGTGAATGACGCAGTCAAATAATAGATTATTATTTATCTTTTTAAATTTACACAAATTTAACTAAATTAGTAGGGACATTAATTATAACCTCTAGACCAAAGGGTTGTTGCCTTTACCATCTTGGATGGGCAGGTTGTATATTATGTCAAAAATAGGTCATACACACACACTACGTTAAAAACACATAAAAGTTCCCATAAGTTTCCTATTAGATAACGAATATATTGTGCTAAAACTGTTTTATGTTTTGTAGCTTACGAATACGTCCCAAGCGCATCAGAGGAAGATATTTTGAGCGACGAGGTAAGTTCAATATTACTAATTACACATAAATGTTATTGGTATGATTCACTTATAAAAAAACAAAGCCTTGTTTTGCGAGGGCTCATACTAGAAAATACGGGGAACTATTAGGGTACAAAATCGTCTGCGTAGATCAAAGGTTACCCCTAAAGTCATTTAAAAAAATCGGAAATCCTTTTTTATTTAAACAGAAAATAAATAAAACCAGTACATACATACTTTACATAATAATTCACATTTTTTGCCTCGTGTTAACTAACCTTTTGTGGAAAAAGTAAGGTGAAATAAGGTGGGTTGATTTTTATGATGGCTATAGTATATTATGAATATGTATGTATTTCGTATGTAAGTGTATGAAGGTCATGCCAATAAAATGACAATATACTTAAGGCAATTCTGAACATATAGACTAGATATTAACTTTACTACAGTACCCACTAACGGTAGGTAATGCCTAGCCAAAGAACTGCGATCTAAAGATGAATAGTAGATACCTACCTAACGACCAGAATTTAAATAAAAACTGTACTATTTTTAAATAAACACTGGTTTCACAGAAAACAAGCGACATAGAAGAATTTGCACCGCGGATTGTGAAGGCTTTACCAACTGTCATTTCTACAATGGAAGGTGAACTGACGAGGTTAGTAATTTGAAACAAAACTAATTATCTTATAATTTTCGTTTCAAAACAAAAGTTTTCATTACTAACGAAAATTTTATGCCCAAAATAATTTTCTAAACTTTGCTGTCAATCTCTTATTCTACATTACATTACAAACTCCTAAGTGTTGTAATTGAGTCAGTTATATATAAAATATTAGAAAAACGATACTTTTTCATTTATGCTGGCCCGAGTCCTGTCGAGTCGAGTCATCATCATTCGACTTTATAATAATATTATAATATTCAATACGAATATAAAAATTAGTAGTCATAGATTATTCGAATGACCGGGTCACAGCAGAACATAATGAACATATTTTATTAACGTAGATTGGAAGCCAAAGCTATCGGAGTCCCGAAGCCTAGCATCAGGTGGCTCAAGCAGGGTGCTGAGATCAAGCACTCCCAGGAGTACCAGATCGAGGAGTTGGAAGACGGCACCTCCATCCTAATCATCCCCGAGGTGTACCAGGATGACACGGGGGAGATCATATTCGAAGCCTACAACCCTCTAGGTGTCACCTCCACCATCGCGGCTCTCTCGGTCGAAAGTAAGATTTGGGTTCTTTTTTACATTTTTATGTCAACAGTTGAGAAAGAAGACTTCAATCTGGAGGCACACAAAGGCCAATAAACCTATTCTTCTTGACAAGAAGGTGCTATTCTCCAACAATGTGCGGATGTTGGTAATTAGGAAAATAAACTAGATCTGTTCCAATAAAATAGCAATAAATCTCGCTTCGCGCCTTCGCACGCTTTGTTTTTTTTATAATCTGTAGAGAATAGGGTTGAATTCTGTTGAATGAGGTTTCACGGCGTTTTAGGTTGTATGCTTCGGCGGTTGCAACATTTTTTACATTTAATTACTGACCACTGGCCTGTAAACGCTGTGATGATTTTTTGTGAACGTTTTTGTATTAATAATTAGTAATGTAACATCGAAGGAGCGTGTTTGAGAAAATAAAAGTAATTCTGTGGCACAAATATAACAAATATTATATATTCTTTACCGTAGCCCGCGCCCCCCACAGGTCCTGTGTCTGTTATTTCGGGTTTCTATCTAGCTTTATATTAATAACGCTTTTCTATAATTTCAGCTTGCGCTTAAAGGAGACAGACCTCTTGGTATATTCTAAAACCTACCCTTGCCCCCTCCCTCAATAACTCACAATAAAAATCTTACACTTTTCACAATCACATGACACAGACTGTGTGACAAATCTTAAAGAGACAAATACAAATTTAATATGAATGGACTGTGCAGCGTTACTGGCTGAAATAAAAAAGTATATTATGCTGAATCAACGATAGTGCACATGCAAGAAGAAAAAAGTTGGTTGGGACTTGTATAACTTTGAGCGGGAAAATGTTAGAAATTTTCCTGTTGCAAAAATATTTAATATTATTTTACAACGTACTGTTTAATGCATTTTTTGGCATTATTTAACTACATCACTTGTAACGTTTCTCAATAGCTCTGTTCTTAATGAAATAACTATAAAATAAGTGTAATTTCTTTAATTTTGAAATGATACCAATTATTTTTATGGTATCATTAATTTCTCATCTGGTAGGAAAGGCACTAGACCTATTATTGAAGTTCTTAAGCGGAAGACTAGAATCATTGGCCAAAAATACAAGTTGAAGCTAAACTTGACTACTTACAGTACCTTACATACTTACAATTTTTTACAAAAAACGTTTTATTTTAATTCATTACGAAAATTGCCTTCGCAGGTATCGTCGGTACGAAAGATTACAGGAAGCCAGAATGGGTGACTCACATGGAGGAACTGCAGGCGGCCCTCAAAGGTACGTATAATAATATCTATACCACGAGTATAGTTGTTCCGCAACAACCTTTTTCGAGAAAATTTACGCGTAAATTAAAACAGTTTTTAAATGACAAAGCCTACTATTCTATTGAGGAATATTTCAATGAAAATAATAATTAAGAATTGTATTGACTATTTACGACATTATAGAATTTAATAAACGTCTTTCTCCCTTGTAATTGTGCTGTGCCCGACGGGGCCTACACGGACTAAATGTACCCATTAAAATTTATAGTTTTTTTTAAGTTTTATACCACCTTTGTACAGTGTGGTATGCAATAAAAATATGAATATAAATATGAAAGATAAAAGGTGGTGGCGAGAGTATAATAGCTGTTTGCATTCCATATATCACTTTTAAACTAGTTGACACGATTAATTTCATGAAAGTGTAATGTTGCATTTTGTCGCGCATTTTATGATTATCTGTATTTTCTATCTCATCAGACGTTAAGTAAAGATGAAGTTGAGGCTTACCTGAAAGACAAACATCTTTTACTATTAGAAAACAGTACGCTGTCATACCTGTAAAGATTGTGTGGGACAATTATGACCAGCAAGGGTTCTGTATTGATATTTGAGACGTGTGTTCCAGCTACGCAAGCGGTGCCGACCTTCGTGAAGGAGATCTTGGGAGAGCGCGTTGACGAGGAAGAGACGGTCACGTTCGAGGCGATCTACAGCGGGAACCCGGAGCCGCGTAAGTGTATCGCATAATAACCAGCTCACAACAGTGCACCGAATAGAATCTATACTCGTCATATAGATACACTATAATTGTATCGACAGCACAACGATGTCACAGCGCGATCAGTCAAGTTGAAACCTTAGCTTCCAATCACATGAAAGTTTCCTATTATAGTGTATTATAATAAACAATTTCCTTTGGTTACAGAAATTATTTGGTACAAAGATGATAAAGTTATTCTTTCGGATGAGCGTTTCGTTATAGAAAACAAAAACCAACACACTTCATGCACAATCAAAAAGGTTAAGAAAGATTTAGAAGGACTTTATATGTGCAAGGCAGTAAGCGATATAGGCATGGCGATCACAAAAGCGAAGCTGCAAGTTTTCGGCCCAACCGAGGACGTGACAAAGAAGTCCAAACAAATCAAGAAAACGGACGTGAAACAAGACGATCGAGTAGTAGAGGATGAAACAATCGTGACTGAAAAAGTAAAAACAGTCAAGAAGACGGGCAAGAAGAAGCAAGAGAAAGTGGAATCGATCGTCACGCCCCGCGACTACCGGGTGTCATCGCAGCCAGTGGAAGAAGAGGTCGTCGAGCCGTTTGAAGACTCGTACAAAACGCAGAAAGGTATACTGAAGACCGTGGAGAGCGACGCGCGGGTCGTAGCGGAGATCGACGAGCTGATGGAGGTGATCAACGCGAAGGAGTTCGGGCCGGGAGAGTCTCCGCTGCGGGAGCTGGCCAAGATCGGGTACATGCTGCGGCAGGGCGTGAGCACGCAGGCCATCGAGGGCCTGTACGACGCGCGGCACTTCCCGGCGCTGCGCGTGCCCGCGGCGCAGTCGGCGCTGGTGCGGCTGGTGGAGCGGCAGGGGCACGGCGCGCTCGTCACCGAGGTGATGGTCGAGGAGAGCGCGCAGGACGAGACCGCGCTCGCGGCCAAGGCAGGCTTCCGAGCCTTCCTCAAGATGGTCGAGCTCAAGCACAGCTCCGTCGAGGAGGTCATCGCTCACTTCTACCCGGAGGACTTCAAACCACGCTCCTGGGAACAAAAGGAAGCTCATGAGGTGTGTACACAGATTATCTCATATAATACCCGTTCAGTTTACTCCAGACTTGAATCTTTTGCCGATATATAACGTAATAGAAATTTAAATTTGCCTTCAACATGTTTGTCGCGTTCATTATATTAAATTTTAGCCAGCGACTCGTTTTGTACAAATATATGATTGTAGTACCGAACACCTTACAAACCATTTATAACAACCTAGTTGTTCCCCGCGTATACAGTTTCCTATTTTTTATACCCTTAGGGGTTGAATTTCAAAAAATCCTTTCATAGTACACCCCTATGCATCAAGGCAAACACACCCTCTGAATTTCAAGTTTCTACGAGCAGCGGTTTAGGCTGTGGGTTGGTATCAGTCAGTCAAGACTTTGATTCTTTATAATATGTATATAGATTCAAAGAACAACACCGACCGATACAATGATCAGATTAGAAAAGATTATGTAAGCTGAAAGTTAAGGTTAGGTTCCATCATTATCACACATAATCACCCAAATAGCCACAAAATAAGGAATTAAAAACAAAATTTTCATGTTGATAGTTCAATTGCCGCAAAAAAGGCGTCTTCTACAATAGCTTCCACATGTATCCATTCTACCATGCAGTTTAAATTACAGGTCACTGTCAAGTCTTTAGCTGAAAACGTTGCTGAATCGCATACAGCATCAGTAATAAAAGGTAATTAACTTATGGTATATTTTAATTAACATTGAATAGAATTATTTTACTTGATTACGCTGCTATATTTATTATTATGAAATACATAATACGCTTCTCTAACTCGTGCTTTGGGTGGTATTGGCGTAAAAGCAAAGCTCACGTTTGATTGTTTGGTGCTCGTCTAAACCACCACTCGTGTAGCGGCGGTGCTCCTGTCAGTTTCCACTTTATAAATCATGCGGTGTTTATGACTTTATTATAATTATACACGAGACATAATGTTTGGGCCACAGTCATATTTCACACAGTAATTCTTACTTAAGGTGTGCTAAAGGATGGATATTTTGTGTATGTTGATATTAAAGATCACGTTATTGTACACAAATGTTTACAAACATACACTAAAGTTTGTGTATGTTTAGTACATGTATTATAATTATTATTGTTTTTATAACGTGTGTTATAACATTAGTAGCTACAGCCGCATCAAGTTATGTACAAGTTTGAACAAACCAAACCGACCGATACACGTTATTATTTTTGTACAATCTGTGCCTGCACACATTCCTTATTATCTTAAAAATAATATGTGATAACGTTTTTGCAGAAACTGAATTACTTATTAGGTATATACTGTTATGAATTAACCGTCGAAGTTTTTTGCTAGATTTGGTGCCTTTATCAAATTTGTTTTGCTTCAGGAATGCGCTTTATTTCGTTTTGATGTATTCTCTTACATGCTGTGCAACTTACACATAAGTAAGTATAACGTACATATTATATAATATGCGACGTGCATATATCATGCTAACACTTGCAAAGTTTAACTCATACACTATCACACTCAATGTGAGTCATATCTTGCTCACCAGTTTGTGGAAACGTGATTTATAAGTAAAATTTTCATATTTTTTCTGTATTAATACCTACATACATAACTTTTAATTTCAATATAGTACATAAATATAAACACTTTACTGTAATTCCACAGATATCAAAGAAAGAGATCAAGTCAAACGCAAAAAACATGTTAAACAAAAAACAGGTTCCGAGGAAGAAATATATGAGGAAGACAAACTTATCAAAGAAAAAGTTACTACGAAAAAAGCAGTGCAAGCAAAGGAGAAGATTGAAGATAACGAAGAAGATCAAGTAGAACTACTCGATCTTGAAGATATATCGTACAGCACATCCATTGCCACTGATATTCCTGAGAATACAATAGAAATCATTTCTTCTAGTCAAGCCACACATATGATTACAGGTACGTCCGATGACGTCACAGCAAGTTTGAAAATTGATGTAACACATGCGGTTATAGCAGATTTGCAAGAAGCACAAGAAAAAGAATCTATTTTGCATATTAAAGAGAATACTAAATTACTAATCAAACCATCAATATCAGAAATAGCACCATTGGTTGTAACGGAAACCGAGGTAAATAACTCTGTTGATGAATACCACGTTGATAAAGTGAACACAATCAAGAACGTTACTAAAAGTATTGTGCCGACAGAATGTTTGATAACTACTGAAACAGAGGCCAACATTTCATTAGCTAATTTAGAAAGAGATGAAAAACATTTTGATACTGCTAAGCCCGGTGTCACCTTGAATGATGCATTCAATGTATCCGAACAGTTTGCATCTGTCGATGAACAACCATTGGTCACTCCTACACTGAAAACTTCTAATGCAGCAGTAAGTTTTTCACCTTTAGTTGGCATCAGTGTCTTAGAAATCAGCAGTGAAATGAAAGAAGGCGAAGTTATTAATATCAAAAGAGAAAAAGAAGCCACATCAAAACTTAACTTTAATTTACATGAGTCTTTGCAAGTTGGAGAAGTTTTTGTAGAAGACAAATCTGGGAAATATTACCCTGAGTTAATTGTACCTACTGAATCAGCTCGCAAAGATGTACTGGTATCTAATCAAATTGTAACAGAAGTGCATGATGTACAAGAACGTGAAGGATTATTATCGGCTCTTAAACTTCCACCTCTTCAAGAAGCAAACGTTGACTTTACTTCAAAAGACAGCTTAGTTGTATCCATGGGTGAGCTACATGAAAAAGAAGGTGAATTGACTATTAAAGAAATTCCTATAGAAGTCAAACCAAATAAAGACTTAATAGTACATTCGAGCTTAAACAATATTGTTACAACAACTCACATTAAAGAATCTGAATTCGCCCCAGAAAATTTACAGGGTAAAAATGCTACAGTTGGTTTTAATGAACTACAACACACGTTTAATATAGAAACTGATATTCAGGAATCTGAAGTTAACTTTGATGATGGGAAGTCTGTAACTGGTACTCGTGCAAATGTTTCTATATCTCTCTTAGATAAAAATGAAATTGAAGAAGTTCAGGTCCATGAACGAGAAAAAGACTTAATACTTAAAGATGATAAGCAAACAGCTGTAGCTGATGTGGACTTTAAGGGTATCGAACCATTGGTTACATCTGAAATAATGCAAATGACTTCTACAAATGATATTATATTACCAGAAATCTATGGAAAAGAAAAAGCGATTGAAACTATTATAACTACTGACGCTAAAATAGTATCATCTGCATTCGTTCATGACAAAGAAATGGCTGAAGAATATTTAGGCAGAAAGCCCGAAACTGTAACATCTTCATTGATACCTAATATATCACTATCCGTATCTGAAACGGAAACTTCAGAATGTGAAAATAAGCTTCAATTAGGAAAAACACCTAATTTAATGCAAGCTCATACATCATCAGCACATCTTCTAAAAACGCCTTTAGCTCAAATCGTTAATACATCTGATCAAATTGACTTTATGGATGTTCAGTCTGACTTGACGGAAACAGCAACTGAATATAGAGACTTGCAAAAAGAAATAACAGTTTTGCAGACGACTGTTGAAGAACAACTCGAGAAATTAAATGAGAAAGAATATCCACATACTATTGCAGAAACAACTTTTATTGGAAAAGAGTCTTTAAATGTTACTGAAACAATAACCGGTATGACTGAAAAAGAATTTGTAACTGACTTACAGATACCTGGTACCTTTGCAACATTGGATATAGATGCTAATCATAAAATTGCAGTTGTCTCTGAAGTAAGTCTTCGTGACACTGTATCAAAACTAGATGACTTAGAGAAAGCTTATGGAGAAGCACAAGTTGCTTCTAATAGTTTTTCATCTATCCAAATATCTGAAAATAAGCCTTATGATAGTCAAGCTCCATTACAAATGAATGTCATACCAGACATGAAATCTCTTACGCCTTATTTGAAAACATCTGAAGAAATGCTTCAAGTAACAGAAATAGTACAACATGAAAAAGAGAGTCAACACAAGGAAGATTTATCACCGGAACTATCCAAAGCATCTACAGATATAGTTGGTCGACCAGTGGCAATTTCATCTGAAGTTTTAGTCGATACAAATCTAGTTTACTCGCAATCAGTTTCTAAAGCTCAAGGAAAAACTGCAAATGTTGAAAATATCCCATTTAGAGAATTGGTAGTCAGCACAACAGATTGCAATGAAAAAGAAAGTACTCTTGAAGACAAATCCAATATAAGTGAAGCAAAAGCCACATATAATGTGGATTCTAACCAAGCAGTTATAATAGAAGAAAGAAATGCTAATATTGCTCCAACTTTGATGGAATCTCCAAGTGATTTAATACAAGTACAGGCTAAGCAAAGCGGCATTATTTCAGAAGCTATCACTCGCCAAGAAGTTTTAGTTCATTCCTCAGAAGATATTTTAAAAAGTGAACAAGAAATTCATAAGGAAAAACCAACATTTTCCGTCATGGGTTTGCTTGTTGCAGAATATGACGAGAATGTGTCGGTGGACAAAGAAGGTGACTTTGATGTCCCTGTTAAACCTGACAGACAAAATGCTGATATTTCTGTAACTAGACGATATGGCATAGAAACAACAGAAGTTTTAACTCAATCAGATAATTTGCAGGCCACAGAAAAACCGCATATAGAGTTAAAAAATATAATTCCTAAAATTGATGAAATTTATGGCAAAACTGCAAGTACAGAAGAAATTATAACCAACCAAACAGCAGAAGTTTTTAGCAGTGTAGACATAACACTTCAAAAATCCGACATGGTATCCGTGCCTAGTTATAATGTAGAACAAATTGAAGTTGTAACTGCAGAAAAAGAGAGTTCTATCTTAGAGAAGTTACCAGTCATGTCTAAAGTTACTAAAAATATTACAGAAATGCATAGTGTTATTACAAGTTGTGTAGAAACCATTGATAAGGAAAAAGATTTTGAAAAATCAGGTAATGTCCCTAAACAAGATGCTTCTATTGAATTTGTACCCCTTAACAGTACCATAAATACTGAAGTGATAACTACCAACATAGCTGATAGCTTTGAAAAAGAAATAGTGAGTGAGTCTGTTGCTTCATTTACACGTCGAGATGAATCACAAAAATCTATCCAAGGCACTGAAGTAATACTTGGTGAAAAAGAAAGAATAATGGAGGACTTGAAAAAAGATTTACGCAAAGCTTTACCAAAGTTTGAAGAAGTATTGGCAAAAGAAGTTTCTGAAGTACAAGCTATTGAAAACGAAAATACTCTGAAAGACCATATAAAAAGTTCTGTTTCGAATGCTCATCCCTTAATAAATGAACAATTATCTTTATCGAGCTCAGAGGTAATAGTGAATCAAGAAATAGAAGACTTAAAAGTGGTCGATGCAACATCTTCTAAAGCAATTGAAGCGCATGATATACAAGAAGCAGTTTTTAAACAAGAACCATTTATTGGAGAATCCGAAGAAAATTTTGAAGGTGAAATCCCTCTACAAAAAAGAACTAAAAGTTCTATTGAAGAACAGAAATCTTTGCATATAACAGAAATTGTATTAAGTGAATCAGAAAATGTTTATGATAAAACACGAGGTTTTAAAACAGAGCACTTAAAATCATCTCTCCAGGAGCAAAATTATGTTGCTATTACTGAAATAACACCTTCAGAAACAGAAGAAGTATTAACGACTAAAGAAAAAATGCCAGACATGAAATCAGCTGTGCCAAACATCGACAATACAATAAAATCCAGTCTAAAAATTAGTGAAACTATAGTTTCAGAAGGCGAAAATGCATTTACAACCAAAACTGATAGAAAAATTGTACCAGTCAATGTAAGTATTCATGCTGCTGACTACTTAAATGTTTTATTGAACGTGCCAGTGGAAAAAGAAGAAGACCTTAAAGAAGACATAATTCCTAAAGCTGTAACTGGAGACATGAATGTCAGTACTCATAAACACTTAAACATTGAGATAATGGAAACTACAGATAATGAAAATAAAATAGCTAAACTAAAAGCAGTAAAAACAGAAACTAGTGTTTGTGCGTTAGAACCAATAAAACCTCTTCAAATAACGGAAGTAGAAGCTGAAGAAAGCCATGAAGTACTGTCATCAGCTGACAAGATGAAAATGTTTGCCCCTTCTGTTGAAGTGCAGCTAGGTGAACATATTACAGTGACTGAAGTATACACACGAGAGAAAGAAGACCAAATTGTCACTGAAAAACCAGATATTTACCAAAAAGGCAAATTGTCTTTTGAATCTAGTTTACCTATTGAAGTGCAAGAAGTTATACCTAAGGAATCTGAAACCAAACTAAAACTAGAAAAAGAACCAATACAAGAGAAAACCAACATTTCTATTGATTCTCAACAGCATATAACAGTAGCTGATACATTTGTCCGTGAAAAAGAGGATAGTTTCCTTCTTCCGAAAGTACCTGAAAGCTTTAAGCAAAACATTGATGTAAGTGAAACTGCCCATATAACAACAAGTGAGATCATACCGATTGAAAATATCGAGTTATTAGATAACAATGTGACAAAAGATGAAAAAACGACTTCAAAAGCAGATGTAATGAAGGAAATTATTTCTAGTCAACCAGATACTTTTGAAAGCTTAGGTCAATTAATAACAAAACACCAACCAGAAGAAGAGAAAATACATCATGAGTTGGAGCTATATAAAAGCTACGAAACCGAAGAAAATATACTACACGAAAGTCCAGAAAATTTATCAAAAATTAATTTTGAAAAGAAAACTGCTCATAAGAGTGTCTCGGAAATGAAATCTATTCAACAGACGGAAATAATAACAAGTGAGTCATCCAAAATGTTAGACTCTAATAATTTAGATAAAAAAGAAAACGCTCTAGAAAGCCATATAGCACTACAAGAGCTATCAAGCGTACAAACACAAGTTTTAGAAAACGTTGATAAAATACCGGAAAGTTCGGATATAGAACTTAATAAGGCGACAATTGATCTTGAAACTCATAAAAGTTACATTGTAACCGATGACATAGCACATGAAGAATTCAAAGAAATAACTACTGATCAAGCATCTACAAAAGTAATAACACAACAAGTTTTGGAGCTGAAACCTGTTCAACAGACTGAAGTCGTTCTTGGAGAAAATATTACTCCTATTAAGCCATTTGAACATGATAAAAGAAGTATTCATCCAGTACCAATGAAAATGGAACCCATTACTCAAAGTGACGTTTTCGTTCAAGAAAAAGAAATTGACAGAACTTTTGAAAAGTCAAAACCACAAGAAACCGCAAACGTTACGTTGAATACGTCAGAAGGAGTAACAGTTCAAGAAATATTCCAAGAAGATTCACAAGATTTCTTCACTGTAACTGCAGGTAAATCGGTAACAGCTGAAAAAACTTTAACACTGCACTCACATTTACAATGCTCGGAAAGCGTCTCGGAAATTCAGATTGACGAACTTAAAACACCGACATTGCACCCTGAAATAAACACCTCTGTCATACCTACCACCAAAACTCCTCTTATAATAACAGACAGTGAAACTCTTCAACACGTTACAGAACTGCATTTACAAGAACCTAATACACAAGCTATAAAGAAAGGTATCACTATAGCAAATGAAATTAAAATAACGGAAGAATTTGTGGGTGAACAAGTGGTACCATTTTCCGACAAACATCCTAAATTGCTAAGTGCTGTATCGACAAAAGACGACGAACAGAAATACAGTATTTCAACTCGGGAAGTACAATTTAAAGGTAAGTTGAGTCTTATGCGTACCTATTTTAAAATTTATTGAATCAAAAGTCTCTCATCATAATAATAGTTTTAAAATTTTTGACGTGTATACCAAATTCGATTAAAAGATTTGACAATCTCTCAAACACAGCTGGTTCTGTTATGGTATTTTTCAGCATTTTATAGGATATCAAGCTTTGCTCTAAATTATGTAAAATTTGATAAAATCGAGCAAGCCGCTTTGGCGTCAGAAAAGCCAAACATAGAAATAGGCAGTAGAGATAGTCATGTTACCTCCCCTTTCAAATATTAACAGCACGATATCTAGACACGCGGCAGCGAGTCAAGCCAAGTTCAAGCAAAGGAACTGGCTAGCCAGCGCCGAGTGTATCATTACATGAAACACTTGGTGCCACTTTTGACCCTTCTACATATAACTCAAAACCTCTATAAAGTAAACACATAAAACTACGTGTGTTTAATTATATCCATAAGGAAATCTAGAAGCCCAAATTTCATGAAGCTAGCTCAAACAGTTATAAAGATATGAATGTCAAAAAGTCGTAAATTTTAGAACTGTATTTTTTTTATTGCAGCGTTGGAACCGTTACAACGTTACAAACAGATATTTGAAACTATCCCAATATAATTATGTAGTATTATTATATTTGCTATAAAATAGATTTATAAAAATATTTAAATAAAAGAAAACCATGCAGCGGAAACGGAAGAAAAAACATTAAATTTGAATACCTGCCTAGTTTTCTTTACAAAAAGTAATGATATCCCACTAAAACATAAATGTAAAAAAGGAGAGCCAAGTTCAATACTGTGAGATCTTAAAGTAGGTTAGATTTGTCTTGGACAGTTTTTATCAAAATTTAAAAAAACATATATAATATATATAATTATGTTGAATAACTTTATAAAATGACTGATGTAATGAAAACTGGCCAAGTCAAATTTTAACTACTTTAAGATCCTACTTTTTTTAATTAACAGCAATTGTTATAGGTATCCAATTAAGCAAAGAAATAGAGTTTAATACTTCTTCAGAATGTTATTTTGACCCTAAAAATAATACATATTTGGATTTTGCATAGAACTTGACACTCATTTAGATCTCTGTTATTTTTCACAGCCAAGCATAATTTTTGTATTGAACTTGGCTCTCCTTTTTTACATAATATGTTTTTGGTAAGATAAAATATTACCCAGAAACCTGTCTTGACGAACACAATTATTTTTTAAATATCATCTTATTCTTCTCTCTCTCTCTCTTTATTTTTAATACACATTCGTTTTAACATAAAACTCAAACATTTATTTTGTGTCTGGCTCCAATATTGCCAGAGCCGAACGTAGATCCAAATATTGGACCCCATAATAAATTTAAATATTATCAACAAATGTATTTCTAATTTTGCATATCACGGTGTAGTAAAAATTAGCTGTTCTCATCCCGATATGAGTTGCTTTGTTTAGTAGTTGTTTTATTAGTTTTTTTAAAGTTTAGCAACGCATCGGCAACTCCCTGGTGTTGCAAATGTCCATAGGCGACGGTAACGTCTGCTTGTTTGCTAATATAATACAAAAAAGTAGGACAAGTTGAAAAGATCGAGAGACTCATACCTATGTTGATAAGATTAGTTTTTGGTAGAGGTATGTACACTAACGAGATTACTTTAAAATTAATCGCTGTAATATCTAAACTTAAAATATATTATCCAAACAACAACAGGTAATAAACTTGTAACAATAATTTCAAATAATTAAATTATTGAATTTTGGTTTACATTCAGAATTACCGGATGAAGTCGAAAAATCACCAATCATGTCGGATATAGAAGAAACCGAAGAAATAATTACGAAGTTTATTCAAGCTCCTGGAAATGCTGAACCAATTCAAGTGAAAACGAAGAGAACGGTAATAAGGAAAAAGAAAAATGAAAAAAGGACTGAATCTGAGCAAGGAGACGTTGTAATTGAAGAAACAATGGATGATGAAGAATCTAACAAGCCTAACCAAGAAACACATCACACAGTTGATATTGAAGAATATTATGATGGTGATGAAAATTCAAAATTAATTGACACAGACAAAAGCACAATAGAGATGCCAGATGAGTACTTACAAATACCGAAACATGCTTCTAAATTACAAATAGAAGAAATGAGAGAAGATGAAGCATTAGGATCACAAGAAGACGAGACAATAAGTTCGATTAAAATCATTAAAAAGAAAAAACATAAAAAAGGTGCCCCTGAAAAATCTTTGGAAGAAGAAGAAGTAATAGACTATCGGCTGCCTGAATCTGTAGAGATAGTTGAATTAGATGAAAACCCAATACAATATTATAAAAAAGATGAACTGATTGATGATACAACAGTACTCTACAATGATAATGAACCAGATATGGCAAGATTTGATAAGGTTGAAGAAGCACCTATAGAGATCATGTCGATGCCAACAGAAACTGATGATATTAAAACCGGAAAAAAAGTAAAGCAACGTATCAAGAAAAAGCAAGGTCTTAAAAAAGAAGAAACTGAAATTACAATAAATCAAAAAGTCGGTGAAATGCCCAAAAAAACCATCACGGTCTCTGAGGAAAATGCACCAGAAGAAAGTGAAGAGGTTAAGCCATTCGAAATCGTTGAATTTCCTGAGGAAACTACTGTTGAAGAAACAAAAACACCTGAGGGTAAGTCGAAAAAAGTAAAAACTACTAAGCTAGTTACCAAAACGAAGGTAGGTCCAAAAATAGAAACCACTTACATTACCACAGAACAAGAAAACAATGAACAACCTATCATACACGTTCACAAAACTACAGAATATACAGATGACACTACTACACCACATCAGTACAGTGATAATAAACCAGATATGGCAAGATTTGATAAGGTTGAAGAAGCACCTATAGAGATAATGTCGATGCCAACAGAAACTGATGATATTAAAACCGGAAAAAAAGTAAAGCAACGTATCAAGAACAAGCAAGGTCTTAAAAAAGAAGAAACTGAAATTACAATAAATCAAAAAGTCGGTGAAATGCCCGAAAAAACCATCACGGTCTCTGAGGAAAAAACACCAGAAGAAAGTGAAGAGGTTAAGCCATTCGAAATCGTTGAATTTCCTGAGGAAACTACTGTTGAAGAAACAAAAACACCTGAGGGTAAGTCGAAAAAAGTAAAAACTACTAAGCTAGTTACCAAAACGAAGGTAGGTCCAAAAATAGAAACCACTTACATTACCACAGAACAAGAAAACAATGAACAACCTATCATACACGTTCACAAAACTACAGAATATACAGATGACACTACTACACCACATCAGTACAGTGATAATAAACCAGATATGGCAAGATTTGATAAGGTTGAAGAAGCACCTATAGAGATAATGTCGATGCCAACAGAAACTGATGATATTAAAACCGGAAAAAAAGTAAAGCAACGTATCAAGAACAAGCAAGGTCTTAAAAACGAAGAAACTGAAATTACAATAAATCAAAAAGTCGGTGAAATGCCCGAAAAAACCATCACGGTCTCTGAGGAAAAAACACCAGAAGAAAGTGAAGAGGTTAAGCCATTCGAAATCGTTGAATTTCCTGAGGAAACTACTGTTGAAGAAACAAAAACACCTGAGGGTAAGTCGAAAAAAGTAAAAACTACTAAGCTAGTTACCAAAACGAAGGTAGGTCCAAAAATAGAAACCACTTACATTACCACAGAACAAGAAAACAATGAACAACCTATTATACACGTTCACAAAACTACAGAATATACAGATGACACTACTACACCACATCAGTACAATGATAATGAACCAGATATGGCAAGATTTGATAAGGTTGAAGAAGTACCTATAGAGATAATGTCGATGCCAACAGAAACTGATGATATTAAAACCGGAAAAAAAGTAAAGCAACGTATCAAGAACAAGCAAGGTCTTAAAAAAGAAGAAACTGAAATTACAATAAATCAAAAAGTCGGTGAAATGCCCGAAAAAACCATCACGGTCTCTGAGGAAAATGCACCAGAAGAAAGTGAAGAGGTTAAGCCATTCGAAATCGTTGAATTTCCTGAGGAAACTACTGTTGAAGAAACAAAAACACCTGAGGGTAAGTCGAAAAAAGTAAAAACTACTAAGCTAGTTACCAAAACGAAGGTAGGTCCAAAAATAGAAACCACTTACATTACCACAGAACAAGAAAACAATGAACAACCTATCATACACGTTCACAAAACTACAGAATATACAGATGACACTACTACACCACATCAGTACAATGATAATGAACCAGATATGGCAAGATTTGATAAGGTTGAAGAAGCACCTATAGAGATAATGTCGATGCCAACAGAAACTGATGATATTAAAACCGGAAAAAAAGTAAAGCAACGTATCAAGAACAAGCAAGGTCTTAAAAAAGAAGAAACTGAAATTACAATAAATCAAAAAGTCGGTGAAATGCCCGAAAAAACCATCACGGTCTCTGAGGAAAAAACACCAGAAGAAAGTGAAGAGGTTAAGCCATTCGAAATCGTTGAATTTCCTGAGGAAACTACTGTTGAAGAAACAAAAACACCTGAGGGTAAGTCGAAAAAAGTAAAAACTACTAAGCTAGTTACCAAAACGAAGGTAGGTCCAAAAATAGAAACCACTTACATTACCACAGAACAAGAAAACAATGAACAACCTATTATACACGTTCACAAAACTACAGAATATACAGATGACACTACTACACCACATCAGTACAATGATAATGAACCAGATATGGCAAGATTTGATAAGGTTGAAGAAGCACCTATAGAGATAATGTCGATGCCAACAGAAACTGATGATATTAAAACCGGAAAAAAAGTAAAGCAACGTATCAAGAACAAGCAAGGTCTTAAAAAAGAAGAAACTGAAATTACAATAAATCAAAAAGTCGGTGAAATGCCCGAAAAAACCATCACGGTCTCTGAGGAAAATGCATCAGAAGAAAGTGAAGAGGTTAAGCCATTCGAAATCGTTGAATTTCCTGAGGAAACTACTGTTGAAGAAACAAAAACACCTGAGGGTAAGTCGAAAAAAGTAAAAACTACTAAGCTAGTTACCAAAACGAAGGTAGGTCCAAAAATAGAAACCACTTACATTACCACAGAACAAGAAAACAATGAACAACCTATCATACACGTTCACAAAACTACAGAATATACAGATGACACTACTACACCACATCAGTACAATGATAATGAACCAGATATGGCAAGATTTGATAAGGTTGAAGAAGCACCTATAGAGATAATGTCGATGCCAACAGAAACTGATGATATTAAAACCGGAAAAAAAGTAAAGCAACGTATCAAGAACAAGCAAGGTCTTAAAAAAGAAGAAACTGAAATTACAATAAATCAAAAAGTCGGTGAAATGCCCGAAAAAACCATCACGGTCTCTGAGGAAAAAACACCAGAAGAAAGTGAAGAGGTTAAGCCATTCGAAATCGTTGAATTTCCTGAGGAAACTACTGTTGAAGAAACAAAAACACCTGAGGGTAAGTCGAAAAAAGTAAAAACTACTAAGCTAGTTACCAAAACGAAGGTAGGTCCAAAAATAGAAACCACTTACATTACCACAGAACAAGAAAACAATGAACAACCTATCATACACGTTCACAAAACTACAGAATATACAGATGACACTACAACACCACTTGAACAACTACACAGAACCGATATTTCCAAAACGAAGGTAGGTCCAAAAATAGAAACCACTTACATTACCACAGAACAAGAAAACAATGAACAACCTATCATACACGTTCACAAAACTACAGAATATACAGATGACACTACTACACCACATCAGTACAATGATAATGAACCAGATATGGCAAGATTTGATAAGGTTGAAGAAGCACCTATAGAGATAATGTCGATGCCAACAGAAACTGATGATATTAAAACCGGAAAAAAAGTAAAGCAACGTATCAAGAACAAGCAAGGTCTTAAAAAAGAAGAAACTGAAATTACAATAAATCAAAAAGTCGGTGAAATGCCCAAAAAAACCATCACGGTCTCTGAGGAAAATGCACCAGAAGAAAGTGAAGAGGTTAAGCCATTCGAAATCGTTGAATTTCCTGAGGAAACTACTGTTGAAGAAACAAAAACACCTGAGGGTAAGTCGAAAAAAGTAAAAACTACTAAGCTAGTTACCAAAACGAAGGTAGGTCCAAAAATAGAAACCACTTACATTACCACAGAACAAGAAAACAATGAACAACCTATCATACACGTTCACAAAACTACAGAATATACAGATGACACTACTACACCACATCAGTACAGTGATAATGAACCAGATATGGCAAGATTTGATAAGGTTGAAGAAGCACCTATAGAGATAATGTCGATGCCAACAGAAACTGATGATATTAAAACCGGAAAAAAAGTAAAGCAACGTATCAAGAACAAGCAAGGTCTTAAAAAAGAAGAAACTGAAATTACAATAAATCAAAAAGTCGGTGAAATGCCCAAAAAAACCATCACGGTCTCTGAGGAAAATGCACCAGAAGAAAGTGAAGAGGTTAAGCCATTCGAAATCGTTGAATTTCCTGAGGAAACTACTGTTGAAGAAACAAAAACACCTGAGGGTAAGTCGAAAAAAGTAAAAACTACTAAGCTAGTTACCAAAACGAAGGTAGGTCCAAAAATAGAAACCACTTACATTACCACAGAACAAGAAAACAATGAACAACCTATTATACACGTTCACAAAACTACAGAATATACAGATGACACTACTACACCACATCAGTACAATGATAATGAACCAGATATGGCAAGATTTGATAAGGTTGAAGAAGCACCTATAGAGATAATGTCGATGCCAACAGAAACTGATGATATTAAAACCGGAAAAAAAGTAAAGCAACGTATCAGGAACAAGCAAGGTCTTAAAAAAGAAGAAACTGAAATTACAATAAATCAAAAAGTCGGTGAAATGCCCGAAAAAACCATCACGGTCTCTGAGGAAAAAACACCAGAAGAAAGTGAAGAGGTTAAGCCATTCGAAATCGTTGAATTTCCTGAGGAAACTACTATTGAAGAAACAAAAACACCTGAGGGTAATACGAAAAAAGTAAAAACTACTAAGCTAGTTACCAAAACGAAGGTAGGTCCAAAAATAGAAACCACTTACATTACCACAGAACAAGAAAACAATGAACAACCTATCATACACGTTCACAAAACTACAGAATATACAGATGACACTACTACACCACATCAGTACAATGATAATGAACCAGATATGGCAAGATTTGATAAGGTTGAAGAAGCACCTATAGAGATAATGTCGATGCCAACAGAAACTGATGATATTAAAACCGGAAAAAAAGTAAAGCAACGTATCAAGAACAAGCAAGGTCTTAAAAAAGAAGAAACTGAAATTACAATAAATCAAAAAGTCGGTGAAATGCCCGAAAAAACCATCACGGTCTCTGAGGAAAAAACACCAGAAGAAAGTGAAGAGGTTAAGCCATTCGAAATCGTTGAATTTCCTGAGGAAACTACTGTTGAAGAAACAAAAACACCTGAGGGTAAGTCGAAAAAAGTAAAAACTACTAAGCTAGTTACCAAAACGAAGGTAGGTCCAAAAATAGAAACCACTTACATTACCACAGAACAAGAAAACAATGAACAACCTATCATACACGTTCACAAAACTACAGAATATACAGATGACACTACTACACCACATCAGTATAGTGATAATAAACCAGATATGGCAAGATTTGATAAGGTTGAAGAAGCACCTATAGAGATAATGTCGATGCCAACAGAAACTGATGATATTAAAACCGGAAAAAAAGTAAAGCAACGTATCAAGAACAAGCAAGGTCTTAAAAAAGAAGAAACTGAAATTACAATAAATCATAAAGTCGGTGAAATGCCCGAAAAAACCATCACGGTCTCTGAGGAAAATGCACCAGAAGAAAGTGAAGAGGTTAAGCCATTCGAAATCGTTGAATTTCCTGAGGAAACTACTGTTGAAGAAACAAAAACACCTGAGGGTAAGTCGAAAAAAGTAAAAACTACTAAGCTAGTTACCAAAACGAAGGTAGGTCCAAAAATAGAAACCACTTACATTACCACAGAACAAGAAAACAATGAACAACCTATCATACACGTTCACAAAACTACAGAATATACAGATGACACTACTACACCACATCAGTACAGTGATAATGAACCAGATATGGCAAGATTTGATAAGGTTGAAGAAGCACCTATAGAGATAATGTCGATGCCAACAGAAACTGATGATATTAAAACCGGAAAAAAAGTAAAGCAACGTATCAAGAACAAGCAAGGTCTTAAAAAAGAAGAAACTGAAATTACAATAAATCAAAAAGTCGGTGAAATGCCCAAAAAAACCATCACGGTCTCTGAGGAAAATGCACCAGAAGAAAGTGAAGAGGTTAAGCCATTCGAAATCGTTGAATTTCCTGAGGAAACTACTGTTGAAGAAACAAAAACACCTGAGGGTAAGTCGAAAAAAGTAAAAACTACTAAGCTAGTTACCAAAACGAAGGTAGGTCCAAAAATAGAAACCACTTACATTACCACAGAACAAGAAAACAATGAACAACCTATCATACACGTTCACAAAACTACAGAATATACAGATGACACTACTACACCACATCAGTACAATGATAATGAACCAGATATGGCAAGATTTGATAAGGTTGAAGAAGCACCTATAGAGATAATGTCGATGCCAACAGAAACTGATGATATTAAAACCGGAAAAAAAGTAAAGCAACGTATCAAGAACAAGCAAGGTCTTAAAAAAGAAGAAACTGAAATTACAATAAATCAAAAAGTCGGTGAAATGCCCGAAAAAACCATCACGGTCTCTGAGGAAAATGCACCAGAAGAAAGTGAAGAGGTTAAGCCATTCGAAATCGTTGAATTTCCTGAGGAAACTACTGTTGAAGAAACAAAAACACCTGAGGGTAAGTCGAAAAAAGTAAAAACTACTAAGCTAGTTACCAAAACGAAGGTAGGTCCAAAAATAGAAACCACTTACATTACCACAGAACAAGAAAACAATGAACAACCTATCATACACGTTCACAAAACTACAGAATATACAGATGACACTACTACACCACATCAGTATAGTGATAATAAACCAGATATGGCAAGATTTGATAAGGTTGAAGAAGCACCTATAGAGATAATGTCGATGCCAACAGAAACTGATGATATTAAAACCGGAAAAAAAGTAAAGCAACGTATCAAGAACAAGCAAGGTCTTAAAAAAGAAGAAACTGAAATTACAATAAATCATAAAGTCGGTGAAATGCCCGAAAAAACCATCACGGTCTCTGAGGAAAATGCACCAGAAGAAAGTGAAGAGGTTAAGCCATTCGAAATCGTTGAATTTCCTGAGGAAACTACTGTTGAAGAAACAAAAACACCTGAGGGTAAGTCGAAAAAAGTAAAAACTACTAAGCTAGTTACCAAAACGAAGGTAGGTCCAAAAATAGAAACCACTTACATTACCACAGAACAAGAAAACAATGAACAACCTATCATACACGTTCACAAAACTACAGAATATACAGATGACACTACTACACCACATCAGTACAATGATAATGAACCAGATATGGCAAGATTTGATAAGGTTGAAGAAGCACCTATAGAGATAATGTCGATGCCAACAGACACTGATGATATTAAAACCGGAAAAAAAGTAAAGCAACGTATCAAGAACAAGCAAGGTCTTAAAAAAGAAGAAACTGAAATTACAATAAATCAAAAAGTCGGTGAAATGCCCAAAAAAACCATCACGGTCTCTGAGGAAAATGCACCAGAAGAAAGTGAAGAGGTTAAGCCATTCGAAATCGTTGAATTTCCTGAGGAAACTACTGTTGAAGAAACAAAAACACCTGAGGGTAAGTCGAAAAAAGTAAAAACTACTAAGCTAGTTACCAAAACGAAGGTAGGTCCAAAAATAGAAACCACTTACATTACCACAGAACAAGAAAACAATGAACAACCTATCATACACGTTCACAAAACTACAGAATATACAGATGACACTACTACACCACATCAGTACAATGATAATGAACCAGATATGGCAAGATTTGATAAGGTTGAAGAAGCACCTATAGAGATAATGTCGATGCCAACAGAAACTGATGATATTAAAACCGGAAAAAAAGTAAAGCAACGTATCAAGAACAAGCAAGGTCTTAAAAAAGAAGAAACTGAAATTACAATAAATCAAAAAGTCGGTGAAATGCCCGAAAAAACCATCACGGTCTCTGAGGAAAAAACACCAGAAGAAAGTGAAGAGGTTAAGCCATTCGAAATCGTTGAATTTCCTAAGGAAACTACTGTTGAAGAAACAAAAACACCTGAGGGTAAGTCGAAAAAAGTAAAAACTACTAAGCTAGTTACCAAAACGAAGGTAGGTCCAAAAATAGAAACCACTTACATTACCACAGAACAAGAAAACAATGAACAACCTATCATACACGTTCACAAAACTACAGAATATACAGATGACACTACAACACCACTTGAACAACTACACAGACCCGATATTTCCAAAACGAAGGTAGGTCCAAAAATAGAAACCACTTACATTACCACAGATCAAGAAAACAATGAACAACCTATTATACACGTTCACAAAACTACAGAATATACAGATGACACTACTACACCACATCAGTACAATGATATTGAACCAGATATGGCAAGATTTGATAAGGTTGAAGAAGCACCTATAGAGATAATGTCGATGCCAACAGAAACTGATGATATTAAAACCGGAAAAAAAGTAAAGCAACGTATCAAGAACAAGCAAGGTCTTAAAAAAGAAGAAACTGAAATTACAATAAATCAAAAAGTCGGTGAAATGCCCGAAAAAACCATCACGGTCTCTGAGGAAAATGCACCAGAAGAAAGTGAAGAGGTTAAGCCATTCGAAATCGTTGAATTTCCTGAGGAAACTACTGTTGAAGAAACAAAAACACCTGAGGGTAAGTCGAAAAAAGTAAAAACTACTAAGCTAGTTACCAAAACGAAGGTAGGTCCAAAAATAGAAACCACTTACATTACCACAGAACAAGAAAACAATGAACAACCTATCATACACGTTCACAAAACTACAGAATATACAGATGACACTACTACACCACATCAGTACAGTGATAATAAACCAGATATGGCAAGATTTGATAAGGTTGAAGAAGCACCTATAGAGATAATGTCGATGCCAACAGAAACTGATGATATTAAAACCGGAAAAAAAGTAAAGCAACGTATCAAGAACAAGCAAGGTCTTAAAAAAGAAGAAACTGAAATTACAATAAATCAAAAAGTCGGTGAAATGCCCGAAAAAACCATCACGGTCTCTGAGGAAAATGCACCAGAAGAAAGTGAAGAGGTTAAGCCATTCGAAATCGTTGAATTTCCTGAGGAAACTACTGTTGAAGAAACAAAAACACCTGAGGGTAAGTCGAAAAAAGTAAAAACTACTAAGCTAGTTACCAAAACGAAGGTAGGTCCAAAAATAGAAACCACTTACATTACCACAGAACAAGAAAACAATGAACAACCTATCATACACGTTCACAAAACTACAGAATATACAGATGACACTACTACACCACATCAGTACAGTGATAATAAACCAGATATGGCAAGATTTGATAAGGTTGAAGAAGCACCTATAGAGATAATGTCGATGCCAACAGAAACTGATGATATTAAAACCGGAAAAAAAGTAAAGCAACGTATCAAGAACAAGCAAGGTCTTAAAAAAGAAGAAACTGAAATTACAATAAATCAAAAAGTCGGTGAAATGCCCGAAAAAACCATCACGGTCTCTGAGGAAAATGCACCAGAAGAAAGTGAAGAGGTTAAGCCATTCGAAATCGTTGAATTTCCTGAGGAAACTACTGTTGAAGAAACAAAAACACCTGAGGGTAAGTCGAAAAAAGTAAAAACTACTAAGCTAGTTACCAAAACGAAGGTAGGTCCAAAAATAGAAACCACTTACATTACCACAGAACAAGAAAACAATGAACAACCTATCATACACGTTCACAAAACTACAGAATATACAGATGACACTACAACACCACTTGAACAACTACACAGACCCGATATTTCCAAAACGAAGGTAGGTCCAAAAATAGAAACCACTTACATTACCACAGATCAAGAAAACAATGAACAACCTATTATACACGTTCACAAAACTACAGAATATACAGATGACACTACAACACCACTTGAACAACTACACAGACCCGATATTTCCAAAACGAAGGTAGGTCCAAAAATAGAAACCACTTACATTACCACAGATCAAGAAAACAATGAACAACCTATCATACACGTTCACAAAACTACAGAATATACAGATGACACTACTACACCACATCAGTACAATGATAATGAACCAGATATGGCAAGATTTGATAAGGTTGAAGAAGCACCTATAGAGATAATGTCGATGCCAACAGAAACTGATGATATTAAAACCGGAAAAAAAGTAAAGCAACGTATCAAGAACAAGCAAGGTCTTAAAAAAGAAGAAACTGAAATTACAATAAATCAAAAAGTCGGTGAAATGCCCAAAAAAACCATCACGGTCTCTGAGGAAAATGCACCAGAAGAAAGTGAAGAGGTTAAGCCATTCGAAATCGTTGAATTTCCTGAGGAAACTACTGTTGAAGAAACAAAAACACCTGAGGGTAAGTCGAAAAAAGTAAAAACTACTAAGCTAGTTACCAAAACGAAGGTAGGTCCAAAAATAGAAACCACTTACATTACCACAGAACAAGAAAACAATGAACAACCTATCATACACGTTCACAAAACTACAGAATATACAGATGACACTACAACACCACTTGAACAACTACACAGACCCGATATTTCCAAAACGAAGGTAGGTCCAAAAATAGAAACCACTTACATTACCACAGAACAAGAAAACAATGAACAACCTATCATACACGTTCACAAAACTACAGAATATACAGATGACACTACAACACCACTTGAACAACTACACAGACCCGATATTTCCAAAACGAAGGTAGGTCCAAAAATAGAAACCACTTACATTACCACAGATCAAGAAAACAATGAACAACCTATTATACACGTTCACAAAACTACAGAATATACAGATGACACTACAACACCACTTGAACAACTACACAGACCCGATATTTCCAAAACGAAGGTAGGTCCAAAAATAGAAACCACTTACATTACCACAGATCAAGAAAACAATGAACAACCTATCATACACGTTCACAAAACTACAGAATATACAGATGACACTACTACACCACATCAGTACAATGATAATGAACCAGATATGGCAAGATTTGATAAGGTTGAAGAAGCACCTATAGAGATAATGTCGATGCCAACAGAAACTGATGATATTAAAACCGGAAAAAAAGTAAAGCAACGTATCAAGAACAAGCAAGGTCTTAAAAAAGAAGAATCTGAAATTACAATAAATCAAAAAGTCGGTGAAATGCCCAAAAAAACCATCACGGTCTCTGAGGAAAATGCACCAGAAGAAAGTGAAGAGGTTAAGCCATTCGAAATCGTTGAATTTCCTGAGGAAACTACTGTTGAAGAAACAAAAACACCTGAGGGTAAGTCGAAAAAAGTAAAAACTACTAAGCTAGTTACCAAAACGAAGGTAGGTCCAAAAATAGAAACCACTTACATTACCACAGAACAAGAAAACAATGAACAACCTATCATACACGTTCACAAAACTACAGAATATACAGATGACACTACAACACCACTTGAACAACTACACAGACCCGATATTTCCAAAACGAAGGTAGGTCCAAAAATAGAAACCACTTACATTACCACAGAACAAGAAAACAATGAACAACCTATCATACACGTTCACAAAATTACAGAATATACAGATGACACTACCACACCACATCAGTACAATGATAATGAACCAGATATGGCAAGATTTGATAAGGTTGAAGAAGCACCTATAGAGATAATGTCGATGCCAACAGAAACTGATGATATTAAAACCGGAAAAAAAGTAAAGCAACGTATCAAGAACAAGCAAGGTCTTAAAAAAGAAGAAACTGAAATTACAATAAATCAAAAAGTCGGTGAAATGCCCAAAAAAACCATCACGGTCTCTGAGGAAAATGCACCAGAAGAAAGTGAAGAGGTTAAGCCATTCGAAATCGTTGAATTTCCTGAGGAAACTACTGTTGAAGAAACAAAAACACCTGAGGGTAAGTCGAAAAAAGTAAAAACTACTAAGCTAGTTACCAAAACGAAGGTAGGTCCAAAAATAGAAACCACTTACATTACCACAGAACAAGAAAACAATGAACAACCTATCATACACGTTCACAAAACTACAGAATATACAGATGACACTACTACACCACATCAGTACAGTGATAATAAACCAGATATGGCAAGATTTGATAAGGTTGAAGAAGCACCTATAGAGATAATGTCGATGCCAACAGAAACTGATGATATTAAAACCGGAAAAAAAGTAAAGCAACGTATCAAGAACAAGCAAGGTCTTAAAAAAGAAGAATCTGAAATTACAATAAATCAAAAAGTCGGTGAAATGCCCAAAAAAACCATCACGGTCTCTGAGGAAAATGCACCAGAAGAAAGTGAAGAGGTTAAGCCATTCGAAATCGTTGAATTTCCTGAGGAAACTACTGTTGAAGAAACAAAAACACCTGAGGGTAAGTCGAAAAAAGTAAAAACTACTAAGCTAGTTACCAAAACGAAGGTAGGTCCAAAAATAGAAACCACTTACATTACCACAGAACAAGAATACAATGAACAACCTATTATACACGTTCACAAAACTACAGAATATACAGATGACACTACTACACCACTTGAACAACTACACAGACCCGATATTTCTAGTCAACCAGATACTTTTGAAAGCTTAGGTCAATTAATAACAAAACACCAACCAGAAGAAGAGAAAATACATCATGAGTTGGAGCTATATAAAAGCTACGAAACCGAAGAAAATATACTACACGAAAATCCAGAAAATTTATCAAAAATTAATTTTGAAAAGAAAACTGCTCATAAGAGTGTCTCGGAAATGAAATCTATTCAACAGACGGAAATAATAACAAGTGAGTCATCCAAAATGTTAGACTCTAATAATTTAGATAAAAAAGAAAACGCTCTAGAAAGCCATATAGCACTACAAGAGCTATCAAGCGTACAAACACAAGTTTTAGAAAACGTTGATAAAATACCGGAAAGTTCGGATATAGAACTTAATAAGGCGACAATTGATCTTGAAACTCATAAAAGTTACATTGTAACCGATGACATAGCACATGAAGAATTCAAAGAAATAACTACTGATCAAGCATCTACAAAAGTAATAACACAACAAGTTTTGGAGCTGAAACCTGTTCAACAGACTGAAGTCGTTCTTGGAGAAAATATTACTCCTATTAAGCCATTTGAACATGATAAAAGAAGTATTCATCCAGTACCAATGAAAATGGAACCCATTACTCAAAGTGACGTTTTCGTTCAAGAAAAAGAAATTGACAGAACTTTTGAAAAGTCAAAACCACAAGAAACCGCAAACGTTACGTTGAATACGTCAGAAGGAGTAACAGTTCAAGAAGATTCACAAGATTTCTTCACTGTAACTGCAGGTAAATCGGTAACAGCTGAAAAAACCTTAACACTGCACTCACATTTACAGATAGACAGACAGACATTTTATTCACAATTTTTACAATTATAGGTCAATATACAAAAAGAGTACATATAAAAAAATATGCAATGCAAATTAAAATTTGACTACATCAAATTAACAAAATTTAATTAAATTCATGAAATAAAAATCAATTAATTAATATCGAAATTAAAATAATATTATAAAAATGGTAACACAAAAAAGAAATTCAAACATCACAATGTATGAATTCGTCAATCGAATATACCGTCTTCTCGACGAGCCAGTTTTTTAACTTATGTTTAAAGCTATTGAGACTGGGTGCTTCAACAATGTGCTCGGGCAAACGATTGTAAATCGTCGGCTCCAACACGTGCGATAGCTTGTCTGACCGCGCGAGCCTCCTGGACACCGCTGCGAGCTTGTGTGCCCCCCGAGTGTTGTAGGCGTGCGAATCTCCGCGCCTCGCGACCAACCCCACGTTTTGTCTAACATAGACAGCAACCTGGAATATTACGAGCGAGGGCAACGTAGGTATTTTGAGCAACTTAAAGTAAGGCTTAACTGATGTTAGACGTGAAACTCGTGCAATCGCCCTTACAGCTATTTTCTGCATACGGAAGGCGCGAAGTCTGTCTGCAGCGCACCCCCAGAGTGAGCTCGGCGCCGTATTGTAGGACCGAATGCACGGTCGCAAAATAGCACGTGCGGACAATATCAGCGTCCACCACTCGCGCTAGTCTACATAAAGCGTAGCATGCACTACCCAATTTTGCACATAGTTTGTCTATGTGAGAGCTCCACGTTAGACCTCGGTCGTCCGCGTACATATATATTTCTCCTGAGGCGATGGAGTCGGGCAAGTCATTAAGCAATAGGGAAAAGAGTATGTTGGATACCGACGATCCCTGCGCCACGCCTAAAGCAGTTGTCAAGGGATCCGATCTAGTATTCCCTCCGTCCCCGACCACCACCTGGGATCTGTTCCGCAGCAAGTCTGTATATAATGCGTGAGCGGGTCCATTTACTCCGTAGTGTTTGAGCTTAGCAGCGAGGACACCGTGGTCTGCGACGTCGAAGGCTTTCGATAAATCGCAGCATAAGACGGCTACACGTTGCTTCTGCTCGCATGCGTCGAGCACGCGCCTGATCACTTCGCGCGTGAGTGAGGTGGTAGAACGACCCGCTCTGTACGCGTACTGCCGCTCTGATAGCGCCCCGGTGGAGGTCAGGTAATCGGTGAGACGAGCACTCAGACCATTTTCAAAGATCTTGGCAACTGCTGGAATGATTGAGAAAGGGCGGGCGGTAACCGTCGATATTGTCACGTTTCCCCTTCCCCTTAAATAGCGGTGATATTTTGCTAAGTTTCATCGCATCCGGATACATCCCATCGTTAAAGCAGCGACTAAACAACACAGCCAAACATGGCGCTAAATTAATAACCTCAATTGATATATCATATATGTATATCTTTTGTTGGCTTTTTCGAGATGCGTGATGCTACAATTTGGTAAACTTCGTAGGCTGTAAACCTGGTTAGCCTCAAGCTGCGGTCCGCCGGGGGGCGCGCCGCCGCGAGCGCGGCGCTCACCCGCGGGACACAGGCGGGCGGCGCCCCGCATGCCGCCGCTGCACCCACAAACCTCAAGTTCATGGCATCAGTGACAGCTTTTTTTGACTCATACCGTTTACCCGTAGAGTCTTTAGCTACGTCAGTGAAGCTGACAGGCGGTCGCTTATTGATGCCCCGCTCTGCGTTTACCACACCCCACGCTGTTTTATGTTTATTGGTACTGGTGGAAATCATTCTTGTGTAGTAGCTGGTTTTACTTGCTTTTATCGCTTTATCATAACGTGAATTCAGTTCAGCGGTAAATGTTATGAGTTGGTAATTATTCGAAAAACAAAGATTTTAACATAATTACTTCATTTGTGATCCAGGTTTGGTTCCGGACGTTTTTCCGCTTGATTGGGAAACATATATGAAATTTATTGGCTACTGTATTTATTAAAGCAGTGGTTAGACGTTCCACAGAGTTCTGGTGTTCTTTAAATATTCCTTCCCAATCTACGCTGTTCACCGCAGCGACAAAATTCAAACGACTTACAGTACGATTCACGAAAGATGACTACAAATGGCGGCCGTCTGCGCACGTACACTCATGAAGAAAAGACTTAAGACAAAATTTTGAAATGCGAAATTCAAAATGCGTCAAGACACTCCGGTCTTGACGCATTCCGCCCGCGCCTCACCCATAGATTAAGTAGACTATATACTACGTATAGATGGAAATCAACCATAGAACGACATCATCGTTAGAGAAGTGAACGAAATGACCTGCGCCAGATGAAGGTTACTATGGAGTATTCTGTGACGATAGTGCTTGAAACGTCAGGCGGCAAATATCGATATCGATCTGTAGTGATGGGACATTTAAACCCAACCCACTATCGATAACCAATTCCATTTCCTATTTTATGTTTTCAATAGCATAAGGTTTTTAGATAATGAAACTCAGTTTTTAATATTTAAATTTATATTCAGATAAATAATACTACCACTTCTATTCGGAAATTTACAGTTACTTCAATCAAATCAAATTAAGATGGAGGTTTATACAAAATTTTAATTGTTTGACATATATATTATAATCCAAATCCAAGAAATTAGAATAGGCAAGTGCCTTTATTGAACTAGCTACTTACAACTATTACAGCAATCAAATTCATATTAGGTACTATACAAAATTGAATTAACAATTTGATTATAATACAAATCTAAAGAAATTATACACAGAATGGGCATGTACCTATATTAAATAAGCTCCTTATTAATTATACATCAATCAAATTAAGATTAGGTATGTACCATACAAGATTTAATTAACTGTCTGATAAATATATGTAATACAAATCCAAGAAAATGGTACATAGAATAGGCACATGCCATCATACAAATTTGTACTTACAACAGCTATACATCAATCAAATTAGGTACTATACAATATTGAACAATCTGATATACAGTGCAACTCCTAAGAAATTATACACAGAATGGGCATGTACCTATATTAAACAAGCTACATAGAATTATACATTGATTCATCGTTATAAACCGAATATAACTAATACATAGTTAATATAATTGACTATCGGGTTGGGTGTAGTAACTGGGACCAGGCATTTCAAGATTTTGTGAATATGGAGGGTAAAATATGCTGCAGTACAAAAAATTTATAAAATAACAAACCCGATACCAGCTGGATACATATTGGCCACATTGACATCCATGTTAGGCTCTATCTCTATGTTCAATACAAAATCTCTGTTTTTATTTTTGTATTTCTATAAATAATATTACTTACTCAAGAGAGTCCTGGTTTCAATTTCTTTCGGTCCAAATAGGGTTGGGTGACTTACAAGCAGTCTTCTCCTCTTCCTAAGATATTTGTCCTCGAATTGATGGGCACATATTGTTGGAGCATTTACATCAGCTATATATTGACTATGTGGCTGTACCAAGTCCAACTCAATTTTCCTCTGGTCTCGAGAGCCAAAAAATCAAAATAGCTGGCACAAGTTGATTGTTCAGCTACAATCAGCAATGCAGCGCGAGCGAGACTGCGAGAAGAAATTATTATTCTGAAACAAACATAACCTAAATGTAATAAATTATTCTGTAACCTAACAAGATGCTATTTCATGTAATTTATGTCGGCACAGGCTTAGCTCTACTTACGTTTTTGTCTGTTAGCAGTTAGTTGTTGAATGATACAGGTTTTTAACCTTGTGATCCTTGTCATTATAGAAATGATACGTTAGATAAAATTTAATGTAATTCTAAAGAGCAACGGTTTTAATTTCAAGTACCTAGTTTTTGTTTCTTCGTTATCGCTTCGCAACTTTCGCAAGCAAGCAAAGTCAAAAAGAGAAATTGACGAAACTGTGCGGGACCGGGAAAATATGGCGGGCGTTATTTCACAAAAAGTCAATAGACACAAACAAAACTTCGTCCGATAGAATGAATTACGGAACGAAATTGAATGAATGAAACCTGTTCAAAGTGTTCATGTTCACCAATCTCATCTGGCGCAGGTCACTTCTAAGAGCATATACGATGTTCTGTGATTACCTGCCGTGGCCTCACCTCGCACCTCCAAAGGGACCTAAAATATGCCTTCTGCGCCGTGGTCATCTTTCGTGAATCGAAGTGTACATGAGAGAAGTCCCTGGCCAGCCGCGTCCGCGGCGGCGGCTGCCGCGGCCGGCACATTACTTCCGCGCGTACCGCTCGATGGTCACTGAGGTGAGAGTCCGCGGGAGACGTCAACACCGACCCCTGGGGCCTATTGCTGTACACGTAGTCGTTTACAATGCTCGGAAAGCGTCTCGGAATTTCAGATTGACGAACTTAAAACACCGACACTGCACACTGAAATGAACACCTCTGTCATACCTACAACCAAAACTCCTCTTATAAAAAAGTCTACAAAAAAGTCCGCAATGGCATATGTCTATTTCCTAAGGATAACATACTATAACTACTTTTATACATTTTAAAAGTTGCTAAAAAAATCAAACCGTGTTAACCATACTTTTATATTAATCCCTATCCAAATAAATCATTTTGTATTCAAGATTGTTCCAATACCTGTAGAATACTTTTTGAATTGTTGAAATCGGATATTCCATTCAAAAGATATCACGAAATTAAAATGTCAATCTAATGGAAAATAAAACCACCGCGCCGCCCGCGCCCCGCGCTGGCATCCATGGCCATGCAGTGGCCGCAGCGCAGAGAGTAACGCGGCGGGCACCGAAGTGCGGGAATAATTTTGGAGTATACAGAATATATACGCGAATATATACATAGATAGTTTGAACATTGGATACTTTTTATCGCCATAAACTGTAGCCCACGCGGGTGAAACCGTGGGGAATAGCTAGTTATAGATATTGAAGAACAACTTATATTGGGGGGTTGTATCAACAGCAACAGACTGAAGCCAAAACAGTTTTAAGATTTTTTGTCTGTGTACATGCATCACGCACAAACGAATGCATGGAATTGAATGCAGTTTCACCGATGTATTGCTAAAGGTCTAATTTAAAATAAAGGCTCCATGTTACGTCGAATTGACTATGGCGACTAGTTCCGAAGGTACAAGAACTGCAAGAAGGTAAGATTCAACGAACAAAAAATACGAACCTTGTTTGTTCTCTTGCTGTATTGGGAGAGAAAAAGTTAGGTCGATATATCAATACAACACAGAGCAACACATACACAAGAACACATTGAAGAATACACATATCATTAACATGGATCGATTGGAGACCACTGAAATGGTCGGGCTTCTAGCGTTGATTTCACACGAAGACTAGATGATAAGCACAAAAACTTCTAAATTATTTTTAAACGAGTGTTCAAGAAGGTGAGTCTTTAATATCAATATGCAATTAATATCAGGTTGAACTGTACGTTTTTGCGTACCAAACTTTTTTGTTTGTTACACATCGACACACCTACATTACAATATATATACACACCAATTATTCATACGAACACACATACCTACACCCAAGAGTGATTGCGATTAACATAAGTCACGTGAGACGCTGACGTATACTTGCATTTTTGTAAAGTGGTTTTATTTATCTGTCAACAGGTTCAATGCAGACTGTAAACATAATTACAAGCTGCGGCCCAGACATCTTCTTCGTGCTAATGGGATCAGCAATGAACTCATACGATTTGAGAATTACAATACCTTACGTACTTTGTTTAATTATACAATTAAAGCATAATATAACATTTTTAAATTCTGATTGGCCTTTTAATGTAAATGAGGCTAAACATTTTATCACTTTACCTTAAAAGTTGACACGTGACATTAGATTTAGATGTAAAAATATTTAATACCGGAAGAAAGTACTAACTACAATTAAAAACAAACTAAAGTTGCATGAATATTCAAATATCCTAAAAAATAAATATTTCAAAAAACTCACTTATCCAAAAACGTAAACAAGTACATACCTATCATCTGGTACCTTACCTTGGCAAGCCTGTATCCAGGGCACCTGTTTAAACTTATTTTGAAGTTTTTGTACAAGTTAAATTATAAATAAATATATATCTTACAAAAACAATGTCCATTACATACTCGTATATCAAAATCAATAAATATTTTCAACGTCATCGGTTTCATCGTAAGTTAATAAAGTTAATCATTGATATGTTATATGAACAGTTATGTTATAAGACCTTTTTTTTAACAACTTCCGTAATCTATGACGCATCATTATTGTTATTCATAGCAATAGATAAATTAAAATAGCAGCAGTGGCGTAACTGGTCCGATGGTTAGTAACAGATCCTTCTTGTTAAGCAACACTCATCACTTCAACGGCTTACCGTTCGTCAAATGTTCCCTTCGGAATCATTCTAGCAGCCTGAAAGTTGCGACACCACATTTGATCGCCCCTAAAAGTAGAATAAAAAAGCTATAAAACATAATACGCACTTTTATATTATTTTGTTTATATTTTTTCCCTTTTATGCATATTGGATTATTTATTGGTAAAAGAGCCAACCGTTCTTTCCACTATCAATTGGTATACTACGAGTACAAATAACTGGGAAGGCCGAAGATAGAACAGTAAAACATATTATTGTAGCCAAGTTCTCATTTATTACACATTCACCTGAGATAATAACAAATTTGTACCGTGTTGAGTACTGCAACAATTTAACGCTGGTAGAAGAAGTGTACTTTTTTTAACGAAATATTCCATTCTTTTCTCGTATGTATTTTTGTAAGAGAACGAACATAAAACTTTCATTATTAGTCTGAAAAAATACCGATACCGATCAAGGTCTAACACAAACAATATTTGATTTTACAGATGTATCCGACATCCTTCCAGCTACAATTGAAGAATCACCAGAAGAGAAAAAAGAAGAAATTACAGAACCCAAGCACATACGGAACAAGAAGTACTCTAAAGAAAAATTAACACTAATGAAAATGGAAGAGAAAACTATGGACTCAAAGGCACAACAGCCCCAAGAATCAGAAGGACCACAATTCAATCAAATCAAACTGAAAAAACCTGTTCGAAAACCTAAACAAGAAGCAACAGTTGTAAAATTACCTAAATTTCAACTGAAAAGCCGTATTAATTACATTTACGATTGGCCACCTAATATTGTGAAACCAACTATATCGTTTTTGGGTAGCATTCGGCAAAACGGAGAACTCTCTCGAAATGTTAAGGAAGCCATGAAGCTAAAGAAAAAAGTGATTAAGATTAAAGAGATACCCGACTTAGAAAAATTGGAACTAGAAAAACCTGAAAGTTTCGAGTATACACCAACAACAACGGAATCATCTGAATTGTTAAAGACGGAGGATGATTCAAAACCATTGGAAGAAGATGCAAGTGTAGAACCCACATCTAAGGCCCCAGGGGAGAGTTCCAAAGATAAGCCTTTTGTTGAAGCAGAATCAATCAAACAACCAATTGAACTAAAAACATCTGAGGGCGTAGATTCTGAAGAACCACAAAAAACTGATAAAAAGCCTAAGAAAACTACAAAAGTAAGGAAAACTGACAAAATCACTTCACCAATTCCTTCTGAAGCTCTTGTTGACGAAACACAACCAGATGATGTTTCTGACCAAAGTGAAACTGAGCCAGATAAAACGGACGAATCTAAACAAACTACATCAAAATCTAAAATTAAACCAAAACCCAAATTAGTTCCTATGAAAATAGAAAGGAAAGTACTTGAAATGGGTGATGTTCAACATGCAGAAAATGTTGCAGGAACTCCTTTTAAACAACTAAAATTAAAGAAAACAGTTACTAAAACTAAACCTGATACTGCAACAGTCGTAATACCCAAATTCCAACTTAAAAGTCGAGTAAGACACGTAATTGATTGGCCCCCAGAAATTATAAAGCCTTTAGTAAATTTCTTAGGAAGCGTGAGGCAAAATGGTATTTTATCTAGAAATGTTAAAGAAGCAGCTAAAATAAAGAAAAAAATATATAAGGAACCCAAACTACCAGAAATAGAAAAATCAGAATTAGAAAAGCCAATGTTTGATCATGCAGACATTATCGATGCCAAAAAAGAGACTGAGTTAATACCTGAAGAAGAAGATATTAAAGAAGATGAGCCTGAACAGTTTACTATAAAACCAAGAAGACCCAGTGTGAAAAAGACTGAAGAAATAACCGAAGAAGTGACCATAAAGAAAAAGTTGAAACCATTACGAAAATCATCTGTTACGTTACCCGAAATCACAGAACCTGAAACTGTCACATTTAGGCCTAAAACCACCAAAACTAAAGAAGATGTTGAACAAGAGTTCAATATTCAATTAGATTCTTACGCAGAAGAAGAAATTTCAATGTCAAGTAAAGTCAAACTAAAGCCACAAAGACAACCGACGTTTAGTGAAGAAGCAAATGAAACGTCGATCAAATTTTATGAAGAAGAAGAGGGTCCAGACATAGTAGAAATCATCGAAAGTGATGTAGAAGAAACTAATGATGCAACACAAATTATGTTACCACTTAAAAAAGTCAAATCAGAAGTCAAAACATTAACCGATGAGATTGCATCAAGTGTGACTGTATCTCGGCCAAAAAGTCATGAGGAACCTTCAGAAGTAGTTCAAGATATCAGTCTTACGTTAGAAAAGAAACCAAAATATATAGTAGATGACCAAGAAGAAGTCAGTTTTGAAGTAAAACCAAAAACAGAACAATATTCTACAGAAGAATTGTCGTTATCTAGTAAAATAAAACTAAAACCAAAGAAAAAACTTACCATATCCGAAGCAGCTGATGAAACTTCTATACAGCTCACTCAAGAGATTGAAGATACTAATGAACCCGAAGAAATCATAGTAAGCGATGTTGAATCAGAAGAAAATGTCCAAATGGTTATTAAACGCAAACCTAAAAAACCCGCTTATGAGGTCAGTGAACTAGAAGATATAAGTGTTGAATTTAAGCCAAAGTTGAAAAAAGAGGATACATACGAAGAAGAACAACTTACAATTTCTGCAAAACGAAAACCGAGAAAACCTTCTCAAATACAAGGTATACTGTATACTGTTTGTTCCACTAAAATGCGTCGAGTGGCTTAGCGAGCTTGTTTTACAACTGCTAATATTAATTTAGATCACGCATTATCTTAATAGTTCAACGTCGTATAATTGAAGACATTTGTATGATAAATAAAGCAATATTATTTTTGCACATACTTACTCATTTAAAGCTTAAGCTTGACTTTATAAACTGGCATATTGACTTAATTAATTTACTCAAATGTATGAAGTTGCGGCCAAAGAGCGGCTTTGGTTGTTCTGGTATCGTACCACAGAACTCTGCGTGACGAAGTCCAGGCTCTATCACCCTGAAGCGATTGTTCTCTAGTCTAATATGTCCAGATATTTCACTGGGACATGGACATTGAGATCCAGTGCCCGCTCCACCAAGCACCTTCGATCACTCAAGAGGTGGCGCGCACCTATCTAAGGCAGATTGTAAGTTTTTATATACGAAAATATTTTGTAGTATGATTAGAGGTCGTACTGCGCCGAACCCATATAAAACAGAACAAGATGACACTGACTTAGAAACCTGACCTGGTCTAATGTAGTTAATTTGAACATCTCTATATTGGTTTTTATGTTAATATTTAATTTTAAAACGGATATATTATATTACCTTTTCGTCTTTCACCCAGTCCACCCAAAGCATGAGCTTCAGTGAGAAATGAGAACGAAATGGTCAGGAAATTTTAACATGGCATAATGTATTGCTGCGAGATATACTCGTATACATAAATAAAAGTATCAATCAATCAATCAATCAAAGGCATTTATTGACACAGTAACAAACCGCTTCGCCTTTAATCTGCTTTGACTAATTCCAGCCTGTGGCCTCTGCCTCGGATGGTACAGCTTGTGATGGCATATTGTAATACTTGCGTCTTGCGATCAATAATAATTAAAACATTATTTGCTCTGTAGAAGCTGACGCGTCAATGAGCATCGCTAGAGAACAGGAATTCCCAGGTAAGAGAAACTTAAGTTGTGTTCTCAGATTATTATTTGAGCACTCATAACTTGAGAGCTTAGTCACCGCTCGTGTGTTTACCTCGTCTATGCCGTCAGCTTAGTCCCAAGCACGCTAAACTTTACGTATAGTATAAGCAGAGACAGAATGATACTGCAGTGGTTATGCTATGCAAGCCCATTCAATGTGCATTAGCATTATTTACTTCCCTACTCTCAATCTCTCTCTCTCTTTTCAGAGAAAGCCATAATAGGCTGATGATGATGGTGCTCTGTAGGGTCAGATGTTAGAAAGCTACGGCATAACAGTCATACTCGTGTACCTTTTGCAGAGAGCCCGCTGGACGTGCGAAGCGGAGACACGGTGTTCGCCGTGTACTCGTACGTCGCGGAGACGGACGAGGCCATCAACCTGGTAGAGGGAGAGCGGCTCTACATTCTAGGTAATTAAAACAACAAACCTGTTTACAGGTACCGTGATCTGAACTAACAAACACTATTGCATTCATTCCTCACCTACTATATTTTTGTTTACAGAAACTACGAATCAAGATTGGTGGTTTGTTCGCAAGCACCTCACTGAAGAGAAGGGATGGGTCCCTGCACAATACTTGATGGATGAAGCCAATTATACACTTTATTTGCAAAAGAAGCTCAATGAGAAAATTGACAAGCTTCCCGTGTTTGAAAGTATGTATTTTTTACCTAAAGTATTAAAATGTAGAATTTTCTAGTGTCTTGTGAAATAATACCCATGCGCCGAGAGTACAAATCCTCGACGCACAGTACAGACTACTTAGCGCTGACAATATTCACGAATTGAGTAGTATAACAATTGTTTTTTGACATTCAATTCAATTTTTAGAACCGTCATCCGAAGAGCAGGCGGTGGCACCCATATTTGTGGAAAAGTTAAGGCCAAAGCACACTCCTGATGGTTCTACTGTGCAGTTTGAGTGCCAGGTAGAAGGCTACCCGCGTCCTCAGATCACTTGGTTCCGGCAAACCGCCATCATCAAGCCGTCGCAAGACTTCCAGATGTACTACGACGACGATAATGTGGCCACACTAGTCATCCGGGAGGTGTTCCCCGAAGACGCGGGCACGTTTACGTGCGTCGCCAAGAACGCCGCCGGGTTTGCCTCCAGCACCACCGAACTCATCGTCGAGGCGCCTCTCTCTGACCATGGTTCTGAAATGACCATCCTCTCGCGAAAGAGCCTCTCTAGAGAGTCGTCGCTAGCTGACATATTGGAGGGCATCCCTCCGACATTCTCCAAGCGACCGAAGGCGCAGTACGTCGACGAAGGTTCCCAAATATTCTTAGAGTGCAGATTAGTGGCTATACCGGAGCCCGACATCGCGTGGTTCTTCAAGGGCGAGGAAATAATACCTGACGAGAACGTGTCCATTGCCACCGAGTCCGACATGCACATGTACTGCAGCGTACTGAAGATATCAAACGTGAAGAAGTTCCAGGAGGGCACGTACACGGTGCTGGCTGTTAACAGGGAGGGTGAAGCCAGCCTACCAATCGTGCTCAAGATAAAGACCGGCCAGAAGGAGAAGCCGCAAGTAATCGAGCCGCTCAAGAACATGACCATTCGGGAGGGCGATAGTGTGGTACTCTCAGCGCAAGTGGTAGGCAACCCAGCACCCACCGTGGAGTGGTTCAAGGACGAGAAACCGATACGTGCGCCCGCCACTAAGGCCGATGGCGATACACACACTGTTACCCTTGTTAAGCCCAAGAAGGGCACCCACGACGGCGTCTACACGCTCAAAGCAGTCAACTCAGAAGGCACCGCTCAAACTAGTGCGGTCATTACGATCGAAGGTAAAAATAAGAAACATGCATAGTAATATTAGTAATAATGCTTTATTTGCAAGAATGATATCATTTCATTTCCTTAGTTATCTCTAGTGTGCTTACTAAATATGCTAACTTAATTGTTTCAGAACCAACCGAGGAAAATGCTGAGCCACCGCTATTTATACACAGGTTCCAAGAAATCACTGTCAAAGAAAAAGGAACAATCAAACTGGAAGCGAAGGTCACTGGAAATCCTGTGCCATCAATAACGTGGTACAGGAACAACCAAATAATCACACCTTCAGAGACGGTCACTCAGAACTTCGACGGCGAGAACATAGCACTGATCATAAGAGAAGTTGACTCTGAAATTGATTCCGGAGATTACAAGTGCGTGGCGTCAAACAGCGCGGGCAAGGCCTCACATGGTGCCAAGGTCACTATCGACGTCGACAAAGTTACCTTCGTCAAGAAACTTGATAAGTCTTATAAAACTGAAGAAGGCAAGACAGTTATACTGGAATGTCACACCTCGCATACCGTTTCCACCAAATGGTACCACAAAGACAAAGAAGTTAGTGGCATGGATCACAGAGAAATTATACAAGAAGGAAAAGTACATAAACTAAGAATCAAAAAGAGTAAACTAACAGACGTGGGTTCCATCAAATGCGTGGTTAAAGATCAGGAAACGAGCACCAAGTTGACCGTTTCTGAGACTATTCCCGAGTTTATTCGTAAGCTACAAGACTTCGAGGTCAAAGAAAGAGACGTTGCCATCTTGGAAGTCGAAGTCAATTCGGAAACGGCAGATGTAGCTTGGGTCAAGGATGGAGAACGAATCAAACCTAAGAAGAATAAATACGAGATCGAAAAACGTGGCCACATCCGCAAGCTGTATATCAGGAATACGTCAGTGCACGATGAGGGTGAGTACGCATGCGTGTTGCGTGACGACTCATGCACTGCTGAAGTGACTGTTGTTGAACTACCGCCCGAAATCATCTCAAGGCTACGTGACCAGAAGGTCAGCAAGGGCAACAAGGCCACTTTCGAGATCGAACTCACCAAGGGAGACGCGCTAGTGCAATGGTTCAAAGATGGCACTGAGATCCAGTTCTCAAACCACATCCAGCTAACCATTGATGGCAAAAAGCAGAAGCTGAAAATTTATGATTGCGACGCGGAGGACGATGGCGAGTATGCATGCGAGGTCGGCAACGACCGCTGCGCCGCGCGGCTCTCTGTCGAGGAACCATCTGTGGAGTTCACGTTGCGCCTGCCGGAGGTGATCGTTGTTCCCGCCTACACCGACGCTAGCCTCACCGTAGAGATCCCCGACGAGACACTCGAAGTCACCTGGTTCAAGAAAAAGACACTGCTCGAGGACTCGGAGAAGTTCACGCTCATCTCGGACGCCACCAAGCGCACGCTCATCATACGCGACTGCACCGAGGAAGACCAGACCGAGTACTCGTGCTGCCTGCTCGACGCTAAATGTTCCACTAAACTCAAGGTGGAAGGTAAGTACTGCTATATTTTTACTTTCACTAATGAACTTGCGTGTTTTTTTTTACAATATAAATAAAACAACGAACGTATTTTATAGAATTAGAGACATAATAATATCATATCGTGTTAGTGTCCAGAAATAGTTGAAAACTTAATGTTGAAGACTTAATCCAGGTATAATGATGCACCACTTTGGACCACATTATCATGACGTAACTTGTGTAATAACACATAATAGTTTCACATTAGTGAAACTATATCTCTAATATCATTCTACATTTCACAGTAATAGAGTTCTCGCCGAGGATCGTCAACTTTGACAGTGAATACCGAGTGAAGAGAGGCAATGACGTCACTATACACGTACAGTACGAGGCCAATCCTCAACCAAACGATGAATGGGTTGTCAATTCGAAGATTATCAAGAAATCCAAGCACACAAAACCGACCATCGACTCCAAATCAGCGAGTCTCACTATTAAGAAAGTGGAAAACGTGGACGCCGGAACTTACAAGCTCAAACTAGAGAACAACTGCGGGGAAGCAGTCACCGAGATCACTATTCTTGTTTTGGGTAAATTAACTCTCCATCAGAACGAATTCTCTTGTAATTATATCGATAGGAAATAAGGTCTAACGATCTCACTCGTGTTTCAGATATCCCATCGGCACCAGGCAAGCCGTCGGTAGTGGAAACGGATGACACATCTGCCAACGTCTGCTGGGACGAACCCAAGGACGCCGGCAACTCTGTCATAGTCTCCTACATTCTAGAATACCAGGAGATCAACACATCAGAGTGAGTCTCATGTCCAATCTATTATCATTTATTTTTTTAATTATTTAAATCTATTAAACTAAGGTAAATACTTTATATACTTTATACTTTATTTTATTCAGAATACTTTACTCAAGAACATCGTTTATGTGTTTCAGATGGATATCTATAGAAAACATCACAAAGACACAGTATAGTGTGAAAAACTTGAAAACCAAGTCTTCGTACAGATTCCGAGTGTTTGCGGTGAATGAAGTCGGCGTGAGTGAGGCCTCAGAAATATCTGAGTTTGTGAAGATTGAGAAGGTAACAAAGAGCCAGGCACCAACAGTGGAAAAGCCACTGAGAGATGCGGTTGGTGCTCCCGGCGAAGACATCGAGCTCACTTGCATATTCGGTGGCGTGCCTCAGCCTAAGGTCGCCTGGCACAAGGACGGAAAGACGCTAAAGACCGCCAAGGCCACATACGTAAACAGAGTGGCCACCCTCATAGTATCTGCCTCGACCACCACGGAGGGCACGTATAAGTGCATCGCCTCCAACGAGCACGGAGAAGTAGATACCGCTTGCAACCTCGAAGTGCAACAGAAACCTATCATAACAATAGCCGAAGAAGAAATTAACCAGAAATGCAAAGTTGGTGAGCAGTGGTCTGTGACGGCCACGGTGGAGGGTATACCTGACCCCGTTATTACGTGGTACAGGAACGGTTCCAAGATTGAGAAATCGAAGGATATAGAAATAATCACCGAGAGGAACGTCAGCATCATCAAGATATTGAAGCTGAAGCGGGCGCACAGCAATAAGTACTCAATCGAAGCTACTAATAAGGCTGCAAGTAAAACTGTCGAACTTACTCTTAAAGTTTACGGTATGTACCTAGACGTGGTATATTATCATATAATTAGCTGTAATGTATGAAATGGAACTTTTTGTTGAGGTTAATGTTATGTTTACAGACAAGCCAAGCGCGCCCGAAGGGCCAGTGGTGATGCGCGAAATCAGTCGCGAGTCGGTGACCATTGAATGGAAGCCGCCTTTGGACGACGGTGGACTGCAGTTGACCAAATACGCCATCGAGAAGCAGGACGACGGCCGCTGGGTGAAGGTGGCCGACGTGGACAAGGATATCGACTCCTACTGCATCCAGCGGCTCAACGACCACACCCAATACATGTTCCGCGTCATGGCGCAGAACCCGATAGGATTATCGGAAGCTCTGGAGAGTGAGCCCATCGTTATCAAGACTGCGCTCGGTATGTGGACTACTTTTAACCTTAGACCTAAGAATAGTTGCACTGCTATGACGATGGAGACTTACATGTGCTTTTGCATTATTTTATCAATGAAGAATTTGTAATCCGTCCTCTAGGATTTTCCACATAAATAATTAGATATGTTAACACCTAGATTTGGTAGGGCGTGCCGTGTCAGACTCTAGTGTATAGGTGTAAAGTTCAGGCAATTGTTCTAGTTATCATCAGACGAAAAATCCGTCTTGTTCCAATGGTATCTCTTAAAATATTTATTACATTCGTGTTTTACCGCCGGGTTCATTACAGACGTGCCGTCGCCACCCCTGGGCCCGCTTGGACTGTTCGGCATCGCTGGCGATGCACTCACCATTACTTGGTACCCATCAGAGAAGAACGGTGGCTCACCCATCCTCGACTACAGCGTGGAGATCCAACAGGTACCTAACGTTTATAGACTCACTCAACTATAATTATAATTTATCTGGTGCTCATCTGGCTATTTGTTGAAGTAACTATCTAGAATTCAGCCCCACTTAAGAGCCACTGTCGTGGCGCCACTTATCACCACGTCGTCATTTAACGTGACTTGTGTTCAAACTTCAAACGCTACCATGTATAAAGTTAAGGTCGATACAGTTCAAGGTCTCTAACTAGGTAGAACTTGCTGGTGGTAACTTGTTTTTCGCGCCTGCAGGAGGGCGGTGAGTGGCAGCACATGACTACTGTGACCACCACAACAGCACGGATCAGCAAGCTGGTGTCGCGCGCCACCTACCAGTTCCGCATATGCGCGCGCAATGAGATCGGCATCAGCCTGCCGTACATCTCTGACGAGAAGGTTACCATCGGGAAGACGCTGTGTAAGTACCCTGCCACGGCTTCACGGTCTGTTCACTATTGCTCTGCACATTTCATAACGAGGGATCTACTTGCCCTTTCAGCCCAGTTGCAAGGTCTTTACAGCAGAAATATTTGTTTATATTCCAGCGGCGCCTTCGCCCCCACGCAACGTCCTGGTGAAGGAGATCACCTCGCGGTCGGTGACGCTACAGTGGGAGGCGCCAGAAAGTGACGGTGGCAGCGTCGTCACTAGTGAGTATCAAGCTTACTTAGAGATGTAGTTCACTGAGGGGCTGCTCTCTTGAGTTCTCTAGAGACGGCTCAACCAAGAAGATGACGTAGTAGCGTTCGTATTCTATAACATCATACCCTGGAAGTTTTCAAGTCTAGAGTTCTTCGTTATCTATCGCAAGGAATCATATCCCACTAATGTTATAAATTTTGAAACTTTGTTAGGATGGATGGATGGATATTTCCTACTATACTTACGCAAAAACTACAAATAACAGGAAGACGCGGAGCACAGCTAGTAATTTATATAGGCGAAAATCACTGCTAAAATAATTAGTAGAACTTTTTCTAGTGCTCGCCTGGCTACCACCCTCAAGTTAGGAATCTGTCACCAAGCACCTATCGGTGCGCTCCGGAAACCCAGCCAGCCAGTTCCCAATCCAAAAGTGGCGTGTCGCCACCTTTGACCACATCGTCACTTAGCATCAGGTGACTTGTGGTCAAACGCTACCCTGTAAAGTGTAAAGATGAAGCTCTATGATGCTGTAGTCGAAGCACACGCCTGATTGTTTTCTCTCGTAGACTACATAATCGAGTACCGGACGGTGCGCGCCAAATCGTGGACCAAGGCGGTGACGGTGGGCGGCGCGGCGCGCACGCACTGCCTCGAGAACATCAAGGAGAAAGACGAGCTGGTGTTCAGAGTGTCTGCGGAGAACACCGTGGGCGTCAGCCTGCCCACCGAGTCCGCCTCTGTCAAGCTGGAGAAGCATGCCAGTGAGTACAACTTACATCTCTACAATTATATTCCGCACGAGAGGCTAAGAGATACTAAGCTAGAGATCAGGAAGGGTAGAACAGCTATAGACATAGTGGTGATCTGTCCATGTGTTCTCAGCGGTGCCTTCCCCACCGACGGCGCCGCTCGAGATCCGGCCGGCCGGCGGCAACATCGTGACCACCTCGTGGGGCACCCCCGAGTGGGATGGCGGCGCGCCACTGCTGGGCTACAACGTGGCCATCCGTGATGTCACCAAGACCATGTGGATGGAGGTACGTTCTCATGATCATCATTATAATGAGCCTGTTACAGTCCGCTGCTGAACGTAGGCCTCTTCCAAGGTGACCCCGATCTTCGGCTCCTGCCATCTACCCGCTTTTTCATTTATCATCAGCCTGCTGGGATTCAGATAATGCTATGGTTCTGGGAGGTCCTTATTTACATCTTAAATAAGGCTATCCTGTAATGAAAACAGTGACCGTAAAGTCTCCAATACATGTGGAGGATCGGTCAGACTCTTCCACTAACCAATAACCTTTTAAAAACGAATACATGACGCCTACATCTTTATTTACTTAGGTCCGTTAGTAGATAGTGAGACTTCATACCTACTTACATTTAAATTAACCAGCTTCAGTTCCACAACTTTTAGTAAATTGGCAAAATTGATCAGAACTTGCCTACCATATTTAAATATGCAAAAATCTATTTGAGAAATGGATTCCTAACAAGAGTGTAGCGTTTGATCACAAGTCACTGTCACTGATGCTAAGCGGAGGCCTGCTACACCTGGACTGGCAGTTTCCTTTGGTTCTACCTGGGAGGTACACTTGTTACGCCTGTTTTGAAAGTGTGTTGTGTCGCGCAGGTGGGGCAGGTGGACGCGCACACCCTCAAGTTCAGCGTGCGCGACCTGGGCGAGCATCACACATACATGCTGCGTATCTACGCGCGCAACGAAATCGGCCTCAGCGAGCCGCTCGAGTCCATAGAACCCTTCAAAGTCATTCCGGGAGAAGGTCAGTATACCACCACATGTCCTCCATCGTCGCTAGTCGAACAGCTAGAGGTTAGTTGGGTGTGGTTGAACCTGATGATTGACATCAGGGGAGCGGGTTGCTACCCTTGTTACTAAAAAAGCAGTCGGGTCAGTTAAATAATAATGAAGATAGAGATTCTTTTTCTCATATCTGACAGCTTTTGACTACGCCTGATTGTTAACCGATGATGTGGTCGAAGGTGGCGTCACGCTCACCTAGATTACAAATCGGCGGGCCATCTTAAGGCTGCCAAAACACACTATTAGATATCACATCTCAAGTGGACGCATCCTCTAAAGCTCAGGAACCTCTTGTTGTATGTGTAGTAGGCGATGGTTTCCGCTTACCATCAGGCGCGTTAGTTAGTTAATCAACTAGATGTATGCTACAAACTGCGTCAAGTTGTTTTGGATCGATCGCTAGTAGAGGGGGAGTGTGTGTGCGTGTGTGAATGAAAGAGAATCCTACTTAATATTATAAATGCCGAAGTTTGTGAGTATGGGTGGATGGATGGATGGATGTTTGTTACTCTTTCACGCAAAAACTACTGAACGGATTTGAGTGAAATTTGGAATGGAGATAGCTTATAACCTGGAATAACACATAGAATACTTTTATCCCGTAAAAAGGTTCGGTATAACGGTAAGAGGCGGGTGAACCCCGTAGCGCAACCTAATAAATAAAAATATTGCCAGTACACAGTGAGTTATATAGTACCTGTTTTACATTTGAATTATAGGGCAATAGGGTTCAGCATGGGCCCGTTCTCACGACAATAATAACTATGTGAGACTTCAAGCCACCCTCACCCGTAGGCTTCGCCGAGAAAATTGAACACTGCGCTAATCTGGGTTTTATATCTACTTATATCTACTTAGGTATGAAGAACGCTTGAGGGTGTAGGAGTGTGGAATGTAAACCTACTTGTATGGCTATATGTAACAGGTTTGGTCTAGTCTGGTTTGATGTGAATGTCGAGCAGTCGGGTTAGTAATGTAATTATTGCCACCTTCAATTTGCTTCGCGTAAGACGTAGGTTCTATAAAGCACTGTATGCTTTCGGAAGTAAACAGGTTGTATGAGTAAAAGCTAAAGGTGGGCCGCACCGCAACCGAATGCCACATCTCTTTCAAACATGTACCGTGCGACAGAGATGCAGGATGTGTTGCGGCGCGGCCCACGCTCAGCCGTGCAATGTGACGCTGCAGAGTCGCAAGCGGACGAGGAGGCGGGCGAGGCGACGGAGGCGACGGAGCCCACGTCGTTCAGCACGCAGACGACGACGTCGTGGCTGCGCGACCACAACATGGACGCCGACATCCGCTCGTATGCGCGCGGCTCGCTGCTGCGCCGGGACGAGTACTTCTTCCGGATATGGCACTACGCCAAGCAGCTGTTCAAGTGAGCCGCCCCCGCGCGCGCCACTACTCTACCTGTGATATCTAACGACCTAGTTGCCGGATAGACTTTAACTACTCACGGTGAAAACCGACCCTTTTGTACGATTTTTTTTTTCATGTTTATATTATCTAGATTATTTATTTATATCACGATGTCTTTGAGTCTCATTCAATATTCAACGGGAGACGTAATTAAATATAGGTGCATACATATTTATTTCGACAAATTGAATGAGGCTCAAATACGTCTTCGGTTAACGAAGTTAAATTATTCAATATACTTAGCGAATTACATGGTGTGGCTTTTATTTTGTCATCTCATTCAAGTAGCCAAAGAACTCTTAGGTAATATATTAGTTAGCCACGGGGATCTCGAATTTACTTCTAGAAATAGGCACAAGGGCCAAACATGTAAGGAATGTCCCCCTAGTATTTGGTATTCATTCACTATCAATGACATGACATACAATGACTGAACACTTCAGCACTTCACTGTCACCTGATGTTAAGTGACGATGTGGTCGAAGATGGCACCACGCTACACCTGGACTGGGAACTGGCTCTCAAGTGAGGCTGTCGTTTCATTGACGTTCTTTCTATCGTTTCATATTTTGTGATTTGGAATATATAATATGCCCTTACCTGCGCAAAAAAACAAACGAATGGCATCATAGTAAGTTTCAAAGTCTTTGTTTTATTTGAAGCGCCACTGCATTCGCCCACAGGCCTACGTACAAAACATAAGCTCTAAGCGTTTTTTATATTACTTCATACAGGGCTGCGTTGACCACAAGTCTCCTTATGTTAAGTGGCGATGTGGCATGTCAAAGTCAAAGTCAAAGTCAATTGTACTTTATTCAATAGGATACATTGTGATCACTTTAAAACGTCAACTTAAAACTAGCTACGCCTGTTCCAACCTCCTTACGCCGGCAAAAGAACAGGCAAGAAACGCCCGGCAGGTAATTTTTTTGGCGCGATCATATTGACAATTTTATTCTTATTACTAATTGATTGAATTGGAGCAAGTTCACTAAAATCCCAAGCTTTTTTTGTCATCTAATAGTCCGATATTTTTTAATTAGCTTTACTAATAATATTTATCTTGTTTGGTTGTACACATTGGGATATGAACCATGCTACACCTAGATTACAAGGCAAGGCTATGATTGTCATATTATCTTACTTGAAAGTTTGCCAAGTACTTCCGCGGAGTGGGGTCCTGGTGACCTGTAATACAGGTTTTTTAAAAACCTACATCAGGCACCAGCAAAAGCAAGCAAAGCAAAGCAGGTTTACTTTGATAACATCTATGTATGTGCCTGTTTTGTAGAGAAAAATAAATACAATTATTAATATTAAAAAAAAATAATTGGGAGATGGCTTTTAAGTGAGGCTGCCGGAACACACCGATAGGTGCTTGATGACAGATTCTTAACTCGAGGGTGGTAGCTAGCCAGGCGAGCACCAGAAAATGCCTTACCACCAAGCTTCATCCCGATGTTTTCCTTCACCAAAAGCTCAGGGTCATTGTAGGATTCGAGCCCACGAACTATGGAGTGCAATTCGACATGACTACCACTAAGCCATCATCACTTCGCTTTTATTTCTCGTTTCCATGCCAACAAACCCCAAGTCAAGGACATGGAAGAGCCTGTAGTTGTATACGATTCAGCTGCGCTATCGACCGCTGGCGACTGGTATGAAATATTCATTTATTGATTCCCGCCGGCCAGGGCAACTGGCACTGTTCTGTATTCTGTGCTAATAGGATACGGACAAGTATACAACTTACCTGAAGCAGCTCTGTCTCTTCAGGGTTATTTTCGAATCACTAGAGAAGAAAAAAAATAAGTTGGTAGTTCAAAAAACTGTTCAGGTGATGTTTTGTAGGGTCCGTACACAGAATTATTGTTTTATTTGAATCGGCAACGCATCGGCAACTCCCCTGGTGTTGCATATGTCCATAGGCGACGGTGACCGCTTTCCATCAGGCCGGCCGTCTGGCTGTATGCTAATCTATTACATAAAAAAACAATAACTAGAAAGTTTGACAAAGTCGATGATGGAGCATGCTTGCCTACCAGATACCAATTAGAGTTAGAGGACTCAATCACAGTCAAAGACGTTAGTAAAAAAAAGGAACTAACATATTTAAAAAAAAAACTAATTTTAATGCATCTAGTATTGTTGGTATTCAAGGGCCGACTGAGATCAAAGGTCACCACCGACATAGCCCACAGAGTTAGCAGGCGGCTGAAGTGGCAGTGGGTGGCAGGGGTAGCCGTGTTATTGAGTAGAGACTGCCACTTGGCAGACAAAGTGCAGGACGTCCTGCGGCTAGGTGGAGCGACGACTTGCGCCGAGTGGCTGCCAGTAGTTGGATGAGAAGAGCCGAAGACCGGGCTCAGTGGCGTTCCTTGGGAGAGGCCTCCAACAGTGGACTGTCTGATGATGATTAGTATGTAAATTTAAAACTATTGAGTCACTTCCAGAAATCACAAAATATTTTTAATTACGACAAGTATATTAGTATAAGGTTCAGTTGCTTAATGCTGCTGAATTGAATATTACTTATTTTAGGTTGGCTTCCACAACACGTTCAACCTTGTATACATCTGGATATAACAGAATTATCCATACGATTTGACAAGTCAATTTCGTTAAAATGAAATTTAAATCGGCGGTGCAAGTGGCCTTTAAGTAACTAACGCTAGTACCCATCAATGACAAATCATAATTATATTGACAAAGATTGGTCTCCAACTCGGTTCAAGAATAAGTTCATCTTCTATGAATCGGCATTTATATATGTACCTAGTCTAGCTATTACAGACCTCTTGTTGTGGCAATCGAAGTGAAAAATATAGTGTTTTAATTAGCTATCACAACGTATTACATAGTTTTATATCCAGATACCCTAATTGAATTAAAGAACCCATAACCAAGCCTGTTAAAAGAGTTTTTGTAAATATTTCTATCCAACATCGTATCCCAAAGTAACAACCCTGAACCTGACGCACATCAAAATGTAACATATATTACCTAATACCTGGTACTACGAGTCCTGAACGTTGCAAGGGTCAGGCTCTAGAAATGAAACTGCCGAGTTCACCACTTGTTGGGAGTCGTGACCACTGCAGGGACCTCTAGAGAGAGGGGAAGCTTGATAGCCGCTAGACAGGTGCTCTAGATAGTCTCTGATAGGACACCTAATATGTAAGGCTGCTGTATCATATAGGTATATTATGTGTTTATATTAGTTATCAGTTATGTAAACGTAGCTAACTAATATTCAATCATACCGAATTGAGTTTTACTAAGATTTCACTATAAGTTGGAGTACAAGGTGTACGTAAGTAAAAACTTTTTTAATTAGATCAGTAAGTGAACATCGAAAGCTTTTCTTTACATACAAACATATCTACTCACCAATGATCACCTTACCTTAGTATATTATTATATTCGAATATAATAGATTTCCTCGACATTATAAATTAACTAAACCTCAAATACTAAAAGAGGTGGAAGTCAGTAGGAAGATTAAATAAAAACTCACATTATTATTTAAGTACTTATTTTGTTTATTTACTTCAATATCAAAGATTCAAGTTACCTGTGAATAAACGAATATCACTACATAACACCCTATAGATAATATAATAAGAGACAAAATGTAATAAGTAGGTAAGTAGTACTTAAGTATATTTAGTAGAACTCCTGCTGCCTACGCGGCGCCACCACACTCGTCGGGCTGCGAACCAGCCAAGGTGCGGATACTAGTTAGGCACTATTACATAAATAAGAACCAACGAACAAACATTATTATAATGAAAATTTGAATCTAAAATATAATTGCGGCCGCTCCTTTACTGACGATTCCGGCGACCTGTGGGCAAGAAGAACCATCTGTATTCAATATGCCGCGGGGCAACTTGTGTGTGTGTGAACGGGTGTGTTTGTGTGAGTGAGTGTGTGTGTGTCAGCACCCACCCTTGTCCTTGGCGGACTTGGCTTGCTTGTTCTTGTTGCACTTCTTGGTGACGCGCTTGATCTTGTCACAGGTGGGGTCACTGTTGGGCTTCAGGGTGTCAGTCCGAGACATCTCGCCGTTGGGGCTGCACTCGCTCCAAGAGGACTTCTCGTACCGGCAAGCTGAGCACAAGAACACAGTGTCACCAGCGATCAATATAGCACCATGTCCGATGTGCGGCCACCCTTACCTTTCTTGCACTTCTTCTGTATGGTCTTGACGCCCTCGCAGCTCGCCGGGTCTCCTTTCTTCAGGGTCAGCTTTCGCGAGCGAATGTTCGTCTTTGTGTCGCACTCGCTCCAAGAGCCGCGTATGTAGCGGCAAGTCTCTGGAATAGTGCACTTATTGTTTACAACGAGCTACGTGTGACCCTAGTGTATCGTGCTGTAATATAATTGCTCCGGCGCTTGTAAGGAAAGTACCCTCGCAAGATGTTTTGAGCAGCGCGGTGGGATTCCCACCACGCATGCATGTGCACGCCGCCATACGTCGGGCAGATTTATTTTAGGTCCACGAGCTGGATATAGTCTCGTAAATAATAAAACAAAAGGCGAGGACGGTAAGTGAACGCGCGCTTCAACCACACAGTGTCGAATTCATCTAGCGATTCCATTTTCCCCTTTTATTTCGGACGCCTTTCAACCGTTCAATCTACTTTAGTGCGGTAAAAAGCGGCTTCAAATTGACGCCTGTTGGAGCTCATCCTTTAATCAGGCTGTGTCGGCCACCATTACAGCCGCTCGCCCCCGATGCACCCTGCATTGCGGCTATTTTTGCCATGAAATAAGTAAATACAAAACAGTTTGAGGTAAAATGGGAGCATGTTCCATATCTATGCTGACCTCTGTTCTTGGCGCCCCGGGGCTGGCGCAGGAGGAGCTCGTGCTCGTGATCGGGCTCCTCCAAGGCTTCGCCCTCCGCGGAGGCCGCCGTCAGGCACAGCAGCACCACCGCGGCGGACAACCACCACCAGTGCTTGATCTACGAAGGGAAACGTGCTGGGTAAAACTAGCCTACACTTTTGTTTCAATTTTATTTCAATGTGAAAATAGAAATAGAAAATTTTTCATGAATTTGGACCTTAAAAATTAGCTGCTCTTTCAAAAATAATATTCGGACAAAACAAAATTATATTTTTGTAGATAAGGTAGATGATATTTTATTTATTTTTGACTCGTCTAGGTTTACGCAAACAGTTCAAATATTAGATAAGCCCGAGATGCCAACTTATCTATTAAAAACAACGGGAATAAAACGCCGAGTGTTTACCAACAAGCATGCGTAGTTCTGCGAGATAATTGTCCAGTCAATGACTTTAATTTATTTCTTAGGGCGGCGCTATTTTTAACTCGGAGTCTTCGGGTCACTCGCTGCGATAACCGATTACCTCGAAATAACTGGCGGCGGCGGCGGTGGGCACGCGCATCCTGCACCGCTCCACTCGGTACCTAGCACATGTGTTGTGCAGGATAACATCAATAATACAATATTGAACTACGCTTCTTTACTACGCTATTGTGAGTAAAAAACAAGTGCGTCAAGGTCGTGGTAGCCTCCCGCGGTGCACCGCTCCCCGGCAGCACGCACCACCCGCCGCACCACCCGCCGCACCCCCACGCACAACGACCCTCTTCCACTTGTGGCGAGATGCTGCGCACTCATCTCTCCTATTATGTAACTAATTTACTTACAATACCACTTAAGCATCTAAATACAAGCGTCGCGCTGTGTCTTTAAATGATGAATGAATAAAAAATACAATATAACAGACGAAAAGAAAAATAAAACCCATATGGCACAGTTTTTTTTAGCTCTACGAGTAGAGATATAAACCACAAGTATATCAGTACCTAAGAAGTACTTAATTAATTTGTGCTCAGCGTTGAGACGCATAAATAAATCAATAGACAACAAATAAAAACATCAAGTCGCACGAGGGTGAAATAATATAATAACACAATAATAAACCATTGGCAATTAAAACTTTCCAGAATAACAAAGATGATTTTACATTTTTTTTAAAATAGCACATAAATAAGTAAATTAAGTAAAATACTTAACTATAAAATAACGAAACGACTCCCGAACACGATTACGAAGCAGTCACAAAAATGTCGATAACAACAAAAAAACCAACTTGAATGTGATGATAAAATAAGCAGAGCTAATAAAAAGAAAAATGCTTGAGTTACCTCCATGTCTTGGCGAGAAGTTCGATGCGTAGAGAGCCGAGAGGACGCGAGCGGCGGAGAGCGAGCGACAGGCGGCGGCGGGCCGAGCGTCGGGCAGCGAGTGTCCCGACTCCCGAGGGCTGGCGCGAACGATCGATCCCGCGCCCCGCGCCCCGCCGGGACTCCCCCCGCCCCCGCCTGCGCCGCTTGCTGCCGCCGCGCTCTCACTCGATGTTTATTACCTTTTCCGGGAATCGCAGGATCTCATCTCGCGAGTTCCGCGACTGCTTATTTCCTTTTTTCGCAGCGAGATGCAATTTTGCGCCATGGAACGCCAACTATGCGGAGGATATGAGTTTCGGCTGACTTATATATGAATTTCTGTGGCGGCACTTGAAGGAATGTTAGTTTAGATTCGGGCATTTTAAGGATTTCAAGATCGCTACTAGGGTTGCTCACTTAGAGAATTATCGTTATAAAGTTTTTAAAAGCAAGTTTTTTCACAGAGCATGAAATGAATCGTGTTGTTAATACACATTTCGAATCATTTTATTTTTTTATAGTTAGCTGCACTAATAATAACGTAAAAGTAACGTACTTATGTATACTTAGGTATTTATTCGCCTACGTTATGGCTATCCAATTGTATATTAGTACACATTTGATGTAAAATAACGTAAGATACTGTGTTATAAAGTACGGTTGGCAACCCTAGTTAACCCCTAAAATGGAAGGATGCCTTAATTCATGAAAAAATGCGTTAAATTTATTGTGTTAGTAGCCGCGTCTTGCGAACTTTTCGCTTCAAGACGGGATTCTTTCATTTTCTGTTTTACGAATTTAAAAACTCGTTGCACAATGTCCTGTTACATAGCTACATGATTATGAATCTAAATGCAAAGGTATTAAAAACATAACCAAATATAAAAAATATTTAATAAGAATGTATCCATAACATACCAGTGCCTCGTGGTTAAACCCGCGATCTTCCCGGCTTAACGGGAACCCTTTTCGGAAATAAAAAGTAACCTATGTGTTAACCCTGGGTCTAAGCTATCTCCATTCCAAATTTCGCTCAAATCCATTAAGCTGTTTCAGCGTGAAGACAAAGTTTCGCATTTATAATGTTAGAGTGCTGTGATAATAGTGTGATCAATAAATAGATCAGCGAATGTTTACGGATGGACGAAACGTTTTCATTAACTCCGTGATTAAACACGGCACAAATGGAGTTTACATTGCGCGGGCGAAATCAGAGACTGTTTAATTGGATACTCATTATCGATGCAGTTTCAGGGAGACAGGCAAACAAACCGCAGCAATGACAGCCGCTTTGTGCCGGTGGGGTCGTCGGCGGCAAACAAGTTGCACGCTTTACGCGTCTAACTTACGTACGCGCCTGATTGTAGTTGTTCAGTGCTGAATAACAGGGCTGTATGCGCTAGATTTGCATTAGGGGCTAGCCCAGGGAAGTTTCCGAGGGGCGGAAATATGGAGCGCGAGAATATTTTTTTTTCCGTCACTGAATATATTTTAAAAAGTATGATTGCGTTGGAAATGTTAAAAACTAACTAACTGAGATGGCGCAACGACCCAAAGTGAGTCTTGGCCTCCGATAACAAAAGACGCCACTTCGGTCTGTCCTGCGCCACCTCCTGTCAGTCCTCCACCTGGAGTGAGCGCAAATCCTTCGTGACTTCGTCCTTCGTTGGAAATGTTAATAAAATATAATAACCTATTCTAAATAATGATTTTAAAAACCCGTACATTCTTAGCTAATACTCTTAATCATGCCACCTTTAAAATAAAAAAATCTTAAACGAAATTTTAAGGCGATGATGGCTCAGTGGTAGTGACTTCGGCTTGCGATCCGTAGGACGTGGGTTCAAATCCTACAATGAGCTTGAGCTTTCGGTGAAGGAAAACATCGTGATGAAACCATAGCTTGGTGGTAGGGTATTTTCTAGTACTCGCCTGACTAGCTACCACCCTCTTGTTAAGAATCTGTCGCCAAGCACCCATCGGTGTGTTCCCGCAGCCTCAGTTGAGAGCCAGTTCCCAGTCCAGGTGTAGCGTGGCGCCATCCTCGACCACATCGTCACGTGTCGATCAGGTGACTTGTGGTCAAACGCTAACCTGTAAATAGTAAAAAAAAAAAAAAAAAAAATCGGTTTTTCCGTTGAGGTACAATACAATGCCACACACAGACACACAGATACACACTACAAACTTACAAAACTCCTCATTTTTCATGATATAAAAACTTTGTTTAAACTGAAAAGTCAAAGTCAAAGTCAATTTTTATTTATTCAATAGGATACATTGTGATCACTTTAAAACGTCAAACTTAAAACTAGCTACGCCTGTTCCAACCTCCTTACGCCGGCAAAAGAACAGGCAAGAAACGCCCGGCAGGTAATTTTTTATGCGCGATCACATTGACAATTTTATTCTTATTACTAATTGATTGGATTGGAGCAAGTTCACTAAAATCCCAAGCTTTTTTTTGTCATCTAATAGTCCGATATTTTTTATTTAGCTTTACTAATAAGAAGATTTCTCTTGTTTGGTTGTACACATTGGGATATGGGAACATGAATATTAACGAGTTGCGGGATCACAACCAAAGCAGACCAGACCCCACAAGCAGCACCCGTTCACGAGTTGACGCATGTGTCAGCCATCGCTCTCCTCGACCATATGAGAGGGAAGAGGGCGACCCGACACACGACGCCGCCGCAAGCAAAGTCACTTTCGTGAGTATGACTGTTTTGGCTGTTTACCGAAAGTGGTTAGAATAGGGGAAATAGGGAGAACAGATAGATAGAAAGAAAGATAGATAGATTAACTAGATAGATAGATTAATTAGAAAAACACTGCAGTGTCATTTACAAAGTTGTAAAACAGCTTCAATGTCTAAAATTGTACATACATAATTATTCAGAAAAATAATAATTAATTGTTACTCATGTTACATATAGTTCCTGAAAGGTTTTCTTATGGTAATAGGGCGGCATATCTCACAGTGTGAGAAAGTGCTCCAGCTTTGCACAAGCTTACCATGAAGCGGTGATAACTCAGTGGTACCGTCAACTTGCAACCGGTAGGTCATTAGTTGTAATCCTACAATGAGCTTGAGCTCAGGAAAACATCATGATGGAACTATAGTCAGGTAGGGCCTTTTCAAGTACTCGTGTAGCTCGTGTGTGTGTGTGTGTGTGTGTGTGTGTGCTAGCTGCAACGCAACCCTGTTGCCAATCACCTATCGGCGTATTCCGAATAAAAAGTCAACCATCTCTTGGGCAGGCAGCGACTGAAATTAGGCTTTTTATATGTACTTATCAAACGAAATTCCCGGCGTTTTTTAACAGTGCTAGAATATAAATGAATCTCGAAGAAGGCTCTCTAAATAATGATCCATTATCCAAGCTCGTTTGAGAAAAATATACATTCCTGGATTCAAGAACAGTTTAACAAATTCCTGAAGCTTGACCTAAGTTACAAAAGCTGGAGAGTTCTCGATAGCTCAAAGCGTAACAGAATAAGAGATTTAGCACAACTTTGTGTAGTGCCCAGTACTGGGCAGAGTTTTCAAATGCGCTTAACAAAACTTGGAAGACTGTAATGTGGTAGTAACTGATATAAGAATGTGTAATCTGCCACTAACTGCCAGTTACTCAACCACCAAGTAGTATGCAAATTACTGTGTTCCGCCTGAAAGGGCAATGATTCCAATTCCAGTGAATACAAAGGGTCAAAGAAATTTGCCATCTAATAATATCTCAGAGCGACGAGCGCAATCCATTACTGCGTCAGATTTTGAACTTGAAGTTCTAAACACTGACCACCATTCAGTTGCAAACAAAAGTACTGTGTGTTTTTCTTGTTTTCATTAAAAAAGTAATCTTATAGTTATTGCTATCGACAGCCCGCGGTGGAGGAAATAATACATCGTTGAGTTGTGATTGCCGCCTCCACTGCGTCAGCGGCGCGCTCTCGAGACAATGCGCATTGTTCCGCCGCTCTAATTAAATATTTATCTAACACAAGCACGGAGAAACTAAATAAACATCAATATGCGATAAACTGTTGTCTATAAAAAGTGAAACTTTCTTTTATATCTTACTTTCAAATAAAACTAAATTTAAAAAAAGCCCTGGAAAGCCCACACGTCATGATTTATGCTCTCTCGCATACTTGTAAAATGTGGACGAGCTTTTTCCACAAGTCATTCCGCAATGCTACGAATTGTAGTCCATCGAGATGGGTGTGAAAAGAGTTCGGGTCGGAAACGCATCGGCAACTCCCCTGGCTTACCATCTGCTAGCCTTATGATAAAAATTGCAATTATAGACAATGTAGATGACCGAAAACAACATAGGTTACTTTGCTTCGGGAACACGGCATAATTGCGGGAGCGAAGCCACGAAGTTATACAAAACATTTCCCAGGAGCACATTTTCCAAGCTGGAGTTTCAAACAGTGACACTTAGTTGCTAGTCTGTCGGTATTTTGTCGAATTCGGCGAGTGTGCCTTGGAATTTAACTAAGTTATCGCATCGCAATCCCATCAGCGGCAGCAACAAGGCGAGCGGCGCAGCCAGCCATTACCGTTATAATTGGATATTCCACCCTTGCATACGAAAAAGCCGTTGCTGCCACGTTTGGAGTTACCATCCGTCGGGGTTTGTCAGAAAATGTCGGGAGTTTCAGCCGGAGTTGCAATGGCGAAATCTGAAATAAGCAATCACGAGGGGCGACTATGAAGGCGACCGGAAGACGTTTTGTAGGTAGAACCCCCACTAGGTGGGCTGGTGGGCCAGCAACATAGTCAGACTAGGGGGTCTATGTTCAGCAATCCTACTAATATTATAAATGCGAAAGGTTGTGTGAATGTTTGTTATCACGTATCACCATAACTACTAAACCGATTTTGATGAAATTTGGAATGGAAATAGCTTATACCCTGGATTAACACATATATAGGCTATCCCGGAAAAAAGTTCCTGCAGGATAACGGGAAGACGCGGGTGAAACCGCGGGAAGCAACTAGTAGGTAAATATACATAACCGCTGTTATTCAGTTTCATCTGCGCGTCGAATTTTTTCAATTTTTACATTCATTTTGTGCCAAATATGCGCGGATATCTTTAAAAAATGGATCTTTAGGTTAACTTCCAGCTAATACTGTCAGGAGTTTTCAAATGTCGGAATGGTTTCCGTAGCCGTATTCATTCATCACACTACTGTATACGAACCGTAGGAAACAGAGACCCGCAGCATCTTTGTCGTAGATAACGAGGGAGCCCACTACGCCCAGGGGAAAGCAGTTTCTATGCAAGCGTGCTTCATTGTTGACCGCACCGCATCGTAACACAACATCAGTGAGACAAACCAGACGCTTGTCTATCGAACATCACACGTCGGGAATTGTAAATACAGTCTGCTTCTTTCGTAGAGTTGTGGCCAACTTTAATGTCGCCTTTTTCTGGGCGCCCGAAAGCCTCCGATAGGTTCTATGTCAATCTGAATCTGAACCACGGTAGCGCTCAGTTGAAAGTGCCACTAAACGGTCACCGTTTGGTCACCCATCCGCTGTTTGACCATTTGGTCACCCATCCGCCGTTTGACCGTCTGGTCACCCATCCAAGTGTCGGCTGTGCAACTATGCCACGAGCGCTTCTAAAACAGTGAAGTCTCTGCGTCTAAAATCGAAAATTGACGCTTCATTTTCAGGAATATGATAATATCGTATCTCTATCGACTAAATTGTTTGTTTGGCGCTCTACATTTTGCAATTTAATATTTGAAACGTTCAGCCGTCCGTGTAAGGTAGGTATAACAATATAATGCATCGTACACATTATGTTTCGTTGCACACGTTTGATAAGGCCGCGCTTGTGGACGCATGCTCGGTGGAGCGTAGTGGGCTGTTAATTAAAAATTCACTATATTTTTTTTGACGTTGTCAATTGGAGAGATGAACAAATGGAACAATGTGTTTTTGTGTGGTATATTTATTATTTATTTTCATTGCAATAAATCGCCAGATGTATGTTCTTTGCTAATGAAACTGAGTGTTATGAAAAAAAAAACACGAGAAAAGTGGTTTACTGACAAATGGGCACGCACGGCGAGAGGCGCTTTTTTTAATTTTTTTTCTGCTGCTGCTCGATGAGACGAAATTCAGTTATGATTTCAAACGGAAAGAAGTTCAAGTGCCATTTATTTATCTACTATATTTATATATAAATCGATGATTGTATATTTATAAGGACTGAAAACGGTTGGACCGATTTTGATTCTGTGATGTTTGTCAACAGTAAGCTGATGCTGTGACAATGTATGTGGTTGCAGATGGCGCCACGTAGGTATAATTATAATAATTGTATACAATCGGTTAGACCTAAGCATCAAGCTTAGCTAAACCGATTATATGGTATAATTATATAGCCAATTATAATACTGATGTAGAATCCGTAATGAGGAAATTCGCCGAAGGACCGAGGTCACCGACATAGCTCTCAGAATTTGCAAGTTGAAGTGGCAATGGGCAGGCCACATCGCTCGACGAACCGATAACCGATGGGTAAGAAAGGTTCTGGAGTGGCGACCACGAACTGGAAGACGTTCTGTAGGTAGGCCCCCCACTAGGTGGACCGACGACATTGTAAGAGTCGCAGGGAGCCGATGGATGCAAATGGCTAATAGGAGGGAGGCCTATGTTCAGCAGTGGACTTCTTCCGGCTGTTGTTGATGATGAATACTGATGTGGTGCATTTAAGTAAATAAACGAGTGATTATAATTACACTTGTTCGATACAGTGGCGTGGCTCGCAGGGTGCCGCGGGAGGGAGCCGTTCAGACCCTTCGATGGCTCTATTCCTTTTACGGTAAGTTTACTACTCGTAATACATTTTATTATAGCCAAGTAAAGATACATATTTTCAAGTTGGTAATTCATAGTATTATGGTGTTCAGTAATTTTCAGCTGCATAAGTGTACTTTATTTCCACCCTTTTGAAAAAAAATCGCGATGAAACTATAATCTTGGTGTTAGAGCATTTTTTGGGGGCACGCCTGGCTAGCCGCCGCACTCAAATTAAGAATCTGTCGCCAACACCTATCGGTGTGTTCCGGCAGCTCCACTTGAGAGGTGAACTGAGCTAATGGCGTTCCCACTGCTGAAACTCAGGCCTACTCTCCGAATAGGGGATGTAATCTGCTTCGCGGGACCAGTGCGGGTTCTTTGATACCTCATATTTGTAATTTTAGGGTATTTTGAGTAGGCTCCACATCCATAAATATAGTACATTAGGGACGAGGCCAAGATTAGATTGTATCGGCAACATGGACGATATATATCTAAAGCACAATCACTATAATTTTAACAGAAATGTAAAACTCAAATACAAAATAAACGTAATACGTACATTGTTTTAGAATAGGTCGTGATGAAACCATAGCTTGGTGGTAGAGTATTTTCTAGTACTCGCCTGGCTAGCTACCACCCTCTTGTTAAGAATCTGTCGTCATAATCTACCACCATAATCACTAGGGCAACCTTCTACAAGAGCTGATAAAATCTTATAAATAGTCAGTAGTCAATCAATCAACAGTTATTTATTCAATAGGATACATTGTGATCACTTTAAAACGTCAAACTTAGAACTTTAAGCTTAAAGCTGCTTTTATTGGAAAATGTTCTGGGAATAATCGATACTAGTGCTTTCTTCTATTGATAAAATGATTGTTTAATTATAATATCAAGAAAAAAAAATTTCAAATAAATAAAATCACATCATTAATTTATATTTTCCAACCCGCGAGAAGCGAGGGCGTTTGACTGATAAAAATAAAAAACTCAACAGAGAAGCAATTATTCATCAGAGCGCAGGGCTTCGACGCATCGATTGGTAGTAGGTACAGCTGCTAGTTGGGAGCCAATAACCGCGCCAATCTAGCCGAGATGGAATCGAAGCATTCAATCAGCGAACTTATTACGTGGCTTGGCTGGGGATCGGTTTGCGCTGTATTTTGACACTTGAACTCCAGACTGTACATCGACCATTGTCCATTACCATAGAATCGATATCCAGTGCCACCATTCTTGAACCCCAGTGAATAAAAGTACGTGAACGGAAGTTGCCGTTTGAACTTTTTTTTGTGTTTATTCATTTATTTGCCCACAGAATCGCATACATAGTTGTGATCCCTAACTTAAATTCCCTTATCTATCTAGGGTATCAGAGATCCACAATACCAAGGCATAGAAAAATACTTGTCTTTTTTTTTAATGCACAAATATTTAACCTTTAGCCGGAATCGAATGCGCGACCTCCCCCTTCACAGCCGGCTGTTCCCTGTTGCGCCACATCGATCGACCAAATCATAGGAAAACGTAATGTTTTAAAATTGATAACGTAGCTAACAAAAAAATATACAATTGATAGCTTAACAAAATCTACTTGAAGTTGCATTTTTCATTTTTGTCACGTTTAGCTTCAAATAACTGTAAAAATTACCAAGGTCACTGGGGTTCAAGTGTGGACTACCACATTATAATAATATAATTATAATTTATAGATAGATAACGCTTTATTGTTTCACCACAACAACAGAAAAATAGAACAACATAAAAGGAAAGATATATATGTTATATTATTTGATATAATATTATATTCTGTGGTCGAAGCCAATTCTGCAGTTCAAACGTCAAAATAAAGCGCAAGCGGATCCCCTCCAAGTAACGCAGTAAGCGCGCTGCACGTCCACGCTGCTTCGAGTGGTGTCGGCGTGCGGCCTCGTCTCTCTCAAGGACTTTCAATTAGCTGCAATTATCTCGCGAGAGCACGCACCGCGAGGAAGTCGTGGATGTCAGCGGCAGCCTGCGCGAGGAGTCGCCTTGTGCGTTAGGTACCTGTCGCATGCCGAGTGCCTGTCCTACCTGTCGGTCACTGGAGCGGAATAATTTAATGATGCGCTGAGACCAGCGACGTTTTATTTCAGACGTCCGTTGTTGTTTATTGCAAAGTTTAATTTGCGCTTGATCAATTTGCTTTGTTAATAAAATAAGTATTTGACCTGTGTCTCACTTGATGGTCGAGTCGACGAGCAAGCTGGCTTAGATGATACCAATTCGCTCTTCACTTGAATGCTCCCAAACTATTTATTTTTTCACTTATTACTGTGTGGCGTTTGTTGACTACAAGTCACCTGATGTTAAGTGACGATGCGTTCGAAGATGGCGCCATGCTGCACCTGGATTAGCAACTGGCTCTCAAGTGGGAATGCCGGAACACACCGCGATAGGTTCTTGATTTGATGGAAGGCTGGCTAGAACTTGAAAATACTTGTGAAAACTGTTAGGCCTATTTGTTTCTATGTTTTGTTCTTATGTTATTTTTTCTTATGTGCTGTTTGTTTTCCTTGTAATAAATAAATAAATACTCTACCACCAAGCTATGGTTTTACCACGATGTATTGTAAAGCGATACCTAATGGCCCATTCGGTTTGCGATCGCGGATGCGGCTTGAGCTTTTAGTGAAGAAAAACATAGTGATGAAACTATAGCTTAGTGGTATTGCATTTTCAAGTGCTCGCCGGGCTATCTACCACTTTCAAGTTAAGAATCTCTTGCCATGCATCTATCAGACTTATCAGTGTGTTCCGGCAGGACCACTTGAGAGAAAGTTCCCAGTTCAGGTGTAGCGTGGCGCTACATTCGGCCACATCGTCATTTAACATCAGAAGACTTGTGCTCAAACGCTATCCAGTAAATGGTAAAAAGACCGATGATGATGATTGGGAGGGTTTCCCGATGGTGATGTCGTGGTTGGTGCAGGTGTACTTCCCGTCGCGGTACCGCGGCTTGTGCGTGGGCACGCTGGTGTCGCGCACCGCCGTGCTGACGGCCGCCGTGTGCGTCACCAACCCCCTCTCGGACGCGCAGGACACGCGCCCCATCAACGTGGTGTGCGGCTCCTCGTACCGACACCCGCGCCGCGGCATCCGCGTGCAAGTCACCAAAATACTTGTACCTAATCGTGAGTCGCCTACCGTTATTATTTATTTGAAGTTCCGTACCTCAAAAGGAAAAACGGAACCCTTATATCAGGGTTCCTTAAAGTGGAGTCCATGGACCCCTTAAGGGTGCGTGGCATGTGTGTCCGTAGCAGCTCAGTTAACCATAAACATATAATATTAAGGGAATTGATTTAGGTCAACTGTCTCTTTCAGCTGTGAAAAAATCAAACGTCAACGCGTAAGTCAACGCGATCGAAAGATGTGACCGTTTATGTCGCATATTTTTAAATCTGAAATCCGTAGATAATTTATTAATTATTAGTAGATATATTATTAAGTAGTTAAAGAACAAAATAAATAACTTTGAGCTGGCGGAACCCTCGGTCCGCGAGTGTTTGATTCTGCAAAAAAATCTTGACATCTGTTTCCGCTTCTGCGTCAGTGATGCCATTTCCGTTGCATCACTTGACTAAACCTGAGCTGACTTTATTTATGTTTGAGGAAGCAAAGGCGGGTTTCGCGCGAGTGAGAGCCGTGGGTAATGGTATTCCCAGTGGAATGAATACATGCGGGTCAGGCGTGTGTACACTCAGACAGTATATATAGTGTATATGTTTACCAATCAAGCTGGCCGTAACCTTCCACCGGGGAGCGCCAAGGTTGACAGAGCGCGCCCACTCTCTGATTGGAAGAGTGCGCTGGCTCCAATCATTCTCGGAGCAATTTGCGTCGTACACATCGGGAAGTGCCTACTCTATTGCAGTGGAAAGTTTTTTTACTGTTTTGTTATAGGTACTCCAGGGAATTGAGTTTGTACTCAACTATACTATAATTTATACTATAATATATATAATCTATACTAATATTATAAAGCTGCAGAGTTTGTTTGTTTGTTTGTTTGTTTGAACGCGCTAATCTCAGGAACTACTGGTCCGATTTGAAAAATTCTTTCAGTGTTGGATAGCCCATTTATCGAGGAAGGCTATAGGCTATATTTTATTTCCAAAAAATTAGAGATCCGTAAGAAATCAGGAAGACCTTTACCTGCGCGATTCAAACGTGCGGTCCAAGAAAAATTAACTTAGAATTAAAATAGGATAATGGGTACCTACAGCAGGTAACGCGGTGAGGGGGCACCAAAGTGCGGGAATAATTTTGGAGTATACGGAATATATACGCTTTCGCGCCTAAACTACTGAACCGATTTAAATGAAATTTGGGATAGAGATAATTTGAGCCCCGGGGAAGGACATAGGATACTTTTTATCGCGATAAACTGTAGCCCACGCGGGTGAAACCGCAGGGAACAGCTAGTAATATTATAAAGAGGAACGATTTGATTGTTTGTTTGTTTGCATCGAGTAGGCTCCGAAAATACTGAAACGATTTGAAAATTCTATCACTGTTGGAAAGTAACACCACCCGCGGCGGACATATTATATTGTCAAAAAAATTAGGGATCTTACTAAAACTACAATAATGTAACCCAAGGTGTAATAAAATTACCTAAAATATTCTTTACATCGCGTGCGCTGCGAAAACTTTTGTGTAGTATAAAAGAGTGATGTAAAAGCTGCACCCCGCGATTGCAGTTTAACGCGATATAAGTATTCTATATCCCTCTCCAGGCTTTGATCTACCTCCATAACAAATTTCATCAAAGATCCGTTCAACAGTTTTCATGTCCGGAATGACGAAACAAAACTTTTCTCTTTATAATTTGTATAGGTTATTTAAAAAATACCAGATAGTTTTCAGACTCTGAGTGCCTACTTAAGCTATATCTGTCTGATATTCATTTTTAGATGTTTTATCTGAGGGTTGAGATGGGGGATTTGACCATGTCTATTTTTTTTTGGACGACTTCATCTAGTTTTTATTATATTTTACATCATCATTCTATTGTGGTTCAAGGATTTGAGGGGTTGATCCCTCAACCCAGATGTACATCCTAACATTCATTCTATAATTTTGCGACAACCCATGATGTTAAATCATGGGTAGATACGATGTTAAATATGTTTCGCAATATTAAATGGCAGTGCACAATTCACTCGTCGTAGTTTGAGTTTCTCATTATCACATTGCGCCGCTTATTCCCGACTTCCCAAGCCGCAATATTTGTTTCATGCGGCATTTCAGCGACGGCACAGTGCACTGGTTTCACAAAGAGCATAATCACTTGATACCTACCAAACAAGGAAAGGTCGTAAGTAGATCAAACTCGTTAGTTTGAATCTAAGGAATCACTTTTCGCAGGTAACAACATGAGCTAAATCAAAATATATTTATTTAGTAGGATAGGAATTACGCCTGTTCCCATCTCCTTACGCTGGAAAAATAATAGCCATAGAACGCTCGGCAGGTTATTTTTTGAACGCATTCACATTTACAATTTTAAAATGTTTGAATTGGAGCAAGTTCACTACAATCCCAAGCTTCCTGTCATCTAAATAGTCTATTACTTTATTTAATAAGATTTGGTTTTTAATGAACTTGAAATTTAGCTATCAACAGCCCCGGATCAAGGAGAGGGGCAAACCAGGGCACTGGGTGGCAGTTTCAAGGGGAGCCAAAATCAAGTTTCTGCCCCGTTTCGAAAAAGTCGTAGCTCCGAGGCTGGTTATCAATAAGTCTTGGATTTCACTTGGGATTTGACTCGGCCTCATTTTGGTTTCGAATGCTTTTTGTTCTGTTCCCAGTGACGAACATTTCCGGCGACCACGGGTACCTGATGCAGAAGTCCGCGGCCATCCTGCTGCTGAAGCGGAAAGTGCCGGACGTGCTCACCGAGGTGCCCATGCGCTCCATCCCTGTCGACTACAAGGGCGAGGAGAAGCTCACGCTCCAGGAGGAGTGCTTCATGCCTGGCTGGCACTTCTTCTACAAGGGGGTGCGTATCTCCAGCTCCTCCCACCCTCCTCGCCAATCATCTTCTTCTATTATTTAAAGCAGAGCTCTTGTCGGTGGAAAATCTTCCATCTTGTTCACTTGTGCGACGTGACGTCAATCTGTTCTTTTACTTGGTCTATGTCTATGTCTCTTCATCATCTATCCTACCATAATAATACTAATATATTATAAATATGAAAGTTTGTGAGGATTGATGGATTGATTTTTTTTCGATGACTCTTTCACACAAAAACTGCTAAAAAAAAATTCGATGACATTTGTTACGGAAATCGTTCAAACTCAGGAAAAGGACATAATTATAAATACTTTATATTGCGATAAACTGTAGCCCACTCGGATGAAACCGCGGGGAACAACAACTACAACTATTACATTAATAAAAACTGGGATCTTGTCTTGCTGGATTTATATGCCTTAGTGCCACCCGGGAGCACCTAGAAAAATGCCGCCTAAAAAACCCTACCCTGGTAAAAACTAAAAAAGGGTCAATTTTTTAGTATTGCGCACAGTAGCTCGCGATCTGGAACGCTCAGTTTAGCTCTTAGCTCCTTAGCGAACTAGGTCGCTCTTATAGTTCGTCAGCTCCCGTCTCAAACCAGAGAAAGGTAGATTGTTCGCTCGCTTTGTTGCTACTCCTGCATGCGTTCTTTTGTTTATTAAATTAACAATTTTGCTGATTAATTTTTACTTTATGTACTGACATAAAAGTAGGTAGGTACGTAGTGGATAAATACATTTTCAAACTTACTTATTTTTCAGTTCAATAGAGACATATTACTTGTCAATGTTCTAAACATCTTTATTCTATATTGAGTAAATACTACGTTCACTCTCGCTATGTTAAGCCGGTTTTAACGAACTAACTAAGGAGTAAGGGATCAGGGAACTAGTTCACGAACTAATCAAGACTCTTATCGTTACCATAAAATGTAAACAGCTAAAGCAATCCACTTCCGCCCCCGGCGCCGCCCGCAGCGACGCGCGACGCGGCGACGGCGACGGCGACTAACTCGATAATTACTAATGCAATAATCCTCCCGAGCGCAAAAATCTCCGAGTCATTTTCGCAAATTCATGGCTGAGTGAAAGACGCGGTGGCGCGGCGGTGGCAGATAACTCGCTCTCATGAGCTCTCAGAGTAATTGAGCTTATAATGAAATACGCTCACTCACCTGAAACTGAACTAGATTGGTTAATCGCTCTCACCTCCGGTGGTTATCCGAGCGTTATTTTTAGAATCTCGTTATGCTTTACAACGGTTATAGCCGGGACCGATGGCGATGCAGGGTAGCGCAGTTAAAAATGCTACTAATGCAGCTAGCGTTGTCTAGCTCTATAGAGCTATTTCTGTTTTTATTATTTTCAAGGAAGCGTTTAACCACAAAACACCTGATGTTAAGTGACGATGTGGTCGAAGGTGGTGCCCCGCTACACCTGGATTCGGAAGTGAAGCTAGATAATTGACCAAACTCGGCGGAGGAACCAAAACATTGTTGCTGAGTAAAATTCTACAATATATCTTGTGTGTCAAAATATTGCAATTACATAGTCAACACCAATCTTCGTTCTCTTACTGATATATTAAATATAAAAAATAAGTTTACACATGAAAACCGCCTTGACCAATGCGAGACCACAGAGACAAAGGCGAGCTGGTAGGTGGCGCGGCGGCCACCTCGCCACGTGCAGCGCAGCGGCGCAGTTGCGGCGCACGTGTGCTCTACGCGTTCCTATAAGACATTTTTTTTACTACAAACTTTTGTTTGTTTTGATACCACTGATAGATCTTTTGAAAGATCATTTTCTGCTTACTAGCCAGCTGCTGTAACTGGTAAAAATAATCTCTGATCTTTGGCTAGGATTGCTTACATGCCCTGTAGTATCTAACGAAATTATGCTCTATGCTTAAAATACAATTTGAGGCTAATTATTGCAATCATTTTTCTTTGTTATTAGAAAGAAAGTATACAATATATGAGTCATGATATCATGACTATTACATATACATATATGTCAAGTTCTCTGCTCTACCTGGCTTGGTTGTAATTGTATTATATTGGAAACAATGTGCAGAGTGCCCCTTTTGTTAAAGTTACGACAATTTTTGTCCAGATTGACTTGCTTGTCGACGGATTATTAACTAGGTAGATGAGCACTAGTAAACGTTCACCCACTGGTGGGCCACCAGGCTACATCATCATAAACCTGTTTCAGTCCACTGCTGGACTTAGGCCTCTACCAAAGCACGCCACTGAGCCCGATCAGCTTCTCTCATCCAACCGCGCTACATCATCAAAGATTGCCGCTAATAAAAAAATATTTATTACTAGCTGCGCCCCGTGGTTTTGCCCGCGTCTTCCCTGTATCCCACAGGAACCGTAGCCTAAGTTTTAATCCAGCGTATAAGCTATCTCCATTTCAAATTTCACTCAAATCTGTTCTGTAGTTTTTGCATGAAAGAGTACCTAACAAACATCCATAAATCCATACACATACGTCCATACTCACTAACTTTCATGTTTATTTTTTATTTGTTGTTCCAGGATATAATCTACCCGGTGAACCGGTTCCTGCTGCAGCGCAACCAGCGCGTGCAGTTCGTGAACGTGGTGAAGCGGCACCTGTGGTGCGAGACCATCGGCCTCAAGTTCCAGCAGGCGCTGACCAACCTCGGCTACGTCGGCTACATCGTCCAGGGCGCCACCGTCTGCGTCAGAGACGTGAGCCACACACAACCCCGCCCTCGTCAAATCATAGCTTATTTTATACATTTATCTGCTCTGGATTTGAATCCTTTTTAGGGTTCCGTAGGTACCCAAAGCGTCAAATGCGACCCTATTACTAAGAGTTCGCTGTCCGTCTGTCACCAGGTTGTATCTCATGAATCTTGATGCATTTCTTTTGCCGCCGTTATCAACAAATACTAAAAAACAGAATAAAATAAATTTTTAAGGGGGCTCCCATACAACAAAAGAGTTTTTTTTTTGCCGTTTTTAAGATAATTGTACGGAACCCTTCGTGCGCGAGTCCAACTTGCACTCGGCCGGTTTTTTACTAGAAGAAAAAGTGTAATTTTCACTTGGTTTCCTCGTGAACTCTTGGATTGCATATCATATTCACATACGACATGCACACGCATAAGTGTGCGGCTGGGTTTCAGATCTCATCGCAAGGGAGTTATAAATCGAACTTGGCATTTGATTAAATTTTGTCCGACTCCCTAGTGGTAACGGGGGATGTCTCCCCCTGCCCTCCCTTGTCGGTACCCTAGTGTGCGTAACGGTCAACATTGTTGGAGTAACAGTGCCCGGACAAGTCATAAGATGGTTCAAGTTGACCTGCATACTAGGCATACCAAGAGCACAGTAATGCCCTATGGGCGACTCTTATCACCATTTACGTTTTTTTCAGCCGGATAGAACAGCGCAGCCGTGCCACGTAAGTTACTTCACATAAGAAAGGAAAAAACTACCTATAGTATATAACTATAGTAGGTACCTATACAAATATTGAATGAAAGCTTTTAAAATTCAAAATTCAAAATTCAATTATGTTTATTCAATAGGATACATTGTGATCACTTTAAAACGTCAACTTAAAACTAGCTACGCCTGTTCCAACCTCCTTACGCCGGCAAAAGAACAGGCAAGAAACGCCCGGCAGGTAATTTTTTTGGCGCGATCACATTGACAATTTTATTCTTATTACTAATTGATTGAATTGGAGCAAGTTCACTAAAATCCCAAGCTTTTTTTTTTTGTCATCTAATAGTCCGATATTTTTTATTTAGCTTTACTAATAAGAAGATTTCTCTTGTTTGGTTGTACACATTGGGATATGGGAACATGAATATTAACGAGTTGCGGGATCACAACCAAAGCAGACCAGACCCCACAAGCAGCACCCGTTCACGAGTTGACGCATGTGCCAGCCATCGCTCTCCTCGACCATATGAGAGGGAAGAGGGCGACCCGACACATGACGCCGCTGCAAGCAAAGTCACTTTCGTGAGCATGACTGTTTTGGCTGTTTACCGAGAATGGTTAGAATAGGGGAAATAGGGAGAATAGATAGATAGAAAGAAAGATAGATAGATTAACTACAATCCCAAGCTTGTTTGTCATCTAGATAGTCCGATATTTTATAATAAGCTTTACTAATGAGATTTCTCTTTATACGAATTTGAAATTTTGTTATAGACAAGTCTTGAATTTCACTTGGGATGTGTTGATCTATGTCGTTGATCTAGAATTTCATACTAGAGAATGAAAAGATTTTCTCGTGCATTTTCCCTTTCATTATGTCAAAGAAGACGACACAATGGATTGTGTCGGCGACAGTGAATGAGTCACAGGCTCATTGTTGTATAGACGCAGCGGCTTCATTGTATTATGTGAAGTAAGGGTCCCTTGTAAACACCTACAGCTTTAATACCTACGGATACTGTTTCAAATTAATGTACCTTAAGAATTTTAATCTTTATTAAAATGTATCATTTAAGTAGCTGTTTATAAACTGAGTTAAGATATTTTTAATCACTTAGAAGGAAGTTTATCGAGGACAGGAACTCGTCCCAATCGTAGTTGCAAGTAATAGGTACATTAAGGAAACAGTTCCAATACTATCATCGGAGCGGGTAATATCATCGGTCATTAACTACTTTAGAAGATAATTTCGTCCAGAGACATACTTTATGTACTTATGTACAAAAACACCCACGATGGGGAGCGTGAAAAATATGTTTTTACATAAAAAGTTCTTCCATAACGATGTCTTATGATTATGACTGTATCAAACGTACCGACAGACGAAAGACCGAACCACTCATCGAGGATACCGCTGGTCATCCACCCTCACCCGTCAATTTAATTATTAAGCAGCTTCCTTCCCAGTTCCAGTGGTTTCATTGTCTGCAGGGCATGTACGGGGCTCCCCTGGTGTGCCGCGGCAAAGCGGTGGGTATGCTGATGGCGCCCGACGCGCAGTGGACCAACTGCACTGGCTTCAGCAACTTGGTGCACCTGCTGTCCAACGCATGGCTGCACAACTTCTTCTCGTGCGTGAGCGGGTAAGCTGCGACAACCATGTACCGTGGCCATCCGCCGCTTCTCGATTTCTTGCCTATTCTTTTGCCGTCGTAAGGAGGTTGGAACATGCGTAGCTAGTCTTAAGTTTGACGTTTTGAGTGATCATAGCATGTATCTAATTTTGTTTTTGTTAACGTAATTTTTATTAAAAGAAGATACAAGATAAAGAATTGTATAAAATATAACTAAAAATACATCAAACACAGTACAGTAATAATTTGGTAAGCCTCCAGAAGACGGTAAGGTGCCCAAAATGCTGGCAGCATTGCCTCGTTGAATGGCATCGCAATTCCATTTTTTTGACCAAAATATGAGCCCAAACTAAAGGCCGTCCCATCTTCCATGGAATCAGCGTCATCCCATCGGGCCTTTTGCCGTCATCCCGCAGTAAACCATTTGGTTCTAATACTGCAGGGACGCCAGAACTGACAAGAGCCGACGAATGACGTCATTCAGACTGGCGTGCCGCGAGAAGCGACCTGCACTTCTGCTGCATATTAAATAATGAAGTTTGTACTTGAATTTGGACGTTGGTTAAAAGCTCCGCTACGAAATTTTCATTATTCAAGCTCATTGCAGACTACGTCATTACCACTGAGCTATAATAATTTTTTTTTAACTTAAACATCGACCTTTGTAGGAGTTGCTGACATTTAGAAGCCTAGTAGTGAGTACAGCAATGTTATATTATTTTGTTCTAAGTATGTATTAGAATTGTGGTAATCACTTATCTCATTGAAGCTACGAGTGTAAACATGTTATGTAGTACCTACATTACATTTTCATAAATAAATCGACGTCCCCTCTGCACGTTCTGCTTGCAGGCTGTTCGAGGTGGACTGGGATGAGGTGAAGGACTGGAAGACGATGAAGGAGACCATCTACCAGGACATGCAGGAGGGGTACGACTACGTGCCGGCCATGTATGACCACGTCTACAGCAGCGGCTCCAGCTCCTCCTCTGAAGAATGATCAGGTCATTACCATAAATATACATTTAGCAACGATCATTATTTTTTATATACCTACTAGGAACTGCTCCGGGAGCCTTTCGCCTTCGATTTTTTTTTTACTATTTACAGGGTAGCGTTTGGCCACAAGTCAATGATGTGGTCGAAGATGGCGCCACGTTACCCGCGGTTTCACCCGCGTCTTCCCGTTATCCAGCAGAAACCATTTTCTGGGATAAAGAGTAGCCTGTGTTAATTCAAGGTATTATAAGCTATCTGCATTCCAAATTTCACTCAAATCAGTTCAGCAGTTTTTCCGTGAAAGAGTAACAACCATCCATACTCACTTTCACGTTTATAATATTAGTAGGATAGGACTAGCTGTGCCACGCGGCATTACCTTTCCCGTAGGAACCCAGGATGTAAGCTCTTGTTCTATTCCAAACACTCATTAGAGACAATACAGATTCGTATATGTAATTTGTCGTTCTCTTAGCGCCTCCCAGCATTGACCTATAATCCCTAAAGTCCTACAGGTACAGGTAGCTACTAGCTGCACTTTATCGCGATCAAAACCCAAAGAGTTTCCTATATCCTTCTCCACGGTTCGAACTATCTCCACAACAAATTTCATGAGGATCGGTTCAGCGAAGTCGTGTAACGCTTACAAACAACCATTCAGGAGGACGGTGGGCGCGGGGAGACAATAAAACAAATCATGTAATAGTCACGTATGTATTTGTTGTCAAAACTAATTACCGGGGAGATAAAAGCGTCGGAGACAGAAATGAGTTATGTACGCTCGAATACTTTATACTAAACATTAAAGTGCTCATACATCGAAGTGAGTGATCGACAAATATAACGTATTGCATCGATTACTGTGTACTGTACCGATAACGTCATGATAACCCTTCATCGTGAAACGAGCGGTGTTGATACAGTCAGCGCCAAAAGTTTCTGATCACGGCCAATGATACAAAAGTGTAGGTTAGGTACCAGATTAGCATTTCTTTTGGTATTACAGATACTTAGGCAAATCGGGTATCTGAGTATATTCGTTGACCGTACTAGTATAAGGTACAGTCAGCAACAAAGTTGCCAAACATTTAACATTTTGAACACCACTGAACGTGTTCAGACACTTTTGTCGCGGACTGTCTTAGCTAATACGCAAAAAGATCCTTATTCACGATTGAATTACAGTTTAAATTGAAATATTTATGTAAGATATTAACCAGATACGTACAAGGAAGTACCTATTCTAATTACTCTGAATAAATGAATAGGTTTAAGTTATTGCTGTAGGCATAGAGAAGGATCTACTAAACCTTTAGTTACATTATAGTTGTGAGAGTACAAAGAACAGTGAAGCACAGGCGGTCACTAGACACTAGACCCTACTCAACAAACACGCATCAACAACTTGCCAGCACATCCCTATCACGAGTTTAATCAACTCGAATCGATATCGTTTCGTATGTACCACCAAGTGGTTTCATCACAATGTGTTCCTTCACCGAAAGCTCAAGCTCTCTCATTGTAGGATTCGAAGCATCGGATCCTAAGCCGACGTCACCACCTCTGGACCATCATCGCTTCAAATTCTACATTGTCCTACCGGGAGCGCGTAAATTCTTTTATCGCATCAAAAAAAGTTGATTCATAAACTCGCCGCTACGTTTCTTTAGACAAAAAGGCGTTTACACGCTCGCGGTTAGAACGCGTTAAATTGAAGAAAAACACACGCTAGGTCTCCAGTTGATGAACTCGTAATAAGGGTGCCGGAGTACACGACCCAGACCACAACTCTGCTAAGCCAAGTGTCGAAGTAACAGTTCTATTATATCAATCTGGTATTTTTTTGTAAATTGGAAGCTACTACAATCGGATACATTGCGACACTATTCGTAATCGGTTTGGCAGAATTGAGACCCTGGTTCGTCGAAACACCATTTTCATTCCTTATTCACCTTCAACTCCGCACGTCTAGCTTAAACACTTAAATCTTAATAAATAAATAAATATTTATCAACAAGCTAATCGTTTATAAAATTGATTTAAAAGCTAACAGTGAATAGGTGTATAAATATAAAATCCGTCGACGCAGTTGGCCCCTCGCCTCCGCGTTCGGAACACCACCGAGGTACATTTCGTCCTAAAACATTCTCAATATACAAGTTCACAACATTCGCTACTGAGATCATAACTAATTACATGCAACGTGATACATGTGATGGTGTGTGTGTGTACGGCCGCTCGTCTCGGCGGCTAATCATTTACTCTCACTCTCACGCGTGCAAACAATTACATTCATCATCGTCTTAACGCCTGTCTAGCAGTGGACAGTGGCTCGAACTTAAAGGATACTTTTAAAATCAGGGCCTGGGGCTGTTTCAATTTAGACATGCGATGTAGGCATCCCTAACTCTCGGCTAGTGTGAGGCGCCGATTTGAGGTAGCAAATGTTTGGAACATAATCATGTTCGTTCAACTTCGGAATTGCCTATTAATTAGTCTAAGCCCTTTGTGGGAATGGTGTGGTTAAAAAAATATTGGAAGTGGCCATCCCATTTAACTGCTAACTAAATACCAGGGATTTGTGTCAGAAATGCTATAAATACAGTAAAAGCTCCTTATTCGCGCTTCCTTCATTCGCGTTTTCACTATTCGCGAATTAAAAAATTGTGACCCAATTCCTATATTCGCGGCTAAAGATTTCTTTATTCGCGGATCTAATAAGTACATACATAATAATAAATTTATTCCAATAGGTATCCAACCCAATATCCTTGTCAAATGGACTAATAAGAAAGTAAAATAGATCTTATTACAAGTTTGCCTAAAGTATGTTGTTAAATGATATCGCAGAGGCCTTTGACACAAGCCGCCTTCGCCGCGATCGGTGTTTTTGAGAATGTAAACAAACATAATGGAAGCAACCTTATAACTCAATAAATAAAGTATATTTTTAAATGTTGTTGTTCCGTTTATAGTAAAAGCCGCTTCGCGTGTTTTATTGTTTCGTCTTTCACATTCGTTACAAAAATTGTGATCGAGTAACACGTCTACTGCACTCTTCCTAGTTTATAATGTCAATTAAAAAAAAATGAGAAACGAGTTTCGACACGAAAAAAATCTGTGTTACCACTAAAGTGAAAATAGAAATGCTTGATCGTTTATGCCTTGGAGAGTCATTTGCATCCATATCACGTTCATTCAATGTCAACGAATCAACTGTACGATCGATAAAAAAATCTAAAATCCAGGAACGTATCCCCTATCATCCCATATAAATTACCATTCCGTATTCACGGTTTCTGTATTCGCGGCATATTTATGGAACATATACCCTGCGAATAAGGAGCTTTTACTGTATACAATAATTATTATTAATAGTTCTTATTTCTGCCACAAAATCATAGGGCCGGCCACCAAACTAAAATTAGTTTCTAGTGGTTCTTATGACAATTTCTACGCCTATTATAATTTTGGGTGATTCGAAATCCCTGCAGCAGTATTTAATCCTAGCATGTCCGTGCGCCTTATCGGGGATATCTCCACCGCATCAAACGAACCTGCAATTGGCTCAAACAACTTTTCAAACCTAGAACTTTCTTATTGTAGTTGCCAAGTTTGATAATATCCGATTCGTTGGGAAATTAAAGCGAATTCTCTGAAGACCTGCCGCGAGCGTTACATCACGTAGCAGATACATCAGGTACTGGTAAGGCAGCGTGCGCGCTTTAGGCTATGCCATTAGGTACAGAATCAATTATATAAAAGTATTAAATACTTTAGCTACGGTACATAATAGTGTAATTATTATTATTATTTCCAAGTGGTAAAAGGCTACGGATTATTATTGTGAGAGCCGAGCACGTGTGCAGCGATGTCTTGTCTAGCGTATGATTACAGGTCACGTGATGTTACAATAAGTGACGATGCGTCCGAATGCGGCGCCGCACTATAGTCCAGCCATTTGGTGCTCAAATAATATGTTTCCGGGAATTTTGAAATTTGGTCATTTTTATATATTACGAGTGCTGTGCGAATTTCTACTTTGTACCGCGTATGTTTGCCGCTCGCACCGCCATATTGAAAATATGACGTCTAAAAACTTTTTTAACTAAACCACTTTTCCCACCAATTTTAGTAGAAATTCGGCAAGAACACCAATTTATAAAACTCCCGGAAAACTTAAGTAACACTACCAAATGACAGTACTACTGCACCAGGTTTGAATACTAGTATTCAAGTGAAGCTGCCGACGCGGAACACACCGTCAGGCGACAGATTCTTCTCTTAGTATTATTTCTCTACCTCGAAACGACATTTCTACTTTCGAGAAACCGTCCTATATTGCGATACATCAGCATTACTACGTTCTAGTCTGAAGGACAAGAGCCATTAAGGCATAATATATTTATTTATTCCATACGTATTCTTTGTGCCACTGCAATTTCACTCATTTTAGCCTAGATGATACTATAATAAGGAGGTACCTACATTTATTTGTATGGAAGTAATAGCTGGATCGATTTGAAAAACTTTTCACTGACATAATTCTTTTAACTTCTCGAATGACCTAAGTTCATTTATATAGGATCTCCAAGTAAGGTTCGTAGCTCAAGCAGCTGGTCGTAGTGAGCACTACTCCGTCGCTTCACAACCAATCGGGACTACAACCAACAATGTGTAAACTATATCAATATTAATAACTTCTATATAATTATAATATTATTTCATTAGGAACCGATGCGTATTGCTTATTGTGGAATTGGTAACAAGGTATTGCGCTATCATTATTATTAAACATTAAAATGTATTTATATATATATATATATATATAACTATGTCAAGTTTGGCTATCCAATCATCTAGTGTGAGCGCTCCCTACGTGCAGCCAGGACACCGCCGCGGCGCACCGTATCAAAAATAAACGAGTGACAAGTGTCAAAAGGGACTTTTTTGGCGGCAATTGAACTGTCAACATGAAGATTTTGTTATTATTTCCAAAACTTGTGTTTCTTCGAGTGATAATGTGTAATATTGGTGGATTATTAACCATTATGTGTTCGTTAATGTGTACGAGTGTGGGAAATTGAAATAAAGTTGTGAAAGTGACTTTTCAAGTTGCTCCAAAAAAGTCCGTGTAAAGTTTAAGTAAAGCGCCACTACTTTACTTAAACACTATCCTCATCCCATCATCTCATCATCATCATCACCATTCACCATCATCATTTAAACTTGATTCAACTCTCTGAGTTTGAAATCTTTTATACTTGACACTGGCAAATACACTAATCGTGTGACGCCATAACAAAACAAAAAAAAAAGTGTCAAAATTCTCCCTCTACTGTGACATCGTGCGACACCGCGGGGCCCCCGCTAGTCGAGTGGCAAAACACTGAACTCTATCTAGCTTGTGCGATTTCTGACTCAATAACAACACTTGACCTACATTTTGCTATATAAAATATATGATTTACATTTATCTCGAGCTACACTTGTTGAGTAAGTAGTAAAATTATATCTACAACTAATGATTGAAAATACGAACAGCTTGTAAACTGTGGCAACAGTGCGGTAACTCCGCCACCTGTGCGTTAGCGGTGTCTAACTCCGCCCACACGGTGCCGGCAATGTATCACAACGGTGTCACCTAAACGGGAGAACAAAACGACACACCGCGTCAGCACACGTGACCCAGCTACCACACGAGCCGAGTACCGACGGGGTGGATCTACAGTATGATGAACAGTAGTAGGATGAGGAACAGCAGCCCTATCAGGATGCCGATGGCGAGCCACTGGCGCCGGTCTGAAATAACGAAACGTCACATTACATGTCGCACGAAAATGTCAACTATGACACGTGTGTATAAGACACATATTCATATAATGCATATAATGTGCTCCCCCTAATTTCATCAAGATCAGTTCCATCGTATTCAAGTTCATCCGGGACAAACAAAGAATCAAACCTTTTCTCGTTCATCGACAACTCCGACCTAAAATCGAGCACTACAAAGTGCACTAGAGGCACTAGATGGCGCTTTATCATTATCTTGATTTAATAACAAAATTGTCATTTTTCAATTTTATATACATAATCGCTTACTATACGACGACGCAGTAGCCGAGCTGGTAGTGTCCCTGCCTGCGAAGCTAGCGGTCCCGGGTTCGAATCCCGGTAAGAGCAAATAATATGTGATGAGTACGAATATTTGTACCTGAGTCTTGGATATTACTATCTATAAAAGTATTTATTTCTCTATATGAGTATGTATATCGTTGTCTAGTAGAGCTAGGTCAATTTGTGTGCAATTGTCCTCCGATATTTATTTATTTATAAACATCCTCATCTCTTCTAATTGGCCTGTGCCCGACAGGGTCCATATGGACCATATGTACGTACCTACATAAATTATTTAATTTTATGCCTTCCACCTTTGTACAGTATGGATTGCACTAAATAAATCTGAATCTGAAGCTACATAGTTATTAATTTACTGTTACTAATTTGTTGTATGTGTAAATATTTAAGGTTGATGGACCTCGATGGTATCTCACCGTTGTTCATGTGCAGCACCTTGGCCACCTTCTTGATGGTGGAGTCCAGCTTAGAGTCCGTGTTCTCCAGCTCAGTGCTCATGTCGTCCAGCATGCTGAAACCCAAACAGGAACGATTACGCACTGTTCTAAATTGTAACTTTATTTCCATGTGATAAAATTCAAAATTCAAACAATACTAGCTTATCGTTCCTATCCTACTCATCTTCTAAAGTTTGTGTGTGTACTGCGTCTAATATCTGAATGGATTTTCATAAGTATTTAGAGACAACAGAAAAGTACGAAGTAGTAGTAAGTAGTTGCTATATATACTAGGGAGTATAAGAATAATATAAAAGTATTCGTTCCCAACCATTTTTTAGCGCGCCTTACCGAAACTTGGAGGTTCTAAAATCGGTAATACGGGTTATTTTAATTCGTTTTATTCGTATTCCAACAAAGTGCCACTTTGACAAGTTGGCGGTAGTAATCTTTACGGAAACGTTTACGAAAACTTTTATAGTTTTCAAGACTTGTACATGTACAGTCAGCAACAAAAGTAGCTGATCATACTAGATTTCCTAAATGTGTTTTAGATCAGTATGGCGTGGGTTTTTTTTTACATTTTACAAGGTAGCGCTCTGACCACAACATAACACACCTGATTTTAAGTGATGATGTGGTCAAAGGTTCGTGTCTAAGATGATGCCGGTAATCGGAAATTGTGTTTATGTTGAGCTACTTTTGTCGTTGACTGTACTAGGGGTACAGGATGACAGGGTAGCTGGTGGTGTGCACTCACACGGCCTGCTCGTCGAGCTCTATCCCGATCTGCTTGGAGACAGTCTTGAGCGAGCCCATGGAGTTGCTGATCACCTGCAGCTGCTCGTCCTGGTTGCCCAGCATCTTGTCCTGCATCGACATGATGTCGCTGTCGTACGTGTCGAACCTGCACCAGAAACACATCCCATTTGGAAACTATCCTTTGATGGACTTTATTTCTTTGCCACGCGCAAAATCTATCCCAGCAGTTTAAAGTCTTGAGTAAAAACATACTTTTGTGGTAGGGCATTGCTTGCCTGACTAACCACCACCGTGTCTTCCAACAGCTTCTCTAGTGATGAAACCATAGTTAGGTGGGAGGCCATTTACTAGCGCTCGCCTGACTAGCTACAATTCTCAAGTTAAGAATCTGTCGACAAGCACCTATCGGTGTGTTCCAGCAGTCTCATTTGAGAGCCAGTTTCCAGTCCAGGTGTAGCGCCATCTTCGACCACATCGTCACTGTAAGTAGGAAAAACCAGTTCCCAATACAGGCCTTCGATTCCACCGTCACTTAACATCGCTAGGGTAAAAGCAAGTTACGAGAATCATCAAGGACACAAGTGCAGTAGAGGAGCCCAGGGGGCCTGAGTCGAGGTGGCGCGGCTCTCACCGGCTGGGGCTGTCTGTCTGGTTGGCCAGCTTGGAGTACTTGGAGTACTTGGGCGTGGAGGTCCACGAGTTGGTGAAGTGTACGGGGCTCTCGTCCCCCAGCAGCGGCTCGCGCGCCGTGCCGTCCTTGTCGCGGTTGCGGTTCAGGCTCATCTTGCCTTTCATCACCTGCAATACGATAAAAATCACTATAGCACAACCCTCATTTGAATATAGCCTAAGTTGCTTGCCAGAGTCTATTTTGGGAATGTTCAAGGCTAGAGTGAACATGCACCTTCTAGGCATGCGCGCTGCATCGTCGACCGCATCTTGCTTGGCAATGGGCCGAATGACGGTCAAACGTCAGCCCATTTAGAAAAAAAAGAAGAACGATAAACGTTTATTTTACGTTTATTTTCTTCTTCTATTTAAGAGCAGAACTCATGTTGGTAGAGTATTTTCCATCCCGTTCTGTTCTCGGCCATACTTTTGACCTCTTGGTACGACATGACGTCAATCCTTTCTTTCACTTGGTCTATGTATGATGATGATGATGATGATGAATATAAATAGTAGAAGTAGATCAGATTTAAAGAAAAATGCTGCGCCAATATTCACGATTACACGCAAAAACAAGTTACTCGACCAATGTTGCGGAATGAGCAGACATTCAGAAGACAATCCTGCGCTTTTTTCTTCAAAGCACAAATACTAATCCGGTAGCGGTAATCAAAGCTCCCGCCCTTTGCAGTCGGTTCGGTTGCCCGACCATGAGTCCTGGAACTTACTTTGACTTCTTGTTTGGTCGCGTTGATGAAGCTCCGCCTATCGCAGATTTCTTTATTGTCGATCTTGAATTTAGAAGAATTCTTCTCGACGATGCGTGATGCGACAGTGTTAAGGAGTAATTAAAGAAGCTTGTAAAACTGCAGACTGGATACAGCCAAAGGGGCGCCGCAGCTGTAGCACTTGGTAGCCGGTAGCCAATGACTGATCCGACCAGAGACTAAGATTGCAGCCATGTAGGGTAGCTAATGAAGCCTAAGTTCACAAGTTACTTTTAGACAAATCGATTTGTGCTGTTGCATCTCCCTTTGACGCGTCGTTAGAGCGAGAAGCAGCTAACAAAACCAACGATCAATGCCTCCAAAAGTAGCTTGTTTGTTTCGGCCATAATAGCCACATTGCCACCTTACTGAAGGCTAATAAAAAATTCATGTGAGAATGCAAGCCTGCAGTTATAGGTCAAGTTATAAATAATAATAATGTCAGTTGATATTTAGAGTAAACCCCAATTAGTTGCATGTAGACTCTGCAGGTCTAGTGTTTATAGCTTTAAGTAAACGCGTTGCTTTTGTGTAAAGACGTTTTTTGTATAAAGAAATGTGAGTGCAGTAAATTTTTTGTCATACAAAAAAAGTTTACGTGCTCACAGTAAAACAAGTTACCTTGTATGAATACTCAGACGAGGCCTCTTGCTCTCTTCAGCCGTTATATTAATAGGAGTGCCCAGTGCCACACGCCTCACCCACTTTGACTACTGGCTTGCCACACAAGCAGCAATACTTTCTCCTCTAAAGTTTAGTGCACTGGAATGTGAACTTATTTCATAGCATTCCCTGCGCTACTACACATATTCCAAGACTTCTTAATATTTTGATATCACAGTGACGTGTGTCATGAGATGAGATAGCAAATTTTTCTGTTGAGACCTCAGTATGAAATTTTGAAAACCACATTCGAATCGGTTCAGTAGTTTTTGAGCTTGAGGTTACAACAATATCAACAGACCAAAAGACGGATCAATCTATTTTTTAATGAATGTTTTAATATCTTTTCGTAGCTCGCTTATAAGGACTACACTACTTTTTCTTACTATTTGCCTTGAAGTTATTTACCTAAACTAATATTATTTTATTCCTCTTCTTATAAGAGGCTGCTATCTACATAGTAGTAATCGGATTCTTTCTTGTATAAATTTAAATTCTTTGTATTATGTACATAACCTTTTTTGTGCATTGAAACAAATTGCATTGCAACAAATGTGCCTACTGTATGATTCAGTATTGAGTTGATTGTTCTTATAAACGCATGCGTCTCTGGAAATTGCATTTCAATACTCCACACCAACACAGACCCATATTAAGTAAGCGCTCAGTAACGAGAGAGCGCACACAAACATAAAAAAAATACAGAGGAATTGAGACCTCCTTTTTTTGAAGTTGGTTAATAAAATAATTAAAGATATTGAAAAGGATATTAATAGTGTCTTCCAAGTCTTCTAGGTCCCACTCAATGCTGCGGAGTGCGTTCCTGAGCTCCGTCGATGTCCACTCCACCTCAGGACTGTTGGGCACAATGGGCGCATTCGAGATCTCCTGCCAGCGGAGATACAATCCACGTGTCTTGTTCAATGCTTTGAACACCTCACTGTAACAAACATTCACTTCAGTTACTTCATTCATTCAGTGCGTTCTGTATACTCACATTCAGCATACTCTAACTAATAAAAGTAATTGACATTCAAGCATTGTTTACAGTAGTGTTTGTCTAATATAATTCAACTGAGTTAAGTGGATAATTAATGTCACTTCACTCACTTGTTGATAGCTTTGTGATATGTTGATCAAAGTGAGTGTTAGTGGAGGTAAAAAGAGTTACAGAGTTTCAATATTTGAATCTTCTAGAATACTGGTCCAAGTTTACTATAACTATTCCCAATTCATAAGCCAACACAATAAACTAGGTGATTAGAATCCACCCAACCTACTCAAAGAACTTAATGCAAGGTTGATGTACACTTACTCTTTTACGACGTAAAACGGATCTTCTAAAGTCATGACAAACAATAACAGCAACGTTTTAGAACGAGCAGATGCATGTGACGGGAGTAGTGGTCATCAACAGCACAAACCGACATGAACGTAAAACATCGACACGCACGCTTGGACATCCAGACCGTATCCAGACGATCCCTCGCCTATCCCACAAAGTATCGACAGCATCACACCTACCCTGTGTATATCTCGCTCGGGGGACGCTATTCTCCGTCCCTTGCCCACTCGTACGAATCTCGAAGCGGACGAGCTGCGTGTTAACGCGGGCTGCAATGCGCAATCGCGCCGAGTCGCGGCGGTGACGCGCGCCCGATCCACCACACCCTCGAAACAGCTCAAAACCACTAGCGGGTACCTACTTCCAAACCCCTTCCAAACAAATCTCCCTTTTTTCACCCATACCACACTCCTACCCGCACCCTATCAACTCAGCACACACAAGCCACAATCACAAGCAAGCACAACTCAAATCGTTTGTTTACCTGTCAACTGTCAAGTGAACGAGGTTGTCATATGAAAGTCATATAACCATAGAAGTGGACAAAGAATTAGTCTAGCCATCCAAAGGGGGAACGCTGCCAGTATCTTCGGTACCATGCCTAAAGGGACTTCTTTTCATAATGTATTTTAGTTATTAGTTTAGGTTTATTTGATTGTATAATTATTTTGTTGTTTTGTCATTAAATAAATAACATCAACCATGCAATGCACATGCATGACATGACCATAGAAGTAGGAAATACATCATCCATACTTTTTTTTATCAAATAAACAACAAAATATATTAGACAGTTGGATAGAAAATTAAATTAAATACTACTGCATAATATATGCATACAATTCCAACACTGAAATGAATGAATTAATGACAAATGAAGTAGATATAACATAATAATCTTAACATCTGAAATGGTATAATAAGTAGTTGTATAATACAACTTGTATTGTATAATTTGATGTAGTTTTATTTTATACCAGAAGCGTCCCACGGTTTCACTTGCGTCTTTCCGTTATCCCACAGGAACCTTTTTCCGGGATTATACGTAGATTATGTACATTAAAAGTATGGAACAATATTTTTTATCTATGGACAAAATATGGTACGAAGGCAGTTTAGTTGTTATGATTTAAGCCTCACTGTAATGGGAAAGTTAAAAAAAAATGATTTCACTTCATTTCATTCAATTCAAATTATTTTGACTTTTTTGGCGGCAATCGAATTGTCAACGTGAAAATTTTATTTTTATTTCCAAAACTTGTGTTTCTTCGAGTGATAATGTGTAATAATGGTGGACTATTAACCATTATGTGTTCGTTAATGTGTACGAGTGTGGGAAATTGAAATAAAGTTGTGAAAGTGACTTTTCGAGTTGTTCCAAAAAAGTCCGTGTAAAGTTTAAGTAAAGCGCCACTACTTTACTTAAACACTATCCTCATCCCTTCATCCCTTCATCTCATCATTATCATCATCATTTAAACTTGATTCAACTTTCTGAGTTTGAAATATTTTATACTTGATACTGGCAAATACACTAATCGTGTGACGCCACAAACAAAAAAAAAAAAAAAAAAAATATTCAAATTATTGATTTATTGATTTACATTCATTCATTCTTTTCCTGTCATTCTGTGATTGCATCTCACGCCTTGCGAAAGCATATTTTTAATTTTACTTTTTACCATCAGTATCCGTAATTTGAAAAAATGAATTCAGTTCTGAACCCTGAGGCACCCGAGTTTCGCCCATGCGTGGCTGATACCGTCGTGCAGGTACGTAATATAACATTATTACAATACTTTACACTGACAAAGAAATTTTATTATCTGCGTTCATGCTCGAAAGTTATAGAAACCAATTAGTTAGGAGAGAAAGAGTGGAGGCTGACTGTGACCATCAGCATACTAACGGCAACGAGGCCACTCGTCGTCCGAGGTGGAAGAGTTCCCACTGTACTCTTTGTGGGATCGACGAATACAAGTAGAGCATCCCAGAAGGTGCACGAAGGCTCCGAACATGTTACCCCCCTATTATTGCACATTGCACAGGCTACGATTGTGATGGAAAGTACTTTGGTGTTGTACAAAATGATCAAAGTGAAGTTGGAAATTTGTCTTGCTGATTCAGAGACTGGATTTATTCTCCTTCATCCTTAGTACTTCTCTTATGACTCTAACTTAAGCTAGTCAGCATCATATATAAAGGTTACGCTTCCGATGGCCACTCTTACAGTATAGAATGTCGAGGGGATTCATAAACAGCTCCAAATATTATTACAGGAAGGATACACGTCTTCTTGCAAAACAGTCCACACTTCCAACAGGTTCCCCACCGGGACCTCTTACAATATGTTCACAACATACACCGACTTCAACATAGTTACAGACCGCATGAGAGAAAACGTTGTTGAGAAAATGTCCAACCAAATTGTGGTTAAAGAAGTGACGGCTGGGAAGATGAAATGGTAATGTTGAGTCCATTGTTATTATATTTGCATTTGTTTTCTTTGTTTGATGTGTAGTGGCAACAGGTTGTATGCTACTAACTAAAGGTATTTTAGACTTGTATTGATTGAGCTTCTTCTTACAGCCAAAACAACGATGAGTGCAACACAGACAAGTTAATCGACACCAACGACAGCCTGCTCGACCGAGTCAATGTGAACATTGACTCGGTGAAGGGAGTGAACAAACCCAGTGAGGACTTCAACAACAGCGTGCGACCCGCCGCATGGAACCTCACGCCTACCGTGATCCAGGTGCACCCTCCCGGATCCCTATCTTACTATGTTTAAGGCTATACCAATAAGAGGACGAAACGAAGGACTTGCGTGAGCTTCAGGTGAAGAACCTGCAGGAGCGGGCACCGGACAGACTGATACATAGAGACTGCTAAATAAAAACTGCTGTCAAATCTTTTATCAATTTTTCTAAGACCATAATACATGATATGGTGCACAGGTGAAAAAAGGCTCGGCGACGCTGATCAGCGCGAAGAACATCCCGCGCCCGCAGCTGCTGTTCAAGCATCCCGTAGACAACTCCAACAAGATCTTCGTGCCGCGCATCTCCGACAAGCCCAACAACATCAAGCCGTTGGCGCTGACCATTGTGTACAACGATGAGGGCGAGCCCGTTGGGTGAGTTGTATTTCCCTATAGTTTGTCAGTGGTGGGTCTCCACAGACCTAGCACACAAGGCGACGACCCCGGTGGTTGTTCACTTCCTCACCTTCTCAACAACAAAACGGCAATAGTACTACAATCAAATGAACCAATGGCATAGCATAGTTCTAACATACAGGTTATAAGTGAGAAATGTCGATGTTTACTTTACTTTCACATTAAGACTAACTAGACTCGCATGAAAAATAAAGCAAATGGGGAAAAACGCGAATGGGACTAAAATATTGGGAAAAATAATTTTGAGTAATTGACCTATACAGTCTTTACAGGGTAGCGTTTGACGACAAGTCATCTGATTTTAAGTGACGATGTGGTCGAAGTTTGCGCCACACTACATGTGGACTGGGAGCACACTGATAGCTGTTTGGTGGCTGAATCTTTACACTAGGAAGCACCGAGCTAAGCATTGTGTTGGTAACGCTTGTCTCGCCGCAGGTACGAGCACCCGTACAAAACGGAGCTGGAGTTGTACAAGCCGCCAGCGCGGTTCCTGGAGGCGAGCGAGGAGCCCGAGTTCCCGCCGCCGCTGGAGGCCACGCTGCTCACCATCGTGGCTACCGAGGAGCAGCTGGAGCAGCTGGTCGCGCACCTGATGCAGGTGGACGAGATCGCCATCGACGTAGAGCACCACTCCTACAGGACCTACCAAGGTGCGCTGATTCACTCACTCGACGGAAATGACCGTAAATGACTTTTCGAAATGAAAATTTAATGTAAAAATTTTTAATAATAGCTTTCAAAATAAAAGTGATTATAACAATTTTAACAGCACAAAGATAAAATTGCTGTACTTCCTACTAGGCTCTGTAAAGTCAGCAACTCCTTCAAATGCCAAGTTAAATCTAAGACTTGTCAATAACTACATTTCAAGTCTGTTATATAACAAAATCGTATTATAAAATATTAGAATACTTAGATTACAAAAAAGCTTGAGATTGTACAAATCAAATCAATCACTAATAAAAATAAACCGAAACCTGCTGAAACTTCGGAAATACGTTTCACGGTTGGCCTACAGATCCTTGGAAATGCTCATTTTTTATTATACATCTCCTAGTCAGCTAATGTTAAGTGAGGATGTGGTGGACGGCTACATGTATAGCAACGGTAAATAAACCTGGATTGGGAACTGGCTGTCAAGTGAGATTGGCGCAGCAAAGCGAGGGGTACTAGGCAACAAGTACCGAAGTTGGCGTTTCAATTATTGATCGCGCCGCAGTTCAACAACCTCGGGTCGCGTCGGATTCGCGAGTCTAGTTCTACTGCACGTCGGCTCACGTCGCCCAGGCACTGGGTGTCTGCCGGCTCAACTTAATGTTCTAGGCTCAATTCCTGGCCGGGGTAACATTTGGGTGATAAAGTCAAACGTTTCTCGGATAGAAACTACAGAAGCGCCGTGTTTGTACTGAAAAAGCTTACTTTCTCAAGGGCCTTTGCAAATTGTTACTGTTTTTTTTTAAGAGCAACTGGGGTTTTTCGATTTCGGTCTCTAGCGATTTATCAAAAAGCAAATTCCTGTGTTCAAAAACCCGTTAAACAAGTTTAGTACGTACAAATGTATTTGTCTACACATGACAAATTTAATAATACGTATAAAATACTAGCTAGCGGTTTCACCCGCGTCTTCCCGTTATCCCGCAGAAACCATTTTTCGCGATAAAAAGTAGCCTATGTTTTTAATCCAGGATATAAGCTATCTTCATTCCAAATTTCACTCAAATCCGTTCAGTAGTTTTTGCGCAAAAGAGTAACAAACATCCATACTCACAAACTTTTCTTTTTTAGGATGTATTGTATATATATATCAATTTCATGAAGATCCGTTTAGTCCTCATGTTGGCTTGCGAAGTATCCTACAGCGAAATGTTTATTTATGGATAGACTCCTAATAGAATATTGACTGCAGCACAAAAGCGATTACATGTCAGTTAGGGAGCCAGCTATTGTTACGTCTCAATCATGCATATTGATGGAGAACGACGATGTTATCAACAGCGCTGAAACTAAAGCGCAGCGGAAATGTGTCCCTTTGTCCACGACAAATACGTATTATTCGTCGACATCACCGGAGACCGAAGAGCTGGCAGCTACCTCGGACAAAGAATTAGTCTAGCCATCCAAAAGGGGAACGCTGCCAGTATCTTCGGTACCTTGCCTAAAGGGACTTCTTTTAAATAATGTATTTTTGTTATTAGTTTAGGTTTATTTGTTTTTATTTCTTTGTTATGGTATATTATTTTAGTTTGAAGTAATAAATTAATCGTCCCACATGGAGAGGTGGTGCTGACATTAAATAGATTAAATAGCTTGATGACTTGACGACGTGATTGACGTTTCCTTATCAAAGAATTAACTAGAAACAGCAGTGTCAATTGAAAGACTCGTGCCGGGACACTCGACGAGGCGCCGCGGTCCTTGACCTCTTTTGCGTTATAAGGCGAGGTTCCCACCTACCTATATAGCTGATATAAGACGAGAGACATGGCCCTATCTTGTTATTGGGATGCACTCCCTTCTCCACCGCAACCGATTTAACCAAATATTGGGATCGGTCCTGATGTGCATTTTCTAAAATTAAACTTAGCTCTGAAAGTATTGCTGTCCTTATCTGACCAAGAAAGTAAGAGAGGGCCAGCACCATTATCAGACCTGTCAAACTTAGTTTAGTTTTAGCAACAAAACATCAATATCGACACCGCTGTGTGCGTACTAACATTTGCCTTCGGCTTCGCAGCGACTAAAATGCCCTGATCATATTTTTCCGTGTAACTGGGTACGCGTTATTAGGATATATCAGCACTCCTATATCGCGGCGCGATGACACGAATCATAAACTATCAAATCATGAAAACATTAATATCCTTTGTTTTGTTTGCGAAGAGATTTCACATGAAAATCTGTCAGTTTTTTTATGTGTTATATTATGTTTCAGCAGCCTATTTGACAAGCCCTTAGAGTACATCTCCAATGCTTTAGACACATACACTACTGAACAGATTTCCCGAATGTTGCGAGCGATATGACCTCCTTTGCCTACAACCTTGATCGTTTCTTTTATCTCAAGTACTTTTTATGCTTTGTGTTCTTTAATTTTATTACTAACATAGATTAAGCCATATTCACTAACAGATTAGACCGATGTTTTGATAAATAATTAATTTATTATTATTATGTCATGTTCACTGACGCAAAATAACCTTGCTAAGCGTACGGCGAAAAAAACGTTTTAATTGTGAAAACCCGGGATAGGCGTTATTATATATGCGTAGTCGCTCGTTACGATTACCTAACAGGCAATACATACATACAACCTTTTCAATTTACATTATTAATGTTGTAGCTAGCTGTGTGATATTCCCACAGAACCCGTGCATTTTCTGGGTTAAAATACCTATGTCTTGCAGCCTGTACACTGTATCTATGCAAAAAATCACGCCGACCTCAGTGAGCACTCGCGCCTCGTGACACCGGCAGTACTGCTAATGGCTGCCAATTATTGCCATTGACCCACAGGTCGACATCACAATGGGAGGGCGCTGCATTGCAATTGTTGTGGCACGTGCTAAATTAACATTGAAACAAGACTCATGGACGTTCACAGAGTAGTAACTAACTCCGATGGCTCAGCGACCCAAAGTGTTGGCATCCGAAACGAAAGAGAGCCACTCTACTCTATCTTGAGCGATTTAAGCCCAGTTCAGAGTCTGGAGTTCAAAGAGTAGCGCTTATTTATTTTAACTTCTTACAGGGCAGCGTTTGATCAGAGCACCAGGTGTTACGGGACGATAAGTGAGGCTGCCGGACTACAACGATAGCATTCAATCTGTGATAATTTATTTACACTTAGCACATAAAATTGCACAAGGAAGACTTGATGTAGCATTTTCTACCGGTCATCCTATGTTATAGAACTTGACGTTGCGGCTCTAACTCTGGTCACGCTGGCGCGAGGTGGCCCACCTCTGTCTCGGCAATTTATGTGTTGATGCATACATCACTCGCTAAAATCGTTACTAACTAACGAACCCTAACGCTGCATACTGCAATTTATTAACACAAGGAAAGACGATCATGTTTAGTATTTAATTTCTTCAAACAATGGCGTCGGTGATAGCTTTTAATAAAATAAAGCATGAGAATCGACTGTGAACGTTGACCGAGGAAACGACTGATATATTTAGAACGTACAAGACTGAGCTGCGGCTGCGGTAGAAAGCAGGTCGCACTGACGCTAGGGAAAGTTACGCGGTATCGGTCACCCTCGGTGTAACGTCGCTACGCTCAGCGGAATCGCACACCGTAGGAGAAATTAGGTCAGGTTCCCCTCGCTTTCTCCGGGGTGCCATCATCAGATCCTGGTTTCCTTATCATGGTACCTCCCTTGGGACATCTCCTTTTTAACAAAAAAAGGAACCATCAAAATCGGTTCATAAACGACGATGTTATCCGCGAACACACATAAAATCGAATTAAGAAACCTCCTTTTTTTGAAGTAGGCTAAAAGCGTCAAACCGAGGTTGTTGTTCTGTCGCACGTAACAGACCGGCACGTTATGTATCCTATCGTGAAGCAGCTATATGAGTCGTTGAACCTTCGGACAGCCAACGTCCGCGGTGCTAAGTGTAGCGGTGAGCGTACAAGTTGGTGACTCGTGTGGTCTCACCCGCAGGGATCACGTGCCTGATCCAGATCACGACGGACGAGGGCGGCGACTTCATAGTGGACGCGCTGGCGGTGCGGGAGCACCTGCACAAGCTCAACCTGCCCTTCACGCACCCTGATAAAGTGAAGGTAAGGAAGACGTCCACTGTTGGACATAGGCCTCCCCCTTTGAACGGCCATTTGCAGCTATCGACTGCTCGCGACTCACGATGTCGCCGGTTCATCTAGTGGAAGCCTACCTACAGAACGTGTTCCGGTTCGTGGTCGCTCGAGAACCTTTCTTCCCATCATTTATCAGTTTTGCTATTCTCTGCTCCAAAAGTATCATTTTTCACATATTGAGTGACTAGCGATGATGTGGTTAAAAGTGTGCCTTCGCTTAGCCTGGACTGGGTACTGGCATTCAAGTGAAGCCTATCTCCATTCCAAAAAAAAATCTAAATCCGATTGCTGCCAAATTCACAGGATGACTCCCGCTGGACTAACCTGAAGATTACCTAAAAATCGGTCCATTTTTGACCGTTTTGGAGTCCAAAGGAAACACACGGACATAGATTTTCATGCATATGTGGCATGTTCGTATGTATAGTAAGTGGCGGTGTGTTGCAGGTGTTCCACGGCGCGGAGTACGACGTGCAGTGGTTGCAGCGCGACTTCGGCCTGTACGTGGTGGGGCTGTTCGACACCCACCAGGCGGCGCGGCTGCTGCGCCTGCCCACGCTGTCCCTCAAGTACCTGCTGCACCGCTACTGCCAGGTGGAGGCGGACAAGGCGTGAGTACATACCACCGGATGTCTCGCATCACGATCATCATCAGCCTTTTTCGTTCTCTCTGCTGGGACTCAGGCCTCTCAGAGAGAGAGTATGTGCTGTGATCTACCACGCTGCCCCGGTGCGGGTTGGTGGACGTGCCCTTGAATGTTGTGAATGCTTTAGCTCGTGTAACCTTGACCTGTGCAATAGATAATCTTCTGAAAGAAACCCTCACTTTTACATCAATCCACATTTGGTAAAGAGGTGGGAGACAGTACGTCTTTCTAAGCGGCATTTCATCATCATCATCACCTTGGATGACGTTCAGTGCTGAACATACGCCTCCCCCTTTGAAAGCCATCATGATCGCTGTTTGCAGCCATCGACTCCCCGCGACTCTTACGATGTCGTCGATCCACCTAGTGGGGGTCTACCACTCGAGAACCTTTCGGCTATCGAATTTGTCCTAACCATTGCCCACTTTACGTGCAAATTCTGAGATCTATGTCGGTGATTTTGGTTGTTCGGAGGATTTCCTCAGCAATGAAATCAAATAAATGTAAAATACTAGTTATTTATAGATAATGCAGTGGGAGAGGACTCGGTGCAAAGTACGCCACGTGTGTATTGATTGAGTGCTTGCATCTCACGTTATTTATTGCACGCGGTGTGACTGCATTCACTTGTCGCCACTTGCTGTTCATTACATTTCATTGACAGTATCCGTTGAGGGTGTGAACTCGGGGACGAATGACACTTGATTGCTTCTCGAGCGTCACCTACCGATGTAGGTCATCCGTTCGAATAAATATTTAGGTGCTTGCTCTCACTTGTCAATTAGTTTTATTCAATAAAATAAATTGTGATCACTTTAAAACTTGACTTAAACACTGGACATTTTATAAAAGAAATAATAAACAGATCAACACACTAACACTAACACTTGTTCTCTCCATGCTTGACGGTAGACTTAGGAATACCTGTATAATTAGTATCAAGAAATTAACCATATTTTTATACATGGTGTTTATGCCAGCCTCGTCGTAACCTTCAAACTAAATTAAACAAAGAACAATGGCCAAAACGGACCCGAGGTCGTATGAAAAAAAATTATGTTATTAAAATTAAATTGTTATATGATAAAATTTTTTGGCCTATTTAAGATTATACAAACGATATTTTAAAGTAAGTGTAGAAAAAACAGATATTGATTTTTTACTTCGGAGTTTCTTAGGACATTTTTTAACTTACACGATGCTTGGATGTTTTTACGCACTCCGCATTTTTTTTTCATTCCGTTTCACGTTTTGTTAGTCGGCCTTACTCAAATTAAGTCATTAAAATCAACATTATTTACCAGACTAAAACTAATCTTTTTAATCTATGTACTAGCAAATTGATTGTCACTGTCAAGTGACATTGACAGAAACGAAAATTTGTATACAAAATATATTGCGTTCAGGTTCAGGGCAGTATGAAAAGTGGCCAATGTTTTTTAGCATGATAACTTTATTGACGTACCAAGACGGTAGACGTCGGTTCCTTCGCTCAAAAGCGTCCAGACCAATAGAGAGGTAATCACTCGTCGGAGTCCGCTTAGTGGCGTGAGTGTGACATAGTATGTGGTGGTTGCAGGCTGGCGCTGGCGGACTGGCGCATGCGGCCGCTGCCCGCCGAGCTGCTGCAGTACGCGCGCGCCGACACGCACTACCTGCTGTACATCTGGCGCACCATGCGCCGCGAGCTGCTGGCCGCGGAGCCGCTCTCTCTGCGCGCCGCCTTCGACAACAGTCAGCAGGTGGCGGCCATGGTGAGTGCGCGTGGGGCGGCAGGCTGCGGTAGGAGGATCATTAGCAAAAACATTGAAATATTGTCGCGCTCGTTGCGTTCGCGTTTTTATGACTTTCCTACCTTATATATTAATTGTTAAATTTCCTTTGTTTTGCTAACAAAAAGTACTAGAAATTAGAACATTGGTCAATTTTGTGGCTTTAATATTTATTGTGAAATGGTGGCCCTTGTCCTGCATTTTGTTAATTTACAGAGTAAAAATACTTAAAAAATTTCGAGCTCGCTCCGCTAGCGCTTTTTTCATTATTATATTACTAGTGAAATGAAGGTCTCTTGTCTTGCATTTAGTTAATTTACAGAGTAGAAATACTTAAAAAAAAATCCACCAAAGACTATTATTAGAACTGAATCTTCCTTTGTCCACGGCGTTGAATCCGTCCTGACCCGGGGCGCCTAATTTTTAAATATATAAATGTAAATTATTGAGCCGATCCTTATGAAATTTTGTATGGAGATGGTTTGAACCTTGGGGAAGAACATTTGATTGATTAGTTAGGTGGTAGCGGGCTCGCGTGCCGCCACGCTACACCCGGACTAGGAAGTGTGTCTGGTTGGTTGTGTCCGGCAGACGTACCGCAAGCGCGTGGTGACGGAGGAGTCGCACCTGGCGCTGTACGCGCGCTCCAAGAAGCAGTTCAGCGCGGCGCAGGGCGCGGCGCTGCGCGCGCTGTACGCGTGGCGCGACGAGGCGGCGCGCGCGCACGACGAGAGCGTCACCTACGTGCTGCCCAACCACATGCTGCTCGCGCTGGCGGAGCGCCTGCCGCGCGAGCCGCAGGGGCTGCGCGCCGTCTGCCTGCCCACGCCGCCGCTGCTGGCGCAGAACATCGACCAGGTGCACCGCATCATCGTGGCGGTCAGTACCATTGTATACATCGAAGCAAACACGACACGATGTATTCAGCCTGCGAGCAGGCGTGCAAATGTCATTATTGCAATTAATAAAAAAATGACTAAGCACAAGGGGATAAATAAAAAAAAATACTCTGTCGCGACAAATTTTCAGGGTGAGGGATGTTCAGTGAACTCCACAGATGCGCCCATTTCTTAGACCTGAGTGCACCCACCAATATTAAGGGCTCATAATGGCTGGAGGTACTTATCAATATGTAAGGTATCCTCCCTTATATTCATCAGACGCGCTCGAGTAAATCCCAAAATCCCCTCTTGGGGTCCTCTACTATTAGCCGCCATCTTGGTTTTAAGTTTTCGTTAATAACTTGGCCGCTTTTCAATTTTAGAGAAAAATTATCAGTACTATTCATTATTTGTTCCGATTTAAAATCATTTTGCAATATATAACGGCGGTGCCTTACACTAGATAGTCTAGATACCATATCGTTCAGTATTATTGTCTTAGTTAACATGCCGTCCGCCATTTTCTCTATGTTCATGATTATGAATTACTTCTAAAGAACAAAAATTGCAGTATTTAACTTCCATAAATAATGTAAAGCACGATGTATATATATATAACGCGTGTGTTGGTGCGCCAGTGCCGCGAGATGCGCGAGGAGCCGCGCGCGTTCCCGATGCCGCAGGCGGTGCTCGGCATGGCGCTGCCGCCCCCGCGCCGCGCCCCCTTCCCCGTGCACGACCTGGCCTTCGTGCCTGACCGCAGGTGAGTGCCGCCACCTCACACCGCCTCTGCTGGCAGCCAGCCTCCGATCTACAGGGGGGTGCCTCTGGGTGACAGTTTCAAGAGGCGCCAAAATCATAATTTAAAATGATAAAAATAAAAAACTTGCTCCAAGCGCAAATTTACTAAAGAATTTTTACTAGATTCACGAAAGATACCTATATTTGTGAGTTTAGGTGTAGAAAATAATATGCAGAACTCTATCCAACATAAAAAAAAACTTTTGCTGTTAGAAATCTATACTATCCTCATCTCGGTGTAGTTGCCGTACATGTCAAACTGTTTAGAAGAAAAATCCCATTGAGATCGTAGTGGACTTGATCCAATACAATCTGTTAGTGATCGCGCCCATAAAAATGAGCTACCCGAGGTTTCTTGATAGTTGTTATGCCGGTGTGAGGATCGCGTGTAGTATCGTAGTGATTAAGTTGAGTGCGTCGTGTTGCAGCGGCGAGGAGATCAACCTGGAGGCGGTGGAGGAGATGGCGGCCGCCGGCAAGGAGGTCGCGCGCGCCGACATACGCGTCTTCGACCCGGCCGCGCCCGCGGAGCCGCAGATCGTCGTGTCCGCCGAGCTCGCCTACCTGGGCGGCCTGGTGAGCCCACCCCCCTCACAAGTCATCGCGTGGAGGCTCCACTATTATTTTATATCTTTGTCTTAATTACAGCTATTATTACAGGAGTTTTCTAATTTAATAGTGCAATGAAGTCATTCCATTTCAAAATTAAAATATGACGTTATTGATAGTAATAATTAATTAAAAGTTATATAAAATTAAATTCTGCAACTGAGCTAACCAATAGATCCGTTTTCTTGGTAACTCAATTCAATGAGGACGGAGGGTGCGGATGAAAAGAGGTAACGACTATACAGTCCTGTGGGGTGGAAAAAAATGCAGTATGTTTGTGAGATTGGCAGCGAGGTGACGGCGGTGCCTCGTGTTGCAGGGCAGCCCGCTGAACGTGAAGGCGCAGATGTTCCTGCCGCCGTACGACCGCTACAGGATGTACCGCATTATCACGCAGGTACTAAACAGCAGAGATGCGATTCATTTGAAATATTTCTATTTAAAATGCAAATACAAAATGCAAAATACCTATTCTGTATTTAAATGCCTTTTAATAAGAGCATTTTGTATATTATTAAAATACCTTTTGAGATATATTTTGCATTTTAAATATTCAATTCAAAATACCTTGTGATTAAGTTTAGCCAACATTACCAGTAAAATAAGAACTAGATGCACAATCAACCGAAATAAATGGTCACAATTCACAAAATGTTTGATTTGAAAATACCTATTAAGCATTTGAAATACAAAACTCAAAACCATTTGGTATTTTGCACTTGAAATATTAAATTTGAAAAGTATTTTACATTTTGTATTTAAATGCTTTTTTAAAAGCATTTTGTACATGTCTGCTAAAAATTTAAATGCATTTTTACGGCACATAACGATTGATTAAAAATTGAATTTTTTAGTGGTTCACTAGTACTATAAAATGTAATTGAGACACTTTAAAAATGTGTGTAATACCCTATTAGTAGGGACGAGGTATTTCAAATTGTAACTCTATAATGATTGAAGGTAACATAATGTTGTTGTGTTGTCGCAGGCGGAGGAAATAAAGGACCAGAAGGTGCTGGATGAAGAGAAGAAGTTGATGGCGGCGCTCAGCGTCGGCAACGAGCTCACCCGGCCGGACGTGCTGCTCAAGCTGCAGCGGGAGAAGGAGGCGAGGGAGCGCGAGCAGGCGCTGGCGGCGGAGGCGGCGGCCGCGGCGGCGCTGCAGGAAGAGAAGCAGGCGCTGCAGCGCAAGAGGAAGCTCATCGAGAAGGTGGAGGCCAAGCTGGCCGCGGACAGGGCGGCGGCCGCGAAGGCCGCGGAGAAGGCCGCCGACAAGGCCGCCGAGTGGGGCGCCGTCTACAGGAAGAACCCCTACAAGCTCAACAACAAGGATCCGAACGCGAAGCCGTACTACTACAAGAACTTGACGTACAACAAGTTCTACAGCGACAACGACAAGGGGCACAAGCAGCCCAAAATGAAGCTGAAAAAATCTTAAACTTAGTTATAATAATTTAAGCATAACTATACTATATACAATATAGTTTGTGTGTATCCTCCACGCGCTTGTTTTATTCCCTCGCCAATGAAACTAGGTTTGGTTTGCTGAAACCGTTTATTGAGCTCAGTCGCGGGGGCGCGTCACTCGGAGAGGTCGCCGGAGACGTCGTCGCGCACCCTCACGGCGTTGGCGCGGTGCGCGTCCTTGCGCCGCCCCTGCGCCGGCTCGCGCTTCAGCACGCTCTTGAAGGTCTGCCCGCGCGTCGGCTCGTGCACGGAGAACGTTATCCGGTCGTGGTGGATCTGCAACACGCAGGCCACAACGACATACCAAGTGCATGCCAAAAGTCGCTTAACATGTCCACCGTTACAAAACACCTATGCAACATTTTTTTACAACACGTGAGAAAGGTGACAAGCTGACTAATCTGTAGTATAATTCTTATTCTTCATAATGTATTACGTAATTTGAACAATTTCCGGAAAAAAAATTGCATACTGGTAACCATTTTAAAGTTTTTTTTTCTTTATAAAATAAATCACAGACATACATTTAAATGTAAACAAATTGGCACTTTTTGTTGATGTCGTTACATGATCAGAATGGCTAGTACTGCCCTGCCACTCGGCCCATTTCAACTTGCAACTCTCTTTTTTGAATCGGTTATCTCAGTTGGGCTGTTTTGTCGGCTGTTCTGTCGGGGCGACGAGGGAGAGGGGGCAGGTAGCAGCACTCACCCTGTACTCGACAGTGAGGAAGCACTCCTCCTCGTCCTCGCAGACCAGCGAGTTGACGTCCGCCGGCTTGGCGGCGGCGGGCGCGCGGCGGCCCACGCGCACGAACCGCCACAGCGAGCGCAGCCGCGCCCCGCACGACCGCACCACCTCGCCCACCTGCGCACACGCACCACCACTTGCAGACCCTTCTACCACTGCGTTACGAGTTTACGTGCTTGTAGCTCTAAATATATCTGCAGGACATAAGGCTCGCGGAGCTGTTTATCGGACGCTGCTTAGATCATCTCTTGTAGATAGAGGCAAGCCAATGATGATGAGGATGGTGAGCTCCAAATTCTATTTTGTTCTTATTTATTTTCATACAATATCATTGTCTAAGGAGGACTTATAATGCTATTATGAGGGTTGTCGCGGAAAGGGCGGCATAATACTTGGATAATGATCTTCTACTAAATAATAATCTCGGGTCACAGTTTGCTATCGAACTCCCCCGAAACGGCTTCAACGATTTTTATGAATTTTTCGTATATTTTTGGTAGGTCTGAGAATAGATTGTAGGCTATTTTTTATACCCCTACACTTATTAGAAAAAAATTGGAAATAATTAATATGGCCAAACAACGTTTGCCGGGTCAGCTATTTTGTCTAAAATAAGCAGTAATTTCTTACATTCAACTGCAGCTGGCTCCTCGGTACTAACTCACGAGTACATGATTAGGTAAGGGGTGCGTCAGCCTGCAGAAAGACACAAGCAAGTGGCTGTTGTGACAGTAGGATAGCTAGTGAGAGTAAGTAGTTAGGTAGGCACCTGCATCTGGTCGGCGCCGTCGCAGGGCGCGCCGGCGCGGGGCTCGGCGCCGAAGCTGTTGACGCAGGCGCGGTCGTCCGCCGTCACCGACTCGATCTGGAACGCGCACTTGGGCACCGCGTCCGTGCGCTCCTGCGGACACGCCGCGTTACTACTTGCTGAACTAATACGCTTCAAACGAACGCTCCCTTCATTGAAAGGGTAAATGCCTCTTCGATGTGTCAGTGAATCAGTCGACACTTGACTCTTGCTGAATATTTTTTTTTTTTTTTTGACCACAAGTCACTCGATGTTAAGTGACCATGTGGCTGAAGGTGGAAACAGGCTCTCAAGTGGGGCTACCGAAACACAGAGCGATAGATGCTCGGCGACCGATTCTTAACTTAGGTATGAAAACTCAAGCTCATTGTAGGATTCGAACCTACGAGTCGTCGCTGGCCGACGTCATGCCCCTGGGCGATCAACAGTTATATAGATCCTACTAGTTAGATCCGCTACATTACCATTCTGTATTAAATGAGACTTGTGACCCGCCCCGGCACGAGTAGGCAAAGATATTGACAACTGCATGTTTCCTCAATACCATTACAAAATCATTAAAATATAACAGGTATCTACTACATAGATAATTTATATTATAACATGACTGATTTTTTTTTGTCTAGCTAGGACCTATGACACGCCGGGTTAATATAGCATTGATCATTCCTACTAGTAAAAACATTTTCTGATTCGAAACAGTAGTTTGGAAGATTACCCCTAGATCCAAACAAACAAATTTTACCTCATTGTAATGATAAGTAGATACATGTTATGCTATAATTTTGCGTACGTCCAGCAGCTATATACAGGCAGTACAGAAGACGCGACCGGTGGCGGTAGTGGCGGTGCCCACCCGGCAACCAGCGTTTTGTTTGTGACGGCTGCTTCATAATATTACTTGACCTAACCCCATTTCTGATAACCAAAATTCGCACAATTTTTATTTCTCTGTTAGTTTAGTCATTTCAGTGGAAACTACTACCTATAAGTGAGTGTTATTGAAGGGTTCGTGGATTATACCTATTCACTAGCATGCTAGCAACGTTAACGTAACTGTCACTAAAAAATACCGTAGTCTTAAGTATTTTATATAAATTTAAACTTGATACCTTGACGCTTTCCTGACAGACAGACAGACGAACAACCAAAGTAATCCTATTAAGTACGTATTGTTTTTTTTTCTCACAAACTACGATCAATCTTAACAAAGGAGAGGGGACGGACATTCCCATTGGTCAGATTAGTCTCCTCAGAACACAGAGGAGAGATGCCACGCTACAGTAGCACCATGTAGATATAATATCAGGGATTCACAACACCCAGGTACTGAGCAAATAGAAGAGCTTCTTTCAATCAATAAATATTTTGCTCCGTTGCGGAAATCGAACCCGCGACCTCACGTTTTCAATCAGTTTGTAGTTCAATGCATTATTATATGACCAAAACCTTTTGAATCTCAAACATACATTAAAAATGATTTGCCTCCGTCCCGCCCACTAGTACCTAAGTATGATGTAGTGAGCGGATGTGATGGCGATGCTCACCCATCCGACGTCGTCGCAGCGCTTGGGCTCGTCGTAGCAGACATAGTAGCTGGTGGCGTGCGAGCCGTCGGCGCGCTTCTCTGTGGACCAGGTGTACCAGTTCTCTCCGAACTTGAACATGCTGTTGATGTGGCTCTGCCGGCGGATGAGCGGGAACAGCATCTCGTTGGGGTGCGGGCGCGGCGTGGAGGCGCGCTCCTCGCCGCCGCGGCGCCGCACGAAGGGCAGCAGCGCGGGCGCCTCCTCCCTGGAGTCCTCCTCCGAGTGCAGCACCACCTTCACCTTGACGGCGAGCGCGGCGTGCAGCAGCCACAGCGAGGCGGCGAGGGTCCCGCACCGCACCATGTTACCGAGTGGTCTGCCCAGCGCCCGCTTGTTTCCTCCGAGAGGAAGTTATCGTTCGCTCGCCGTGATAAGACCAATATTTGTAAATTTCTCTTCGTACCTAATACTTTGCAATCGAGCCTCTGAGTTTTTTGTTTAGGTTTTGCTTGTGGCGCGAATGTTTTGTGAGGCTTAGCTATTAGGTATAGGTACTTAATTAGTGAAGGGTGGAAGTGGAAATAAAAGAAGCACGTTAAGAGTATTGCTTTTATTTGGGTACAAAGATGTAGAGTATAAAACAAAATACTGCATTTGGTATCAACCTTGTCAATAAAACTTTAATTATGAAAATTAAGCATTTCGACAAATACATTGATTTACAACTATTAAATAAAATTAAAGCATAAAGTAGTAGTTTCCCTATCCTAACATTACGTCTCTATCCACACTTAGGTATATAATTGTATAATCGTATAGTACAAATAAAAAGCGAGAATAAAGTTTGGACCATTGTCAGGAATGAAGTTTCCGTAGTGCTCGATACATCACACCAGCCGTAAGAACTCGTATTTACAAGATAAGGTATAGGTATATCGTAGGGGTACCGCGCGGTCGTAGCGTCCTAAGGCAGAGAGGGTGTTATTGTACATTATCAACTATTACCTACGCTAAGTGCAGCCGCCGCGCGCTGCTCTACGTGTCTACATTACTCTAGCCTAGTCAACATTGGTTCCGAGCGCCACTATACTATCATTAAATCTATTTCGTTGTAAACAGTCCGCACGCGAACATAGGCCGTTTACTAAGTGCAGTTTGTGCGTTCCGCGTCTCCTCAATATAGTAAGTATACAAACTAATAAAATATGGTATCAATAACGATTCAAATAATATATTGTGTATTTATTTGTGTTTTCAAAAATATATGATTACATTAGATAGAAGGGCCCTCCGAGTACTGTACATGTAGCCGCCTGCGCCGGCACCTAACCTAACCTCACGTGCTCCGTATGTAAGTACTAGCGTCCAATCCTACTCAATATTTATTAGAGCTAATTATAACATTTTATTTGAGAAAGGTATTCGTACGAAAATAAATAACTATAAGGTTGAGTAAGTAGGGGAAGGGGAGGCGCCCCGGGCCGCCGGTCCTCTCTTACATGACGAGTATCGTAAATAGTTACATTAACAACTAGTATTGTAATAAAGCGTATAGTGCGGCGCTCCGGCCTCTTTTCTACAGTGCAGAGCTCCTATGATACAACAATCTGTTCGTCGCAATGAAACCTCACTGTCGGGCGTCGACCACATCTGCAAGTACAGTGTGGCTCGTACTCTTCTGTCCTGTATATCTCTTTCCTCTTATGAAATGTAATAATGTCTGCATAATATATTCCGAGTAATTCGTTTGTATTATATCTACATATTGTCAACCGAGTACAAGTGATTGCGCTGCGCCGGATAGATCGCGACTCCTACAGTAGCGGGCGTGTCGCCTGGTGGCGAGCGCGCGGGCGCGGAGGCCAGCCGCTGCAGCAAGGCGTGCGCGTCGCGGAAGGAGGGGCGCGCGGCGTCGTCGCGGCGCCAGCAGGCGCGCATGAGGCGGTGCACGGCGCGCGGGCAGCCCGGCGCGCGCGCCAGCGGCTCGAAGCGCCCGTCGGCGGCGCGCAGGTGCGCCAGGTTGCCGAGCACCTGCTCGTCGGTGAGGTGCTCGTACGGGCGCCGGCACAGCGTGTAGATCTCGTGCAGCGTGACCGCGAACGCCCAGACGTCGGCGCGCGTGGTGTGCGCGCGCTCCTCCAGCGCCGCCTCCCACGCGGCCCAGCGCAGCGGCAGCGGCGCGCGGCCCTCGCGCGGGTAGTACTCGTGCGCGTGCGCCTCGCTGTCGGTGCCGAAGTCGCCGATCTTGAGCTGGTAGCCGGCGCCGACGAGGCAGTTCCTGGCGGCGAGGTCGCGGTGCACGAAGTTGAGCGCCTCCAGGTAGCGCATGCCGGCGGCGAGCTGCGCGGCGAGGTGCAGGCGCGCGGCGGGCGGCGGGGGCGGCGCGGCGCGGCGCAGGTGCGCGCACAGCTCGCCGCCCGGCAGGTACTCCAGCACGACGGCGCGCGGCGCCGCGCGGCACGCGCCCACCACGCGCGCCAGCGCCGGGTGCGACAGCGCCGCCAGCACGACCACGTCGCGCTCGAACTCCGCCCTGCACACACTCACCACTTCACCACGGTGCTCGAGCTGGGAGCGATCTCGATGTATTATTAACCATAATAAAATAAAGTGAATAGTGTAGTGAGAGTGAGTGTAAAGTTAAACAAATAGTAGTGTGCAACGGTGCGCCGTACTTGATGTACCTCTCGTCGAGCGAGGCGTCCTGGCTGAGGAACTTGACGGCCACCAGCCGCTTGTCCGCGCACACGCCGCCCTCGTACTCCGGCACGCCGTCCGCCTCCGCCACGTACACCTGCGCACATTATACACACCCACGCTACAGCCATTTGAGTGAGCGATAATAACACATTTGCAACTTCATTACATGAGGGCAAAACTGCATTTTCAGTCGAAGACGGAAAAGCGGGAACTATTCATTCGAATACTAAATTATTACTAAATTAATATGGAAACTAGCTTGGACAACAATTTATTGAGACTAAAACATTATAAATACGTCCTGCTCCGGGTCTCCAACTATCTCCACGCTACATTTCAAGTGATCTATTCAGTATTTAAGCGTGAAAAGGTGACAAACAGGCAGAGTGTCAGAAAGTGTTTCTTTCGCCTTCGTTATATTAGCAGAATAATCTTTTATTTCTTACTTTTCTTCTTATGGTAGCGTGTGACCACTAGTCGCCTGATGTTATTTGATACTCTTTCACGCAAAAACTACTGAACGGATCTGAATGAAATTTGGAATGGAGATGGCTTATACCCTGGATTAACACATAGGCTACTCATTATCCCGGAAAAAGGTTTCTGCGGGATAACGGGAAGACGCGGGTGAAACCGCGGGGCGCAACAAGACATGTATAAAAAAATTTATAAAAATGTTAGAAGATAATTTCTTAAAAGGGCGCGTTTCTTGCTGACGTCATGTCAGAGTGGTCAGAATGGTCCGCGGGGGGAACGCCTCGGCGCCCGCGTCGCGCGCCGGCCCCTCACTCCTCTTGTGACGCAGGAATTGACGGTCGTTGTGTATACTTACTTGCCTACCTATTTATTTGAAACATTTGGTTGTAGTTTCCAATGGATGTATATGAATACTTAATCCATTGGATGCAATATGTGTATATTTGTGGTGAGTACCGTGCCGAAGGCCCCCTCCGCCAGCTTGGAGATCATGCGCAGGCGGTGGCGCGGCAGCTCGGGCACGGCGCCCGCCTGCAGCCGCCGCCGCACCGCGCACACCACCTCCTGCACACACACCACTACACAAGGACGAACACACACAACCCTCTCGCATTTAAGTATTCACTCACCAATAATAGGGTATCTATTACACACATTTTTAAATAGTGTCTCAATTACATTTTATAGTACTAGTGAACCACTAAAAAATTCTCAAAATTTTTATAATTATGCCATAAAAATGCATTTAAATTTCGCGCGTAAGTTGATATTTGTAATTTGGCTTTATACTACACAAATGGGAAGCTTGTTAGTAAAAGCTGGTTTTGGAAACCTGCTCCATATGTTCTTACTGGTACACATACCGCATACATCGAAGTAAACATTGCATCAACATGTAAGGACCAGATTTGGGAGTCTTCAGTCGAGTGGGAATAGGTATGTTCTAGACAAGCGTTCTGCAACATCGACCCCGTCCTCACTTACCATCAGGTGAGACCGGGGTCAAATACTTGCTGATTGTGTAAAAATAAGGTGGTGTGTGTGTACCCTCTCGTCGCTGCACTTGGAGGCGAGCGAGGCGGCGTCCTCGGGCGGCGTGGGCGGGCGCGCCAGCAGCGGCGCCGAGCTCAGCTCCGGCACCGCGTACTCGTAGCTCGACCCGTCTGCGCGCACACAACGAAACGGACCGTCACTCGCCTGCAGCTGCTTCGAGCGCCTCACATATGCTTATTATATGAAAACAACCTCAACGGTACACGGAACGAATTAGTAGTTTACACTTTAAAAAGTTTAGGTTTTTTTGGATCAGCAGCTGCGAAAATTTTCCGCGAAATGAGAAACATTGAAATGTATTTGTGAAGGGACTGACCGGAGGGCGCGGCGGCGGAGTCGTTCGCGAAGTGCTTCATCTCGAGCAGCACCGTGCTGTAGGTGAAGTAGGGCGCGCACTTGAGCGCCTGGTACGGCTCCTGGTAGTCGTCGGAGCGCAGGTCGGGGTCGCGCGGCGGCGGGCGCGGCGCCTCCGGCTTGCCGAGCGGCGAGGCGAAGCACTTGCGGTGCCGGTGCCGGTGCACCAGCAGGAACACCGCCACGGCCAGCAGGATGGCGAGCGCGGTGAGCACGCCCACCACGCACGCCACGTACAGCGGGTCCTCGGCGCGCGCCGTGCTCACGGGCGGCGCGTCGCGCGGCGCGCCGGGCGCCGCCTCCGCCGAGTGGTTGCCGCGCGCCGCCTCCGACTCGAACACCACCTCGCTGAGCAGGATCCAGCGCGCCGCGAACCGCAGCTCGATGCGCACCCAGCGCCCGATGCGCCGGTGCAGGTTGATGGTCACGTTGCGCGCGCTCTCGAAGATGCGGTCGGGCGGCGGCGCGTGGTGCACCGCGTCCCGCTGGAACCGGCGCCCGCCCACGCTGAACGAGACGACCGCCTCCGCGAACACGAGCACGTCGCGCATGAACTTGTTGCTCGCGTGCAGGTGCACGGCGCGGAAGTCGCGCACGCGCTCGAACTCGAAGGTGAGCGCGGGCGGCGCGGCGCGCGACTCGTTGCGCCACCCCACCCACGCGGAGGGGCGCGCCGCCTCGCGGATCTCGTCGCCGCCGTACGCGCCGTCCACCAGCTGGCCGAGGCCGCCGCGCAGCTCGCCGCCCGCCCACGAGCCGTCGTACGTCGCGTCCGCCAGCTCCGCGCCGCTGCTGCGCGCGTCCCCCTGCGGCATCGAGTACGACACGACGCCACCTGGCGAACGATCACGGCGCTGTTCGAACACACTACTCACCACTTTCATATTACAACTACGAATTTAATGAAAAACTACCCATGCGGCATGCGGCACTACATGGGCGAGCGCAGCCGACTCACGACTGCAAAATGTGATTCGCGGGTTCGATTCTAGCTATATACGGATGAAATAATAATATGTACATCAAAAAAAGAATGTGCAAGTGCACCTTTTTATTCTGTATGTAGATGGTGTGGATTCCCGATCCACGTAGTAATTTTATTAATACCTTAGCAACATTACAGGGAAGCCTAGTTAAGGGTCAGAGCCGGTGAACCGAGATAAACCGTTCACTAGGTCAGAGCTATTTATGTGATTGTGCCGACGTTATTATATTGTTTTTATTGAGAAACTATGTGTAAAGTGAATTCCGATAAGAAGGCAGGGCGGTGTGTCGCGTGTCTAGGTTGAGCGAGTGAGGCTGGCTGCAGCTCGCGCGGGATTAGCGCCCGAGGTGAAGTTTTATCATTAATTACCAACAGTGCAGGTGGTGGCCGCCGTCGGGGTGCGCTACTAATTAGTAATCGAACAGGCTCGCCGTCTTCCCCAGTATCTACTATTCTGTCACGACACCGCAGCTTCTAACCACTCCAACTCAACAAAAAAGGCGGTTTTATATAGTAGTCCTACTGAATGAAAATTTGAAAATGAAAAATTTACGAAAGGCATTGTCCATTCTTGGTCTTTCGTGGACAAGATGCTCATCAATTTTTAGTTTAGTCAATAAATAAATTTATTTTTGCAACAAATTATTGTGCTATATTTTAATATCAATATGAACTTATCAAAAGTTGATTTAATTAGTATTTGATCTGATCCAGAGTCAAATAAACATCAGACTTGCCGGAATATAGAAGTTCACATCACCAACGCAATGTGCGCTATTGCATCAACAACGTTTAATGATATTCCGCTAGCTACGTAATTAAATAAGGTTTCAAACAGAGTTTAAACGTATGTTAAAAAATGCAAGGCAAAATTTCACGAGTTGCAATGCAAGCGAATTAACGTCGCGACCGAAACCGAAAACAGCACTTTCCGTGCATTTAAATCAGTTTTTCAGATGGCGAGCACCGGGAAGTTAATGGGAATCCGGTGTATGTCGGTCGGCGCGGCGGCACGCGTGTCGCAGCCGGCATCCGTCGCGGCGCAATCAGCGGACGCATTGTCGCGACTAACAAGTGCATTCGAGAGGCGGTAATGCAACCCGATCGCGTTTTATTTATATTCATCACGCGGACACCTGCCACCCGCCGCGCCCCCCGGACCCCGCGTCCTCTCCATTCATACCGCCACTACGCATTGTTTCAATAAGTTCCCTACACCTGACTCACCAACTGTGCCCACCGCGCAGTTTGCGCCTTCAAACATTATACGTAGGTTCTTTGGGCCGAGAGAATGTTTGATATCGCCGCTCCAAAGAAGTAAGGCGTTCTTCATGCGGGTCACGGCACCTATGAGGTACAGCCGCAGTGAGCCGGCCTGAACACTCCGACACAAGGGTTGCCCACTAGCGACTTCGTCCTGGGCCAGCTGTGTCAGCATACTTGATTGTTTAAATAATACATTACCATCTACCACGCGCTTGGAAACGGATTATTTGGGGATTCAAAATTTCAACTCAAATCCAATTGTTTATCAACATGATGCGGCTGAGATGTTGGTACTATGAACGTAAACTTGCAACAGGAAAGAGTGAGCTCTAACCTGAAGCTCATAACTTGTATAACGGCCCAGAAGTACTTCCACTTCTCCCTAATAACGGAATGGATTGACACATACCCCTACTCTGGAGTTGTTGACTGGTGTGACAGATAGATGCTAACATTCCTGACAGGTTGTAACAAAAATATTTCTTATTAGGGCTGCTCAACTGTGATGTTGAGTAATGACTTTAAAAGTCCCTAAAAATGTTTAATGTACAGGCTTTTCGACCTATACAATTTTGTTATACATACTTTAGTTAGATGTCACCTAGACGTACGTCGTGTTTTATTAGGTAGGCTAGCAACACAAACACAAAGTGATTGCATGAAATTATGTAATTTTCTAACGCAGCGACAATGGGTGAAAGCAAGCCAACAAAGAAGCGTGCTGCAGCTGGAACTGCCCGGGCGCCGGTGGGCAGCGGCGACCAGCGGCGCGAGTTGGTCGCTCGCTGGGGTGGAGGCAGTCGCGCCGTAATTACACCCTCGCTCGTGAAACGTTTGCATAAAAACACTAAATCAATGCGGTTGCAACATGTACCCGTGTGATTAACTCCCGCAACTTGGTGTTTTTCCTGATATTGGCTCGCATGCAGACGCTCCAGGTTCGACGGCAGGTCGGTTTCGCGGAACTTTGTATTTAAGCGGGCGGAGGGGGGTGGCGCGGGAGGCGCGCAGCTGGCCCGCCCGCCCGACTCCGACATCGCGCGCGACATTCTAGAGCTATAGCTACAACTTCTAATACATTATTTAGATCGGACTCGATGTGGATGTTTAAGCATTCTCGTAAATGCCTCGTAAATGGCTGCCATTAAAGCCTAGCTCTGCCCATCAATAATTGCCGTATAAAGCCGACGTTCCTGCGCCGAGCTCATTCCCTATGCGGCAACAAGTCGCAACGCAAGCTCGACTCTCGTGCGGAGCGACACACGCGACAACCTATAATGCATGTTGTCACGCGCCGATTAGGCCTCATAATGCTCATGTTTGTATATTTTCTTTGATCATACTAATGATCGTCTCTTTACAAATTGTATTTATGAAGATAATATGAAGGTAAAGAAATAAGTACCTACTACGTACGTATATGGAAATACAGCGAGTATCGTAACCCGCAGTTTGAGCGCGCTAACAAGCAATTTTCCGAGTTGAACATTCAAAGGCACAATAGAGAGCGCAGGTGAGGCGCCGTATTATATCCCGCGACGTTCGTGACTAACGAATATTTATTATACTTGTAGCTCGTTATAATTTTTCACAAAATACGTTGAGTAAATGGCATTTCGTGGAAACATGTATAACGCGGTTGTACCGCGGCGGGTGAGAGCGGCGCCAGTCGCTGCTGCTGCGCCTGCACCTCGCAGTGTGCTCTACGGACGCGGCTGTACTCCACCGACAGATACATGTTGGGCGATAACCGATGTTGGCTACAAGTGCGACGTTGCCAACATTGCACCGCCTCTACACGTACCGTCCGAATACATTCCCCGCTGCTCCGCCCGCAACAAAACATGACATTTTATTATTCAAACTTTATTTAAACCCCCTTGGGATTCAAATGGAATGTTAAAATTGCGGAATACATTTTTAAGAGCCCTTTTCTAGCGAGCATATTACTAGATACTCCCAAGATTAATGCGCAGGGCAAATCTTAGCGTCATAGCTCTTGTACTTTTCGAGATTTCGTAATTAATCGGTGAGTGGTATTTAGTTTTCATATAGACTACTAGGATCGAATGATTCCGTGCAGAATATTAATACAAGCTGACTAGGACAAAATGCGACTGAGCTTTCGTTGAACGTAAAAACGTCGTTGTATAATAAATTAATGATTGGTCGGTAGGAGGATATTTTCTACCGCTCGCCCGACTAGCTGCCACCACCTACCTGTATAGCGGTGTATCGGCTGCAACAATTATAAAAACCATTGCCATATGCAGGCGCCATGTGGTGCCACCTTCGACCACATCGTCAAATAACGTCAGACAGCCTTGTAAAAGTATGATGCAGTAAAAACCTCCCCATTCTTGGGCCCTTCGCTCCACCCCCGCGGGTAATTAAGTATAAATCTTGTCAAAAGTGTAATCACGGTGCTCAAGTCATGTCATTCTTGAAACTATACCTATTTATCATAGCTGCACGGAGACACATTGAAAATTCATAACATAATTTAAAGTACTTAGATAAGAATAAACACAAATTTAAAAAGTGTACCGCCATCCTCACACAACGCTACCGTAAATACACACACACGAGCAGCCGGAAATACAAGTGAACAATAACAACGCATTGCAAACTGATCGATCAGTAACCGATATACAACACAATAGCGGTGCGGGTAGCGTCGCGTGCGGAGTGCTGGCCGCTAGTCACCGTTCCAGAGGCAGCCGTAGAGCTCGACGCGCATGCACACGGTGCGCCGGTGCGAGCTGTGCGGGATGAAGCGCACCTTGGACGCCCAGATGGACGGCGTCAGGTGGTTCTTCTGCTCCAGGTACGTGTTGGTGTTGCCCGGCAGGATCTGCAAGGAGCGCCCCCTCGTCACACCGCGCCGCGACTCAACAACTACTAGTACTAATGACGTTTGTTTTTATTGACACTCCTGTTCCTTGCGAAAAGTCCTCAGTGAAGCATTCACCATTATCAGCCTTCCACGTTCCCACTGCTGGGACTCTGGCCTTCTCTCAGAGAGAGAGTATGGGCTATAATCTACCACGCTGGCCCAGTGCGGGTTGGTAGATGTGAAGTGTGATGCTTCAAACGTCGTCTTTGCTAAAGACGGCGCACTCTGTCTACCGTGGCTACATATACCTACGTGTTGTCGCGTATTGCAGCGACTATTTTTATAGTAAATTGTACAGTTGGTACGTTTATTCGCTTAGCAACAGTGCGGCGCAGGTTGTTGCCGCCGCACTCGGAGGATGTGCCGGCGCATGCCGCGACTAGTAATCGGCGGCGGTCACGATCGCCGCCCGCCCCGCTCCGCCGCGCTGCCTGTACATGCACGCGCAGCCAACCACCACTCACCTCGGCTTGCTCATTACTGAATTTTGATCAAACTATCGAGATAATATGTAATATCAATTTTTCTCTAGTAATAAAATAGCTATCACTTGGAAAGGAACTATGCAATCGGAAGTAGTTATGTAAATTATAGTGGCGCAAGAGCATGGCGTGTGCGTTGCCTGATTACTGCATGCCGTCATTCGGGGCTCGGTTATTATAGTCATATCGCTTCCCAACACAACTTTTTGTACAAACTCATTGAACGACATTGAACGTTTATAAAACACTTGAGTATAGAAAGCGGCGGAATATCTGTCCATGACTTTTTTTATTAAATAAATCTTTTTGATGGCGAGTGAGAAGCCAATAAAAATAAAACCTCCATGATTCTCTGTAACAAGCACACTGATTGAAAGAGATAATGTCGTGCCGATGCGATACCTACCGCTACTACCGCTAGCGACTAGACGAGAGAGCACGCGCGGCGGGCGCGCCCGCTCTATTATGATTTTTATTTTTACAGATTTAAGTAGTTATGTAAAAATATAAATAAAAATTTCCGTACAGTAATCGCACCCATACAACGCCTTTATAGTAAGTACAGAAAATAAGTGACGATTTCCAATAGACGATATGTAAACGTATGTACTCGTGATGTTGTAGTACCTCTTGTCCGTCCTGCGTGCGGTAGCGCACCCACTTGTTGAGGCGCGGGCGCCAGTACTCGAGCACGTAGGCCTCCGCGAACTCCTGCCCCTGCCCGTTCCCGAAGCGGCCCTGCGTGCTGGCGCCCGTCACCACGTGCACGCCGGGCAGCTCCACCTGCAGCCACTCCGAGGACTCGGTCGTGATCTGCGAGCGCGGGCACCACGCGCCGCCCTTTATGTCCTGGTTCAGCCTGCAACACCACCACACTAACACATACAAACGAACATCCCACAAACAACTACTTGAAGCTCGAACGAAGCCTTCTGCAGACACTTAGTATAATATGGCCGATACATTTTATAATTAGGTATACCACAGATAAAAACTTGAAATTGGTAGGTACTTTTTTCTTGAGCTTTATGGTTTCCTAGAATAGATGAATGTTTTCCTAAACTAGTTAAACAAACGATGACGACGATAATGTCCTATAATAAGAAGGTGCATGTAATTCAAGTGTGAGTGTTCCAAGACACGCTAGTATGAATCTCAGCTCAAGGAGCGAGAGGCCTCGTCGCGACGTTGGGCGCGTTCCCGGCGCATTCAGCGAGCATGTGTCACCCGCGCTGTAATCAGTGAACCGCGATCGGATCGTACTCCGGAGCCGCGCCGCCGCCGGGCGAGCTTGCGACATTCAATGAGGCGTTAACGACCAGCCGTACATTAATATCCATCTGTGCTCTCGGACAAATCATTACTATTTTGATCGGCAGCGGCGCTCGACAACTCCATTGGGTTATTAGCCGGCGGCGAGCGGCGCGGCCGGATCAGGCGCCGCCACTAACAATGTAAGCTCCTTAGCGGGCGCCGCACGCTCGCACTGCCGACACGCCGCCGCCGCTCGCTGCAGATTACAGCGCCGACACCGCTAAATTTTATTTTCATCTACTCCTAATTAGGTACCTCCATCGGCTTCCTGCTAGCTTCTTACAATGAATTTATGCAACTAACGAAACGCTTGTGGTGGCTCGGTTGGTCGAGTTATAAATACATTAATTTTATAAACTCCACACCAACTTAAATAGTATTGCTTCCAGTCATCGAGTAATTTTGTACTGTATTCCCAAGTTGGGGCGCGACTGTCATAATATGTCGGTGGTGCTTGCACGCGAACACTCCCAGCAAATCCTATCGGAGAGAATGTCTGGTAGAGACAGGCCGTGCGTCGTGTGGTCGGCTGTGAAGCTAAGTAACAGTAACGATACAAAGAGTGAGATGGTCACCGTCCGTTCTGCGGCGCCACGTTGCCGTCGTTGTAGCAGGAGCTGGCGCTGATGTCCTTGTCGGGGATGAGGCCGCTCTCCATGCCGAGCGGCGCGATGCATTGCGCTGTCGACAAACAACAAGCCGTTACACACTGCCTCATTGCCGCCTGCCCTTTGTTATATAACTAACTGTGCCCCGCGGTTTCACACGCGTCCACTACAGTTCATCAACAAACAGACAGAGGGACACATACAATCTCACTTTCGCATTTACATAATACATATTAGTATGGATTCGTATAATAAACGTATAGATGACTTAAACGAATAGGTCGTTAGGAAGCGCCTCTCGAACGCTAATTAATGAACGCCCCTTATTATAAAGTGTATCAATTTATTCCCAAAAGGAATACCTACACCACATACCATGGCCAGTGTACAACTATTGCAAGAGCTTCTCATTCACCAGCACATTTAGGTACACTAATATACTATCGCTATGTATATTTCTCCCTGTTCCGTTTAACTAATACGGCCCGTATTTTAGGAACATTGTGCCATTCAGTATTTGTTTTATAAAAGTGCTACCTCCGCGGCGCGCCGGCTCGGCTACGTCTGTCGATAGGTTCACACAATGCAGCGGAGCGAGCTGAGCGCGGCTCACACTCACTTGCTAATTATCCGGGACTAGTAATTTTTATTTTATTTTATGTTGGAATTGGATATTAATAACCATTATTGTTCAGAGTCGCTTAGTATTAGTAATTATTCGGCAGTCGGCACGGCTGACGGCTGGCACTCGAGTAGTGCTAGTGCCATCGGTTACTAATTCAGGTTAGTCAGTTGAACGATTTGAAAAATCGAATAATTCGAATGCAATGTTTCATAGTCGCTTAACATCAGGTGACTTGTGGTCAAACGCTACACTGTAAATAGTAAAAAATAAAAAAGTCTCGCAACGCTACATCTTTCACCACCTCGGCGACATTACTGATGCTACCCTCGGCGCTGGCGAGTATGCACGCGGGCGACTGCTGCATCGTCGATACACGTACAGGGCTCGTGTTCTGCAGTGAGTCGGGGTTGGTGCGGTGAGCGACCGCAGCGTGTGTGCGCATGCAATGACACACGTCGAAAAGTTTGGAGTTTTATTTTATTTATTCGGTTTTCCAACAGACTTCTCACTAACAAGCACAAATAAAAGAAACGTGGACATGGTGTGGTGGTTTTAATGTTTATGAACCATCAACCGTACTTTTTTTCTCTATAGCCTAGAACAATTTCATATCATTTAACCTCTTGGGACCTCGGAGACGACAATAAACAAAAGAAAAACAATATTGCCCGGTCTCAGCGGACCTCGGACATCGGACAATCAAAGTAAAGGTCAGCTGGCATATTATTAACTATTGATTGCGAGGGATGGTGCGAAAGAAGCCGCGGACATCACCTCGGCGTACAATAGCGCGCACGCGTGCTGCACGCACACCAGATCAACTTTATTATATCATTGTACAAACGGGAACGATAGTAGAGAAACGAAACAGTAACCGATGAATAATACACGAGCTCAAGTTTACTGACTAATTTCTCATCGGGCTTGTACCGTATAATTGTCAAAGGGATCGTAGTGGATCTATCAAAAGGGATCGCGTGCGGTCGGCGCGCGGTGCGAGCAAGCCAGCGGCCGGCCGCGCCCTATCTTTGTGCCAATTAGCCGCGGCATCGAGGAATAACTGGACGGCATCGAGGAACAGCTGGACGGCATCGAGCAGACAGTGCGGCGCGGCGGGTTGCAGCCAGCGGGCTGCTCCTATGCTAACGTGATTGTCGACACAGCCGGCACTCCAGCGCCGCGCCGGCCCTGCAGCCCGTGCCGACCTGCCCCTACAATTGAATCTTTCGTGGAGTGCATTGGAAATATTATTTCTTGTGAAATAACAACCCGGGAAGAAACCAAGTAAACTACCTGGTTTCGGTCCAACCAGCCGCCGCAGCATAAACTATTCCGAGGGTGCAGCTCTTACGCATACCGTTTACGATATTTTTGGATGACAAAGGAACGCTAATGGATATAGTTTTATTTACTTCAAGTGCCGGGAATATTGGTCATCGCGCCTGCAGAACCAGTGAAAGTGAATACTTATTCATATTTTTGTTATTATGTATATTTCGTCAGTAGGTCGGCACGATGTAGGTACCGATAGTACAGGCAACATTAGCCGCCCGTTCAACCGTACAATATTATGCTGATGCGTATGTGCATCACATAATTTACGATCCTAGTCTCTGCTCATTACCATCTCGACAAGCACATCACAGTGAATTGGCAACCCACAATACTTTCAAATACTGCAGTACGTTCATTGTTTTGCAGTTGCCTTGTTCTCAAACATGAAGCGACAGCAAGCACTGTAGTGCAGCGTCGCACTCGCACACAACAATCGAATATTAGTTGAGTGGAGGCGCGCCCGTCATTGCATCTCATTACACGAATTATATCATTCATGTCTACATAGGTACCTAATAAAACTATTGGACAACGACCTCTGCTATTCATTTGATGCAGCCATTTAGAACTTGGTAAAGCTGAAACAAAAGAAAACTTTCTTAAAGCTACTAACCACATGCTAAGTGTTGGCGTTGAAATGGGAACGAAAGCACATGTCGAACGAAAGGACAATCGCTGAACAAACATGTTTGTATGTTCGCAGCAAACGTGGAAGTCGTGTCTCCGCCTCGCGTGACGACACATTCCGCCGATATTAGTAATGCAAAGTACCGTACGTACGGCGGCGGCTAATTCACATCGATTACAATTTAGGGTAATAGACCTTATATTCAATCAGCGAGGGAGACGGGCTGGCTGGCCGTGTAGCGGCGTCCTACTCTCGCAGCGGAACAGGAATGGCTGTAGAGTACGTACGGTTCTCAACTTTATATTCAATCGACAGCTTTACACTCGAGCATAATATTACGGAGCCGGCGATAGATGAAACTTCGCACTGCCATGAAGCCGGGCAGCGCAGCGGGCACGGCCAGCCCGCGGCACATTATCATTAGCTAAACATATTGCAAGTGGATGTTACCTGAAATACGTGTCTACTCACGCGCTTCAAGAGAAGCATGCCATGGTGTGTATATCTAAGAAGATAGACACAGCATGGCGAAGTTTAAGCCGTGTACACAGTAAATTGAGCAGGTACTTAGGTATACCGAGGAACATAAATTAGTTACGTTGTGAGTGAAGTCAATACCGAAGGGTGGCGCGGCGCACACAGCCGCTTATAGGTCAAATGCAAATAGAATCCACTGGTGGCGTGCCTCGCGCCCGCGACCGCGCGCGCCCGCCTCATGCGACCACCGCGCCGAGCCACCGGCGCTGTCAGCTCACCACTTTCGTATCGGCAAGCATCCATCGTACAAGGAAAGCTATCAGCCGCCCACACTCCCGTCAATATTGGCTTTTAGCAGGTTACGTTGAGCAGCAGAGAGGCTGCGAGTGTGCGCTTAGGACGCGTAGATCTGTCAAGTCTGTCCGCCATACGCTTGCGGTACGCGAGCGGCGCGGAGCCCTGGAGCTTTGCAGGTCGGGATGAAATGAACACGCAGAACCATAGTATTGTCAGTTGTACTGGCCTCCCGAGAGCGGCGTATCTCGACCGAACGTTGCCGACTAGACGTGTGGTGTGAGTGGGCGGGCGGGCGGCGACACACGCCAACACACGACTTTTCCTTACCTACCTCTAAATACCCTTCGCGTGATGCCGCCGCCGCGCCGCCGGAATATTTAATTACTTTCATAGTACTAAGGCAGGGGTCGTTAACATTTTGTTTTTACCTGATTATAGTGATCACAAATTCAGAAGCTACCGGCGAAACGCCGGTTTCAAACAGTCCGAGTAGGTACAGAGTTACAGACAAACCAAGGCCGGCCGGTCGTCCCAAGTCGATGCTAGTTTCCGAACTATTACAGACAGAATGTAAGTAGGTTGGTTTAATCGTCGACGAGCTGTAATTACGTTCGTCGGTGACGATGGGATCGATAGCGACCACCGCCGCCACCGCACTAAATAATAACTGTGCTTTGGGTAATTGTGAAGAGCTCTGTGTTGTGCAGCGCGACCGCCGCCGCTGCCCTGCGAGCGTGACCACTGCGCCGAGCGCTTGACGCGCGCACGGAGCCTCCCAGCCTTTGTCTGCTGTTAGCAGCTGCAAGCCCTCATACTATCGTAGTCCGCCAGGTTGTCCGCCAGGACGGGTGGAACTTTGGGCGGTATTCGACACTACGAGCACCTGGACAAAACTGCGGCCCGTCTACTGTTACTGTATCTACGGAATAACCTATACTCCTTTTATGCTAATATCCACGTTCATATAGCACTTCTACCGAATTGTTATATGTAATACGTGTCCTCGTCCGTACGTTGTGTAATTACTTGATTGCACATGAAATATGTAGGAACCGACACGAAATTACTTTTAATTGCGGCGTGGTTCTGGTGTATTTTATCAAATATTTAATGCAACGAGCGAAGCCGCGGGTAACAGTTGGTGTACATTTAAATGAAATAAAGCAGCTGCTACAGAAGTACTTCGAGGTAATGCACGCATGGGATTACTGAAGCAGTGTCGTTGTGCAAGTACCCGGCGTCGGAATCATGAATGCAGAATAAGACTGACGGACAGTTGTGTAAGCAACCAACATGCAACGATGGAGTGGCTCCAGCGGCCTCGCTAGTGAAGTGCGGTTCTCGGAAGCGGTGCTCCTGCGTGACGCACTCGCCCTCGGGACATGTCTTGTGAGGCGACTTCCGTTTCCATTCTTTAAAACCGGCGGTGCGCGGCCTTCGCTTGATGCGAATCGCCACTGTCGCGGCGGCGGCGGCGCTCTACGTTAACTGGTTAGGAACACTTACTAACGTCGTAGCCTGGACAACGTACCAGCGAGCTCTCGCTACGTAGCGACCTCTGAAGGAAGGCGACGTAGCGCTCGGCTCTCATTATTGTAAATCAAATGAGAAATGATGCGATCTCGCGCTCGCGCATCGTTCCCTCGTAGCTCATAAGTACGAGTACTTACTGAGTTGAGTCAATCGCGAGACGCGACCTTCAATCTCGACCAAGCAGATGAAAAACAGGTAAAGCTTGCTCTGCGGCATGAAATTTGACATGAAAATAAGAAGGCTCGCTCAAGCCGACGCGTTTAATTTTTTATTTTAATTTGAACAACCAACAATCTAAATTAAACAATGTAATCCAAATGCAATTAATTGTCGCTTAAAGACATTTTGAATTAGTGGTGAAAATGTAATAATAATAATAACAACATTTTGCTATCGCTCGAAAATAGGCAGTGCGAGATGGGAGACGGCACGGGACACTCCATCCTACCCAACACTATACTGTGCAGGAAGGAATGATCCCTCCTTCTTTGAAGAGGTGACAGGTAGTGGCGCTTATATACAACTCTCTTTATAGTCAAAATCGTTGAAAATGTTGGCCGAAGCGCAGGAACTTTATTTGAGGCTTTTCAATAAGGAATTTCAAGCTTGAGGGGCAAGGAACATCAAAGGATCTATATAGGATCAGTTCAAGCGTCGAAGAAAAGATGCGATGCAGTTGAATATATAACGCCGAGAATGTAGCATGGCCCTAATTGACATGCAGAGGGAGGCCAATGATAAATTATTACTGTAAAGTTCGCCGACGCCACGAAGCCCCTCTAAAACCAATCGCAATGAGGAAACCTAGAACAGCCTAATTGTAATAGTGTGGGTGGACACTCGCTTGAGCTGATGCCAGTCGTTGCGCAAATAATTATACAGCGCGCGGCTCCCCGGCACGGCGCCTAATGAATATCATGACATAAGTCATTATATCGACAAACGGAGCTTTCATTTGTAAACACTGTAGGGACGGTTGCTACCGCGGCACACGTCTATATATGCGATACGATTTTTTATTCGATCTTAAAAGAGAGCGTTCAACCGAAAGCCATTTGATGGTAAGTGATAATGTGGTCCAGCTTCAACGATTACCTATTATTATTATTGAAGAAGTAAAGCTCGTGGAAGGGTGCGCTGTGCACACATAATGTATGCCGACAGCGCGCGGCGGCCGTGCGCGTCGTTGGACGTCACTCTAGCCTCAATGCTGATAAATTATTCCGTTTAATGGGTACTTGCCTCCACTCACCTGAATAATATTTAATTATACGTACTATGTACACAGTAATGATAGTGTAATTAAAGTTGTTGCATACTCAACCCGCTTTAAATGGATCCGTGTTTTAACTTTTGGAATGTTTTGTAAGGATGTTGGCGATATTACTTTAAAATCTTTCAATGTACATTTAGTTGGGGCGCACGCACGCCACCCCTTGTTTGTTGGTTTGGTACCAGCAGGCGACGGTAGCCTCGCTCTAATGCTAATACATCGAATATACATCATTCAAAACGTTGTATCTACGACGCTAAGCAAATAAACAATTTGCCTGATACAGCCATTTTTCAATAAGGGTTTACTCGATTTGAGGTGTTCATTTACAATGAATACTCTTACTTACTTATTGCTTAGGCGACGAAGCAAAGAAGAATAAAAACAGACATCAACGTTATTTCCAAGCTTTGATTTACTGAGCTATAGTTATTAAGTTTGAACAACATTTTGATGTTTAGGTGATAATATTACTTTTGGCGATTCTGCTTATTCTCGAGCAAATTCAAAGAGGAAGAGGAAGCTGTGAAGATGAAGTGAAAACAGGTCGCCCTTACACCGCGGTCACTCAAGACAATGTGCGAGCAGTCGAAACCTAAGGGTTAACGAGGTAAGGGAGGCTTCTAAGGAAATGTGCTCGCAGGTTTATTTCCCAAGTGGTTCAGGCGCATGGAAAAGTGTACCTACACGTTCCCGCAGGGAGAATACTTTTATAAGATAGATACTTGTAATTTGAATGGAGTTGACTCAGTAAAACAGGGTAGAGTGTCAGGTCAAACATAGGCACATAATACATCTCCATATTCTACATTTGATCGACCTGAAAACCAGCAAGCCCACGCAGATGAACTCTCGAGAGCTGCTCTCTAGAGCTGTAAGTCATTATATCAAAATAAGCAAAACCAATGGTTTTTTTTTTACTTTTAAATTTAATTTAGGGACTTTATCCAATTAGGCAAGCCAGTCCCATCATACTCTAACCAAGATAGCATAATAGTAGTAATGATGCTTCTTTAGAGAAAAAATGCGATAATGATGTATGTAATTATGTAACACATCAGAACATCAGACATAGACGCTGAAAATAGGTCCTTATCAGGGGGGCTAAGTACACGAGATTATTCAGCCTTTGTGTTTGGCACCCAACTATTCCTAGGTACGCAGTAAAGCAATGCCTCGCCGCTCCTTCATTGTCTCTCACGGGCTCTACCAGACTCAGCCACACAGTTACTTATCCAAAATCTCGCCTAACACAATCCTTAAACCTGAGTAAATGTCGACCAACATTCCTCTTCGCGCCCGCTACTTCGCCAAGCATGACCACAGCCTTACTACAATGCAGTACAGCTTTCGAGCTATTTTTCACATATATAATATATTGAATTTACGTTTATTATTATTATTTATTTAATTATAAAAACAAATAGTAGCTTACGGTTTACACCAACACGCTAACTATTTTAAATGGGGCTTAAATATATCATACAATTCTTACAAACTATGCTTAGGTTGTCAGCAAACAAGTCTATAAATAGACAGACAGTCTACATGTCTAGTTTATGTTACTTTCAAATCAGTATGAGGTACCCTTTTCACCTTAGGAAGGAATCGGGTGAGGCTATCTGAGACTTGGGTTAAAATTATAAAGTACCTTTATCTAATTAATATCGATAAGAGGTATTATCGTCATCACTAGAGCTGCGGGTCCGACGTAGCCCGTACGTAACCCTAATAAAGTAGCATGTTTAATGAAGACAATGAGCTCAAACTCAGCTTGGAGTCATAACAAGTTCCGCTTAGTTTCAGCTCCCATTTATATTTTGAAAGGTGACGGAGCGAGTGCCGGTATGTATAACTCCCTGCGGAGTTGGGCGACGACGCCCGAGCCGACGAAGCGAACCTTCTAATTAAAAAAATCATGTTTTTAAACTTAAATTTTCCTGTCCATGAGTCTTATTTTTGTTATTTATATATTTCTTTAATTATATTTGAATATATTTCTTGAAGTGAAAACTTTTTAGCGGTTTTTTTTTGGGATTTTTTTTTGGGAAGGGTAATAAAACTAAAATCGCGTCTGGACATGTGACCGAAAATTCGTAAGACGGAGGGAGAGTAGACGCCGGCGCCGGTTTGCCTTGTCTAATCTCAGGGCTCGCTGTGCTGAGGCCTAGCAGCAAACGTTGCGTCGTCGGTGCGAGAAGGACAATGATGTCACCACCAATTTATTTTACTCTTTTTAGTTTGTTATGAAAGTCCTCAACAGCTAGTACTCAATATTTATAACAAGAAGGATTTACTGATAAGTAGGATGTATTGTAATACAATATATTTTTTATAAGTCAGGCAACAAGCAAATCTCTTTATGTCATAAATACTCCGCTCCATTTAGTCCGCGCTGGTGATGTTTGTGCACACTTTTCTTTGTGCGATATTTACCCATAACAATAATTAACAATTGTACATTTTTCGTTACAAAAATAGCTTGGAAAACTTTTGCTAGGGCTTCGACGCGGCTGCGAAGTACAAACACAAAAAACAAGTACAGACACTACAGACATAATTTAGCAGTCGGCGCGCTCGCCTGAACCACTCTCCGGACGCTGCTGGGCGGATTGTTGCTTTCATTTTTCATTCATTTCCACTTTCAAGTAGCGCAGCTAATTTGTATCATGGGGCCTATTTTTTCGATTCCGAACATGTTCAAAGAAATTACACTTAATTTTTAATCAACAACATAAAACTATTAAATTTTAGAAAAATAACAGATTTTAATACCTCGGCACATTTAACTTGTTAACTTTTTCTATGGGTGAAACAATACGCCCTTAGGTGAAGTAGGTAGGTACCTACTATTACATATCCTGTACCCTCAGTAAATGATCGTCACTTGTTCGTTGAGCGCGAGCGGTATACATGTTACAGTGGCTCAACAAGAAAACACCTGAATAATAATTTTTTTTTGCGCTTATAACGATGATGGCTCAGTGGTAGTGCGATCCGTAGGACGTGGGTTCGAATCCTACAATGAGCTTGAGCTTTCGGTGAAGGAAAATATCGTGATATCGCCTGGTTAGCTACCACCCTCATGTTAAGAATTTGTCGCCAAGCACCTATCGGTGTGTTTCGGCAGCCTCTCTTGAGAGCCAGTTCCCAATCCTGGTGTAGCGTGACGTCATCTTCGACCACATGGTCACTTGACATCAGGTGACTTGTGGTCAAACGCTACCCGTAAGTAGTAAAACAAACCAAATAATGAGCGTGTCTGTGATGATCGCACGCTGTGTTCGTGTTTAGACGGCGCCGGCGGTAGCGCTAGACGCGGCCTCGCGAGCTGCCGTCAGTGCTCTTCCGTAATGTAGGTACATATTTCTTATAATTCACTTTCGTCGTCTATAATGTAATGAGTAATGGTGCATACTTTCAAATAATTATTGTTATTTAACTAGTGGCACCCCGCAGCTTCAGCCGCGTTATCCCGCAGGAACCTTTTCCTGGATAAAAGTAGCCTATGTGTAAATCCAGGGTACAAGCTATCTCCATTCCAAATTTCAAATCATGAAAAATTCTCCACACACACAAACTTTCGCATTTATAATATTAGTGGGATAGCTGACCCAGCGAATTTCGTTCCGCTAATGAGGCAATAAATGAGCAGATCTGGATTTTAAAATTATCGCATAAAACAAACACATCAACCGGGCAACTTCCATTTCAACCATAGACAACATTACGTTTTGAATTTTTTGGCGAATCGAATTGTCAACGTGAAAATTTTGTTTTTATTTCCAAAACTTGTGCTTCTTCGAGTGATAATGTGTAATATTGGTGGACCATTATGTGTAAGAGTGTGGGAAATTTAAATAAAGTTGTGAAAGTGACTTTTCGAGTTGCTCCAAAAAAGTCCGTGTAAAGCGCCACTACTTAAACACTATCCTCATTCTTTCATATCATCATCATTTAAACTTGATTCAACTCTCTGAGTTTGAAATATTTTATACATGACACTGGAAAATACACTAACAGTGTGAAGCCAAAAAAAACCATTACGTTTAGCTGTCAGTTGTGTTTTGTTACACCATGTCAGTTGCGTTTTGTTATACCATTTATAACAAATGAACTGAGACAGTAAGTAATTAGTTGAGCTAGTGGCCGTTGTGACGGTGCGGTGGTGTTGCGCTGGTGGCGCGGAGGAGCTGCAGTGAGTACTCACACATGTCGAGAGCGCGCAGCGGGCGGGGGGCCGCGGCCAGCAGCAGCGCGACCGCGCACACCTCCATCGCGCCCATGCTACCGTCGACGCCGCACTGCAACAACACACACGTCATGCACGACTCGTCCGCCGCACAGGGGACCATTGCACAAACTATATTAAGGGAATTTATTTCAAAATTATCATTCAGTCTTATTCTATCTAGTCTGCAGCGGCAAGGGATATCCAGAGCGCTTTTACTGATATTAGTACAGTCAGCGACATAAGTAGCTGATCGTTCTCGATTTTCCAAATGTGGTTCAAATCAGTAATTGTTATTGGTTTTTTTTACATTTTACATGGTATCATTTTGACCACAACATAACACACCTGTACCCCTGGTACAAGTTTTGAAAACAAAAGTTTTCGTAAACGTCGACGTTTACCACCGCCGAGTTGTCAAAGTGGCAACTCGATCTGCTTAAATTCAAAAAGTAACTCAATAACATTGTTGGAATATGATTATAACGATTTAAAATAACCCGTATTAACGATTTCAGTTCCTCCAAGTCTCGGTAAGATTCGCTGAAAAAAATATGTATGGATGGAAACGAAAACTTTTATAGTTTTTGTAAACTATCAAAACAAGGGGTGCTGATTTTAGATGATGATGAGGTCAAAAATTGGTGTATATGTTGATGAGGATGATAAAAAAAAGTGTTATTGTTCAGCGACTTTTGTCGTTGACTGTACCTAATGATCACACATAAGTTTAAAATAGCATAAGCAGCCCGCTGTCTGAGCTGTATTATATATGTGCCTACTGTATGATTCAGTATTGATTTGATCGTTCTAATAAACGCACGCGTCTCTGGAAATTGCATTTCAATACTCCACACCAACACAGACCCATATTAAGTAAGCGCTCAGTAACGAGAGAGCGCACATATATCTATCTCCTTCTTCTTCTTCTAAACTTCTTATATACACATATATATATATAAATAAAAATGAATTCCTATTTCTCTTGGTCATCGCATCACCCGTGAACGGCTGGACCGATTTCACTCATTCTTTTTTTGTGTTTGTTATTGCCAGGAGAAGGTTCTTATGAAAGAAAAAATGGAAAAGTTCGTTGTATTACGATAAAGTGCAGTCCGCGCGGGTGAGACCGCGGGGCACAGCTAGTATATCATATTTATTATCATGCTTTTCACAGGAACCGATAAACAAGCTAAGCCTTTTCCACGAAAAATAAAGAAATATATAATATTTATTATCATGCTTTTCACAGGAATCGATCAAGCTAAGCCTTTTCCACGAATAATAAAGAAATTGCGCCCTTCGTACACGTGCGGACACGCCGGGCGGATCCTAGTTCATTAAAATAAATTAATACTATTTAATTTATCTTTATTATTATAAAACACTTTTTTATAAATAATATCTTTTAAAACAATAGACAGTAAAATAGGTAGGTAAAATAAATTGTCATACATTTTTGAAACTGTCATGGTCGCACTTAGTGTAACATTTTATAGATTTATTAAAAAACCAAAGTAAATATCCCGTTCCTGAACCTTAATACAAATTAATAAAATTAAATAAATAAAAACTTCGTAAAAACAAGCTTTTATTATGTTTTTGTTAATAAAAAGAACTAACAAGCTTTCAGGGGCTTTTCAAAATTCAAAATTCAATAGGATACATTGTGATCACTTTAAAACGTCAAACTTAGAACTAGCTACGCCTGTTCCAACCACCTTAGGCCGGCAAAAGAACAGGCAAGAAACACCCGGCAGGTAATTTTTTTGGCGCGATCATATTGACAATTTTATTCTTATTACTAATTGATTGAATTGGAGCAAGTTTATAACAATCCCAAGCTTTTTTGTCATAATATAATTAGTCCGATATTTTATAATAGGCTATATACTTCTAGAATTTCTCTTGTGCACATTGGGATATGGAAACATGAATATTAACGACTTACGGGATTACAACCAAAGCAGAACAGACCCCACAAGCAGCACCCATGTGCCAGCCATCGCTCTCCTCGACCATATTAGAGGGAAGAGGGCGACCCGACACACGACGCCGCTGCAAGCAGTCACTTTCGTGAGCATGACTGTTTTGGTTGTTTAGCGAAAATGGATAGAATAGGGGGAATAGGGGAGATACTACAATCCCAAGCTTGTTTGTCATCTAAATAGTCCGATATTTTATAATAAGCTTTACTAATAAGATTTCTCTATAGACGGACTTGAAATTTTGGTATCGACAAATCTTGAATTTTACTTGGGATTTTGTTTAAAAAAGCGTACCTTTGAACGAGTTGCTAACTTTAGCCTAGTAGTAGGTACAGCAATTTTATCTTTGTTTCTAGTATTAAAATTATGATAGTCACGTCTCTTTTTGAAGCTATTTAAATTTTTCCGTATGTACATTAAATTTTCATAAATATATTGAGAGTCACACCCTCGTTCTGCGGGCGAGTCAACAAATAGAGTGAGGCCAGTTCCTAGCTCCGGCACGTTGCGGGTCGGCTCAGCTACTCACGGTCGCGGGCGAGGTAGGCCCTTCAGCGAACAATGGCCAGTATTGTGCAGTGTCCCGCCCTGCACCCCGCCCGAATGTCATTAACGAAGCCTCGTGTCAAGTCCCCAAGAGTGCGGGCCGCGGTCGGCGCGGCGCTCGATACACTCGGCTCATTGTAAGGCTCCAAATTCTACCGCGGACGAGTTCATGCATAGCATGGACGCTAGCACGCCTGTGTTGCACGTCTTTGTTTTTCAAACTTATTTGTCCAATAAGCCTTGTCTACTGTTAGCAATCAGCAAGCGCAACCAGTATGAGAAAACGCGTGGGGAAGGTATCAACGAATGTCTGTGAACAATAAAAGATATCAGGTCACCAACCAAACCATCTATGTGCGGTAATCGTTCATCGAGCACGAGCATACTCTTTTGCTATTTCAGGGTATATGTGGCATACACAGCGGCAGAGGAGCCGAGTGCGGGGGCGCGGCGCTCGGCAGCGGGTGCGGGTCACCAGACCTGGTGCCGACTATTATAATATACTAGCTGACCCGGCCACGCGTTGCTGTGGCTAAAGTTTTTGTTATTTCGTTCACTACAAAATAAATTTAATTCATTTTATAGCGTCAACAACACGTGGTAATTATGCTGTTAAAATGTAGCTTATATGACACGTTCGTAGATTTACCATAGCAGCGCCATCTATTGATTACTTACTCAACCCAGTCGAAAGGTATCGACATCTGTTAGAATCATTTGGAGTTAACAGATAATTGTGACTGTCAAATGATAACAGACAAATAATTAGCAATAAATTAAAATTGCGACTATAATTTGAGATTTAAACTATCCTATCTCTCAAGTTGGATCGAACTGCACATGGTGTGCGAATTTTATTATAATCGGTTAAGTGGTTTAGGAGTCCATTGAGGACAAACATTGTGACACGAGATTTATATATATTAAGATGCATCTTTACGTCCCTCATACGCTCATTAAATGAATAAAACCTTTTCATGGAACGGCTTCTTTGTTGTATATCGACAATCCTTCCTCATTCTACCGTTGAACCCACGCGTTTGCCAATAGCAAGACGCAAATTGACTTTATATTTTTTTCAGAAGACATGTGTATATATTAGACGTTATCGTTACGCCTTCGATGATTTATAATATTCGTATGACCTTAAACGGACTTGTGATTTCGATGGTGGGTTTTTTCGACGCATCCAGGTACTCGTATTCAATAGCAGGTTCCGTGTTTCAATTACCGTTGGTCTTGTTCTCGGACTATCAGCTAGCTTCCATCGGTAGAGAGCTCCTCGTGCTCCGGACCGGACAATCAGCGGCCGGCTACTAGGTACAAGTGTATACATATATACTGGTCGCAGGCCTGTACATATACTCGCCTCATTATAAAAGCCACCTGGCACACGTTCTACATAATGCCCATCGAGATATTGTGTCTGTACGATGATAAATAGCGAAATATATTTCCAAAGGAAGGGTATTTGAACGCGACTTTAAAGTACATTGACGTTAATATTCGAGAAGCAACACAAAGATATCCAAACTAGCAGTGTATAATCAATTTGTGCCGTCGCTTCTGCCCTGCGCCTGCTGGGTCTCTGTGGACTAGCTACGAGTGAAGTGCACTACAGTGTAAACTCCATGTAACGTCACTCTATTTAACGACAAACTCCCTTAAGCGTCGAAATCAATTGGCTTTGGTTGGTTTAGCTTGTCTTTCATACAATGTTTCACTCTACATAGCATTACACCCACTCTCAATAACGACAACAATTGAGTAATAAAAAGTACCTTTTAAGTTGCTAAAATTAGTAAAAACTGCGCAGCTGTGTACGATCTATTGTCGCTTTATTATCCTAGCCCGCAATAAACTCGACTGTCGGCATCATGCATACCGAACTTTCTAAGAAATTCGTTCTTTTGTTTACAAATTGGGATTTCTTGTACGTGTAGACTGTTGTTGACCATGACTCATAAGTAGGAGTCATGTATTATCTATACCTTATCATATTCTTAGTTGCTCACAAACTTTCAAACTGTAAACATGGCTAATAAAAGAAAATCACTGTGTATTGACGAAAAAGTTTTACTGATACGCGCAATAGAAACGGGAGAGAAGATAAGTGATGTTGGCAAACGCTTTGGATTTAGTCGCTCTACCGTGTCCACAATATGGAAAAACAAAGAAAAAATCCTCCACGCTGCTAAATATGAATAAAATAAGTAAAAAAATACAACAAAATTACTGGTGCAGCAAAAGACTTCAGACAAAAATAACAGACTATACGCAATAGCGTTCAAATAACATTCTTTTTTATGCACATAACTACTAACAATAGTCGGAAATAAACTTTTTCTTTTTCTAATTCTGATGTTTCTTCTCTCCATTTAACGACAACTCTCTATAACGCCATAAAATGCACAGTCCCTTCAGTGTCGCTATATAGAGTTTACACTGTATTTGCAAATGTTCAACATATGGTATATGGCTTCCACAACTCAATCAGAGGCAGTATCTTTTGTTGGAAATAGCATCCCACCAAAAACATAAATGTAAAAAGAAGAGCCAAGTTCAATACAAAAATTATGCTTGGCTGTGGCAAAAAGAATGGAGATCTAAATGAGTGCCAAGTTCTATGCAAAACCAATATATGTATTTATAGGAAAATGATGAAAAATGAATGATGAATGATCTTAAAGTACGTTAGATTTGACTTGTTTTTTGTGTTTACGTTAACGAGGTTTTGAGTTAAAGAAGGGACAGAAGTGGCACCAAGTGTTTCGTTTAATGATACATTAGGCGCTGGCTAGCCAGTTCCTTTGCTTGAACTTGGCTTGACTTGTCTAGATTTCTGGTTTAGATTTCATTTATTTTATTTTTAAAGTCTTTTGTATAGAATTATGTGCCTACTTTAACACTTAGTATTGAGAGGCATTATAAGTAAATACGTAGTTGTAATATTTCTATAAGTACGATACTCCTCTGAGATTTGGTTTAGGGCCGCGGACGCGACGCAAGAACTGAAGTATAGGCATATATGCCACATTGTGGTGGTGGCCGACTATACAAACTTTTGCGAACTCAGCACCGAACCGAGAGCTATTTTGTGTGAGTTTTATTAATCTTCAAGTGTGGGACACTCGCTCTCTTGTCTCATTGGGTTACGGTTAAATTCAAACGATTTATTGTTTATCCATATTGTAACATAAATTAATAACAATAGTTGATATACATCTATTTATAATACATATGGAACGAACGATAACAACTTTTCAGTATCGCCATTAAATTAAAATGTACCTGGCCTTCTCTCAGAGAGAGATTAATGTACCACGCGGGCCCAGTGCGGGTTGATGTCGCATGTGCTGTGGTTCTTGGACATGCCGGTTTCCTCATGATGTTTAAGCAAATATTATGAAACTGTATTGGCGATATAAAATTATCACTATTATTTAATTAATATCAAAACGGTACCCTGCATTTGTTAACAAATGTGTTTAGCAAAGTCGGGAACACTTTGTTGATGATACAGAGCGGCGGGTCCGATGGGATCGCACATTACAGGCTCAACAATAAATATATATTGAAAGCAATCACATTTTATCCAGAAGTGTAAGGAGCCATAATAAGGTTAGTTGTTAGTTTGTCATCTTCGGAGAAGAGTACGCCGTAAACACTATTCGGCGACTCTGTGGGGTCACGAACACACCTGTTGGACTTGACGACGGCGGCGAACTCATAACGTATATACGCATATATTGAGATTAGCTGTTCCTCGCGGTTTCACCCGCGTGGGCTACAGTTTATCGCGATAAAAAGTATCCTATGTCCCTTCCCCGGGGCTCAAATTATCTCTATACCAAATTTAATTTAACTCGGTTCAGTAGTTTAGGCGCGATAGCGTATATATTCCGTATATTCCAAAATTATTCCCGCACTTCGGTGCCCCCTCAACGCGTTACCTGCTGTAGGTACCCATTATCCTATTTTAATTCTAAGTTAATTTTTCTTGGACCGCACGTTTGAACCGCGCAGTTAAAGGTCTTTCTGGTCCGCGACCGTACTTTACCTATTAACGTTATATAAAGGCATTGAAGCAGTTTTAAATAAGAAGTAATTTATTTTGATAAGGATTAATACCAAGATACAAATAAAGAGCCTTTTCTAGCGGCGGCATTAAAAATTAAATTTTTAAAATAAAAGATCACTTATTGTGGCATAACTATAATAGTTAGACATATGCTCTCGCGGACTTTTTTGTAGATCTAAATGAGACCTACAAACCCGTAATACATTATTTTGTTCTAGTGTCAATAGTTTTTGCAGCGCACGCAAAAATAGGTTTTCGATTTCACACCTTGGGTTGCAAAATAGCAATTTTCTTACGGATCCTTAATTTTTTTGGAAATAAAATAGCCTATAGCCTTCCTCGATAAATGGACTATCCAACACTGAAAGAATTTTTCAAATCGGACCAGTAGTTCCTGAGATTAGCGCGTTCAAACAAACAAACAAACTCTGCAGCTTTATAATATTAATATATAGTATAGATTTTTTGTAGTCACTCGTGAAACATAAAAACATCATGCAACATGCTTAAAATAATACTTTTACTCACAAAATATTTGTTAGTAAGAAGTAGAAGTTAGGTTAAACTGTTAAAGGCTAGGCAGCGAGTTCGGCAGTGAATTTGTTTATTATGTATAAACAACAGGCGAAGTCAAGTGTTCAGTTCACAAAGTTCAAAAGCACTAAGTGGCAGCGTAGAGTACACGTAGCGTGGGCCAGCGAGCGTGCGACTCGGGGAGCAGTCTGCCGCGCACTGCCTCCCATCAGCCTGCAGGTGGCAGATCTGGCTACAGACGCTGTGCGCTGAGCCACTGGTGCCACAAGCGCACGCCTCGACACTAGTGTACGTCCGTGTCGGAAGCCCGCGGGACTCTTTGCGCCTAGTTTACGTACAGTGGTAGGTACAGGTACCTACACCACTGTTCAGACTATTCTTTTATTACCGGCGTACAATGATAAATCCAGGTTGCATCCAACGGATACAAATATATATATAACTATATACACTCATGGACAAATTTAGAGGAACGCAACAAAATGTTTGTTTTTTTAATTATGTTCATATAACGCACTGGCCACATATACCGGTGTAATTTGAAAAAAGAAGAATTTTTATCGTCTTTTGTTTCAGAGTTGCAAATGCAAAAAGGAAATTTTCCCGCATTTGCGGTTTTTAACAAATTACAGTTTGTTATTAACTTCTTTGTCAGAAAAACTTTGTCGAGTTAGTTTAAGTTTTGTTTAAAAATGTTCATTTTATTAATCAAACCCTATTGAAAGTCAAATAAACACAAACACAACGATTTTTATACAAATTTGTCTTTTTGTTCCTCTAAATTTGCCCATGAGTGTATATATCGCCGTTAAAATTCAGCAGGATTTATAAACACTTGAACGAATCATCCGCTCCCCAGCCTCCACTGCAAGCGGAGCGCCGCTTCTAGCTTGTTTCCCTTCTAGGCTTGTAATTATAACTTCCATAACAACAACGGCGCAAACTTCTGTTTCCATTTTTTAACAGTAATCGCCAGAAAAGTGTACCATCACATAAAAGTAAACTTTATGGTATACCACTGCATGCTAGCTAATGTATAACTTTTTTGTTACAATAGTTGCTACATTGATTACATGAGTAGAAACCATTCCGTTCTAATATGTTCTATCCTTATTAACTTCACTTGTAACTAACAATATAATCAAATCTTACAAGTCAATTGATTGTCGTATATCGAAATTAAATTTTGTATTTATTGTATATGTAATCCCGGCGACAATATTTGGTATCATCAACCTGATCTGATGATGAAGGTTTCTAATAAAACCCTTCGAGTTTGGGCTCATATGATTTGTTTTGATGAGTCCAATAGATTGGACTTGGTGACGAGGGTCTGCTGATGAAACCGGGAGGTGTATAGTGGAACTCTTCAGTGGCTACTAGGAAACCCCTTGAGTTTGAGCTCATATGATTTGTTTTGACGAGTCCAATATATTAGGCTTGGTTACGAAAAAATAAAAAGTAGAAATCGTTATTTGTTATGCAAGGCTGCAAAGTTGTATTTTGACGCGAGTATTTGTATTGAAACCTGAGCAAGCGAAGGATTCTAAGATTACCAAATATAGAATCCTGAGCATAGCGAGGGTTTCAAAGGTACGAAACGCAAAATAACTTTGCAGCCGAGCGAAACACGCAACTTTTCACCTCAATTAACCATTATATCGTAACTAATACAAGTCAATTTAATTATTTTATATTTTTGAGTGCGTTTTTAAAGTGTTTTTTTTAGTTTTTTAAACTATATATTTTTATTTTTTTACTTTTTAGTCTTTTGTTACCAAGTCCAATCTATCGGACTCATCAAAAGGAATCATATGAGCCCAAACTCGAGGGGTTTACTAGTAGCCACTGCAGAGATCCCCTACCCACCTTCTAGCTGCATCATCAGACCCTCGTCACCAAGTTCAATCTATTGTACTCATCAAGACGATTCATATGAGTCCAAACACGAGGGGTTTACTAGTAGCCAGCGCAGAGATGCCCTACCCACCTTCCGGATGCATCATCAGATCAGGTCGATGATACCAAATTATTGCATTGTCACCGAGATTACATACACATACAAAGTTTCAAGTCGATACGACAATTAGAAGTAGGTGAAAATTGACTTCTAAGATTTGATTACATTGTTAGTTAGTTAGTTAGTTAGTTAGTTAGTTACAAGTCAAGCTAATAAAAGTGTTTTAAAAAGTGTTTTAAAAATACAAATATTCTGCTGAAAATCGGAAAACTCTAATCATCTAACCGAACGGCGTGTGGCGCCGAATGCGATGCTGGTTTGATTTCCGCAAAGGGACAAATATTGATGCGTAGAAAAAAAGTGTAATTGTATTAGTTTGTTGTGCGGGTGTGGTGTGGATCCCCGACCCGCGTACAGGGAATCGTAGTTAGGGAACAGAGCTGCGTGTGCCTCGTGCGCCCGTTACTATTACCTAACAATTTCATTATTAAACACATAGCAACTTGTTATTTAATTTATTATTTGACTACCTTTTCCTCGTGGTTTCATCCGTTCGCCGATTAATATCTCGCAAACATGGCCTGGCTGAGTATCTCTCATTGAACATGCATTACGTTGACTCGACTGGACAGGTTGTGAGAGCTTAGCACAGTGATAATCCCGTAACTGGATATTGTTCATGTTTCCATATCTCAATGTGCACAATCAACCAAGATAAATCTTATTAGTAAAGCTTTATATAAAACTAGCGGCCCGCCCAGGCTTCGCACGGGTATTTAATAAAATTATTGGAGTATTAGTAAGGATCCCTAATCCCCGGAACCTCTCCACTAACTAACACTTGAACTTAATGATATGGTATTAAAGTTCAAATTGATTCTACATTTTAGTTAGAAAACGTTTGTATGGGAAAAAGAAAAGGGCTGTTTTTAGGGGTTTCCCGGCAATTATTTGAATTTTGCCGTAAAAACCATTCTTGGACTTCAATGAATATTTTAAAAAAAGAATTGGTAAAATTGGTCCAGTCGTTGTTGAGTTATGCGCTTACCAACCCATTTTGCGATTCATTTTTATATTATAGAATATTGGACTATCAAGATGACAAAAAAAGCTTTGGATTGTAGGGAACTTGCTCCAATTCAATCAATTAGTAGGTAGTAAGATTAAAATAGTAAATGTGATCGCGCCCAAAAAATTACCTGTTGTTTGTTTCTTACCTGTTCTTTCCCACAGTTATCAGATATTGTAAAGCGAAATAGGCGACATTGTGCACACATCGCTCCAAGCTGCACTAATGCGTAAAAGTGTTTTATGCATGGCTCCCATTATATACAATAAGATACCTACATATTATATTAAAGATATGAACATTATTTAAAAAGACAATGAAGAGATTATTAAGTAATAAATGCTACTATTCAATAGATGACTTTTTAAATGACAAATTTTAGTGATACTATTTTAAAGACATTTGACTACCTTACATATAAGATTGACTTTTAATTTTATCAAACATGACCCTGCTTGACCAACAATAATTTTCAATTTCTTTTTATATGACATCATACTTTAATTTAATATTTATTTCTAACAGTGTTTATAGCTAACTGACATAACTGTACCTAATGATGTTATTTTATTTGTTTGGTTTTTATAATGTTAAATTGAGTATTATGCATGCAATACTCACCTAGTTGTGACAATATTCATGTATGCATGGTTATCCAGACCATTGCTTTTGTACGCCAAACCAGGCCAAACATGTGTGCTACTTTTATTTTTACCACCTTCATCTTCTATGTTTATTTACCCATGTTTTACAATAAATAATCTTTATCTTTTGCCGGCGTAAGGAGGTTGGAACAGGCGTAGCCAGTCTTAAGTTTGACGTATTTAAGTGATCATATTATGTATCCTAAATAAAGAAATTTTGATTTTGATAGTAATAGTGTATTATATTTCGCAAGCCAACAACTTTAACGGGTTTTTATTATTTGAAACGTTCAAATTTAAATCACATTGAAAATAGAGGTGCCTGCACTATATTACAACTTAACTTGCCACACATGGCTTGGCTCATTACTGCACTGAGATACATTAACTGATCAAACTGCATTTCAGTCATTTCAAGGCTACATATTTACAGGTCATTGCGCCAAAAACAATGGTTTTTAGAACTTCTGTTTGATTTTTTGATGATAAATTATGTTGTTATTTTTAACATTATTTTTTTGGGGTTTGATATTTTATGGGCTGACATAAGTACCTACTACTCATCGCACTGCGAACCCAGGAGTGCCGAGATAATGAAACGAGTACGAGTCGCGCGGGAAATAATAATAAATAAAGAAAATGAATAAAATGTGTGTATCAACACATAATTATATTCCACGCATGTGCGTCAGTTTAACGTTTTAATTAGTATGATTAATGACAGGAGAAAGTAGGAGTGCAGCGGTATAAATCGTCGAGTTTGTACTCACGAACAAGGGCCTCTATATTCCTAGCACGAACTTAATAAGACAAGTTTAATGAATGAAACAAAGAATTATAATATTAGAAAACATTATAAATAGCTCTCGTTATTCCAAAACCATAAGTGAAATAAAGGTACCAAATAATAAACATGAATGCAACGCACCTTCGAGTGCCAGGTACATAGGTGGAACCCGGTGACATGGGGAGTTTAGCATAACTTCGTCCTTACAACACTTTTAACACAGGCCATAACTCGCATAAATGGAACCAACAGTTCGATCACGCTTCGGCGAGTATGGAATACATCGTTCTACTTTTACGTTTAGTTATAACTTAACGCAATATGTACACTGAATGTAATAAAATAATACACGCATTTATAATCGACCACATCAGACTCATCAGAGTCAGCCTTACGTAGTCTATGCTTTGCTTTGAATTGAACCACTTAGAGTCTTTGAGTGAGTTGTGAATTGTGATGTGAGTGAGAGACCGAGAGTGATCATGATCAGAGTGAGACTCTGTGGTGTGGAGCGAACAAAGCGCAGTGAGGATGAGTGAACGAGCACAGAATACATTATTATTATACAATACAACTATTCGTTGGAGAAAAGAAGCAAACAGTATTTTTCCAACTATTATTTATTTTATGAACGGAAAGTCTGTAACTGAAACTATTACTGGCATAGTGGAAAATTGAAACCCAAACCAGGGATGTTACGAATGTTCGCGTTCACTTTCGCATATTATGCGAATGTTTCGCATCATTTCAAACACTCGCATTCGCATTAAACAATTCCCATGTTTAGCGAAAACGAGTGTATGCAGGTAAAAAGAAAAACGAATCTTTCTAGTGGAAATCCAAATTCAAGAGATATTGACAGAACTTGAACGCAAGTGCGTCAGCGCTCCTCCTGCCAGTGTACCAAGTGAGCAATTATTTAGTGCAGTATCTGCCACTAGTGAAATTCGATTATTTAATTGGTTTGTTGTTAATTTGACTGTGTATATTATATATATACATATTATACGCTCAAAGTATACCCAAAAAAATTGATGATCAAAATTATACTGATATATCATTTTTTGCCACTTCTCAACATTCGCACTCGCATTCACACATTCACGCCTTTGAAACAGTCGCATTCGCATGTCTAAAATATGACATTCGTATCATCCCTGATCCAAATCGTAAAATAGCATAAAATACGAATACGAAAATAGCACGTGAAAACACGGCTTAATAACCGGATGTGCTTCACACATTTGTTTGACATCAAAGCCTATGTCAGTGTCAGACGGTCGTTATGACTTTAGCGTGCACAAAAAAGAAATGATTTGAGCTCTGGCATCATAGATTAAGTAGACTATATACTACGTATAGATGGAAATCACCCATAGAACGACACAATCGTTAGAGAAGTGAACGAAATGACCTGCGCCAGATGAAGGTTACTATGGAGTATTCTGTGACGATAGTGCTTGAAACGTCAGGCGGCAAATATCGATATCGATCTGTAGTGATGGGACATTTAAACCCAACCCACTATCGATAACCCATTCCATTTCCTATTTTATGTTTTCAATAGCTTAAGGTTTTTAAATAATGAAACTCAGTTTTAATATTTAAATTTATATTCAGATAAATAATACTACCACTTCGATTCGGAACTTTACAATTTCTTCAATCAAATCAAATTAAGTTGGGGGTTTATACAAAATTTTAATTGTTTGATATATATAATCCAAATCCAAGAAATTAGAATGGGCAAGTGCCTTTCTTGAACTAGCTACTTACAACTATTACAGCAATCAAATTAATATTAGGTACTATACAAAATTGAATTAACAATTTGATTATAATACAAATCTAAAGAAATTATACACAGAATGGCCATGTACCTATATTAAATAAGCTCCTTATTAATTATACATCAATCAAATTAAGATTAGGTATGTACCATACAAGATTTAATTAACTGTCTGATAAATATATGTAATACAAATCCAAGAAAATGACACATAGAATAGGCACATGCGATCATACAAATTTGTACTTACAACAGCTATACATCAATCAAATTAGGTACTATACAATATTGAACAATCTGATATACAGTGCAAATCCTAAGAAATTATATTATTATACACAGTATGGGCATGTACCTATATTAGACAAGCTACATAGAATTATACATTGATTCATCGTTATAAACCGAATATAACTAATACATAATAATATAATTGACTATCGGGTTGGGTGTAGTAACTGGGACCAGGCATTTCAAGATTTTGTGAATATGGTGGGTAAAATATGCTGCAGTACAAAAAAATTAAAAAAATACCAAACCCGATACCAGCTGGATACATATTGGCCACATTGACATTCATGTTAGGCTCTATATCTATGTTCAATACAAAATCTCTGTTTTTATTTTTCTATTTCTATAAATGATAGGTATTACTTACTCAAGAGTCCTGGTTTCAATTTCTTTTGGTCCAAATAGGGTTGGGTGACTCACAAGCAGTCTTCTCCTCTTCCTAAGATATTTTTCCTCGAATTGATGGCCACATAATTATTGTTGGAGCATTTACATCAGCTATATATTGACTATGTGGCTGTACCAAGTCCAACTAAATTTTCCTCTGGTCTCGAGAGCCAAAAAAGCACGAGTTGATTGTTCAGCTACAATCAGCAATGCAGCGCGAGCGAGACTGCGAGAAGACATTATTATTCTAAAACAAACATAGCCTAAATGTAATAAATTATTCTGTAACCTAACAAGATGCTATTTCATGTAATTTAAGTCGGCACAGGCTTAGCTCTACTTACGTTTTTGTCTGTTAGCAGTTAGTTGTTGATTGATGATACAGGTTTTTAACCTTGTGATCCTTGTCATTATAGAAATGATATGTAAGATAAAATTTAATGTAATTCTAAAGAGCAACGGTTTTAATTTCAAGTACCTAGTTTTTGTTTCTTCGTTGATCGCTTCGCAACTTTCGCAAGCAATCAAAGTGAAAAAGAGAAATTGACGAAACTGTGCGGGACCGGGAAAATATGGCGGGCGTTATTTCACAAAAAGTAAAAAAACACAAACAAAACTTCGTCTGATAGATTATAAATAATGAATTACTGAATGAAATTGAATGAATGAAGCCTGTTCAAAGTGTTCATGTTCACCAATCTCATCTGGCGCAGGTCACTTCTAAGAGCATAAACGATGTTCTGTGATTACCTGCCGTGTCTGGCATTGGGCTAAGTTCTTTCAGTCTCGTTGTCTTTATTCAAAATTTAATTGTTAAAATGGCCAATATAGCGGCGAAACGCATAAAAAGGGAATTCAAGGAGGTTATGAAGAGCGAAGAGGTAAGATAAACAGATCTTTAGTCAATATGGCTTCAAAAATATGCAGTTGGACGATGGTGGTTACTTGCACTTTTGTTGAACTGTCGTGTTTTTATGAGAACAGCGATCTAAATTTTGTTCAAAGTGCGCTCTATAATGGTGTTGGCCCCTAACAATTATATATTGAACCTGCCCCTGTGAACTTTTAAAATGTTTGTGAGCTAGCATGATTCAGCAAGTTAGGTATTGTGTTGCTAAATCTTGTTGTATTCTATTTAGCTATGTTTTACGTACAGAAATAATTCCCCACAGAATATGAGCTGTTTATTTATGTTTTAGGTATATTACACATGAAAATAGTAATCCATATCAAATACTAGATTTAGCGATGTTACAAGTTGAAAAACCCCGTGAGTGACTTGAGTAAAAACAACAGTACTCAAGTAAGACCGACTCGGTTTCAAGTTTCGATAGTCATTCGTCGCGCGCATATTAATGATGGAACTAATCAGTTTCACTTGAACTAAGCAAAATATGAATATGATAAAATATTTATTGCGAAGATGGCTCAGTGGTAGTGACGTCGGCTTGCGATCCGTAGGACGTGGGTTCGAATCCTACAATGAGCTTGAGCTTTCAGTGAAGGAAAACATCGTGATGAAACCATCGCTTGGTGGTAGGGTATTTTCTAGTACTCGCCTGGCTAGCTACCACCCTCTTGTTAAGAATCTGTCGCCAAGCACCTATCGGTGTGTTCCGGCAGCCTCACTTGAGAGCCAGTTCCCAGTCCAGGTGTAGCGTGGCGCCATCTTCGACCACATCGTCACTTAACATCAGGTGACTTGTGGTCAAACGCAACCCTGTAAATAATAAAAAAAAAAATAGTACTTAAGTGAACGGGAATCAGTGTGGCACGCATTACCTGGGAGGTGCATGTTCACTCTTGCCTGGAACCCAAATTATAGCAATTGGGAAATACAGACTGGTGTGAAGTTCCACTTGCTATTTATTGGAATGTCCAATAATGGAGTGGGGATGGAGAAATTAAAGTGCAATATATGAGGACACCCTAAAATGTATGAAAGATTGACAGACCAGCTACTCTGCATCAATGTTCAAGGTCTGAAGCCTTGAGTTATAGCAAAATATTGACTATACTCTACTGCTTATATAGATTATATCGGCCAAGAGCATTAGAACTATGAGACCAATCTACAATAGTTAACCTTCACAGTGCACTTGACCAATTGACTGTGGTAATAGATCACTCAGATTGCTCCACACTACAATATTCAGTTGTCTTAGTTTATTGATTCTGTGAGGAATTCAATATTTACTGCCGAGTGTCACTTGTTGCTATTCTCCGCTAGGAATTTCAATAAAGTAATTTGTTGAAGCATCACTTATTTATTCACGCATTATGCTTTGATACTTGGCTCATGGGTGGTTATATTTTTTAATGGGATTTTAGTGAACTTGCTCCAATTCAAACAATTAGTAATAAGAATAAAATTGTCAATATGATCGCGCCAAAAAAATTACCTGCCGGGCGTTTCTTGCCTGTTCTTTTGCGGGTGTAAGGAGTTTAAAACAGGCGTAGTAGCTAGTTTTAAGTTTCATGTTTTAAAGTGATCACAATGTATTCTATTTTTGACTTTGACTATAATAATTTACTTTGTTTAAAATGATGGATCGTTTTTCTATTTGCAAAAATTAAATATACATAGTAGTTCTTTAAAAAATACTTTATTGTATAATTTTATACTTCTGGTGACACACCTACCATCTACCAGTTACATGTCTTGTGTAACATCTAGTTTTAGGTAAAATATAAACTGGTAAACTAACACCACAGTGCATAATGTATTGTCCACTGACGAGCAACCTATATTATGATGCAAACTATGTGTGAGCAGGAGCAACACTCGTTCCGCATTTGTAGTCAAATCATGTTGTTTCTCATTCTTTTGTTATAACATTACTTGCACAATATTTTGGCAAACTGCCAAGCAAGCTTTTTGGCGGCAGTTTTTGACCTTTCAATATTCGTCTCTCTGATGAAATAGCGCAGAATGTATTAGTATTTGGGCTTTTTATTTTATCATACATTTATTATTGTTCAGAAACAATAATAAGACATACTCGAACAAAAAAGAACATACTCTTTGTAACTTTGTACATAAACCTGTTATCAAGGACAGTAATTATACTGATGATAACATCAATTGTTGACTCCAAAAGTTATATCTAATGCCAGGGTTGGCAATACATATTTAGAATCACACCTGCTGCTATGCTGAGTTGTTGTTATGATGTGGATTGTGCAGGTCGCTGGAGGAGCAATAAAGCTGGAGCTGGTGAATGAGAGTTGGACCGAGCTGCAGGGGGAGATTGCAGGGCCCTCGGATACGCCCTACGAAGGCGGACGGTTCTTGCTCGAAATCAAAGTTCCTGAAACATATCCATTCAATCCACCAAAGGTAATTAAAAATTTTAACAACACTGAACACAATGCAAATTATTATTAGTAAACCACCAGCAAGCGAGCTCCCGCCGCTGCAGGTGCCACTATAAAGCTATATTACAATACTAGAACAGTTAAAAAAATTAGTAAATGAGCTAATAATTGATTGTTTTTTTTATTCTGGATAAACTGAAGACTAAACGGTTGTGATGAAATTTCCTATGGAGATAGCTTGAACCTTGGGGAAGAACATAGGAAATTATAATAGCAATATAGTGTAGTCGACGCGGGTGAACAGCTAGCATGAGATATATGGTACGATATGGTAAAGGTGGACTTGTTTGTTTCCAGATCCGGTTCATGACCAAGATCTGGCACCCGAACGTGTCGTCGGTGACGGGCGCCATCTGCCTGGACATCCTGAAGGACCAGTGGGCGGCGGCGCTGACGCTGCGCACCGTGCTGCTGTCCATCCAGGCGCTGCTGTCGGCGGCGGAGCCCAACGACCCGCAGGACGCGGTCGTGGCGAAGCAGTACAAGGAGAACCAGCCGCTGTTCCAGGTGACGGCGCGCTACTGGAGCGCCGTGTACGCGGGCGCGCCGGCGCGCAACGCCGACTGCGACGCCAAGGTGCAGCGGCTGGCCGACATGGGCGTCGAGGAGCACCGCGCGCGCGTCGCGCTCTCCACCTTCGACTGGGAGCTGGAGCGCGCCACCGAGCAGCTCTTCAGCTAGCGCCGCCGCTTCTCTTTACGGTTCCGCATACCAGATACCATATTATTTAGTGAAACCCGTCTCTGTCACTTTTATAATGTTTGAATAAATGTTCATTAAAACTATGCTCTTTATGAAACGTAACATTGAAAGGTAGCAGTCCGACTGGCTCGCCCCGCGCTCGGAAGACAGCCCGCCGCTGCAAACGTCGCCTACTAAACTCATTACTAGGGTCCAAATTTTATTTCCAAAACGCGAGCCTTGTACGCTTATATGAAGCGCGCGGTTACTCGCTCTAATTTGTCTCGCATACGCCTGCCTGGTATTGTAGATACAATATAAAAATTCTGTTCAGAGGTAAAGTAACAGCATTAAAAACTCTAGGGTTCTCTGTTACACAAAATAAAACAAATTTATGTGCTTCGTAGAAAACGAGAGGGAGGGAACTCGGATCGGACGATACCCGCCCCGCTTATTCAAAACTTAAACCGGGATACTAATAGGAAAATAGTAAATCAAAATTATTAACAAAATCGTTTTAAAATTATTAATAAAACAATTGTAATTAAGGATTAGTGTAGAAGGAATCCGCGTCCTCCGCAAGCGTCGAGACGAGCCGCGGCCCGCGGCGCGTGTGCTGTGGCGGAGTGTGTGCTCGCACTCTCCTGGCTGCTTTTTTATAAACGTCATATTTTTACGTCTTGTTAGGTATATCTATATATACATGTCATTTTATTAGAATATTATATATAGCAATACAACAAAACTCTTATTTACATGCTAATATTTATATACCAGTAGGTAAAATGTTTGTAACGGCTGGACCGATATTGTTGAAATGTTTAAAATACATATAAAATAAACTGCGTTTTCCCGAAATTGTACAAACTTCCCGCGGGATATTTTAAAGTGTTTTGCCTACCCGAGCGGAGTCGAAGGGCGGTCGCTAGTGCCGAGCAAGAATGATTATAACTTAGGGCGGCGCCACATCGGCGTGTCTAAACACGGAGGCGGCTCCACGTGCGTCCTCACTCACGTAAATATATCTAAACTACGCGGCACGCGCCCTCGACGGTTGCGACGATTACGGGCATTTGAACAAGAGATAAAATGAGTTTAAGCTAGTTGTACTGTGTGTAATAATTGGAGATGCGTTTTTATCATGTTTTGGCAAAACTCACGTGGAAGGTCGTGGCGCCACGGCTACCGCCGCTCGGTAGGGCCCGGCAAAACGTGTACACGAGGGCTTAGTTGACAACTGGTTGATTTTTAATATTTTATTACTAGTTTTAAAACCACTTTCCATGCATGGCGGTCGGAGGGAAGTTACAAATTAATAGATACAAATTCTATCTCATAGTATTCAAGTATTAATTGATTCATTAGATGGGTTTGGGAATCTAAAGCTTTCAAAATTTGAAAAAATAAAAAGTATATAACATCATCCATTTGCTAGATCGTGTTTTTGGAGAACTAAATCTGTAGGATCGATTTTCTATTGTATTTGTGTCATGCATGTCGAAGCGGGTGAGGAGTCTGTACGCACCATCCTGTGCTGTCATCTCGCAAAGCAATGCGGCTAGACAAAACAAAGCAATGCGGCTAAACAAAACAGCGCATACATTATTCCGTAAATTGCAATTTAAGTTAATGTGTTTACTGATCAAAGAAACGGAATCGAATCGCAGCTCAAACCTATCTCGTAAATTAATCCTGTATTTCATATGAATTTATTGGGAGCATTGAACAATAAATAGTTTGTTGCAATGAATATTGTTCGATGAGTGAAGTAATTGTTAAGTAAGTAAGAGCTGCACCGGCGCGCCCGGTGAGCCTCCTTACACCGCCACCTCTCATTATATATCTCTCGTTAGATGGACACCCGGCTTGTGGTGTACTTGTACAAACGTTAATGTAAGCCGCGTGTTGTTTAGTTGAAACAGTACTCGTCGTTAGTTAGCTCGTTGTAGTGAAGTTTATTGTTGTGATTATAATGTTATGGCTAGTCTGTTAACGCTGGACGTAATTATGTGTTTACAGGCTGCATGGTAAAGAGGCTGGTCTCTGCCGCCTCGTGCTGCCAAGCTCACATATAAACTGTACAGTTCATAATAATAGCGGATTGATAAGATGTGCCCTCGTGGCCAGCCAGCAGACCGGCGCCGCGGAGCCGAGCCCGCCGCCTCGCCGACCTCGCCACACGGCAGCTGCGGTTGTGTATTATTCGTCTTCTTAGCTGTAAGGGCCACATCCATCGTAGAGTATCGTTGCAAGTGTGTCTGCGCAGACACCGAGCCCTGGCCGAGGCTGCTGGTGCGCTCTACTTACACATAATGTTTTATGTATGTTGGTATACGCGGCGCGGCTAACAAGTTTCATTTGTTATTTATAAAGATAATTCGCAGCCCGCGACAAACACATCCATTGTAATTTATATTATAATATGAAGTGGGGTCACCTGCTCCCGGTTCTGCGGCTGAACCGGCTGCACTTCATTAGCAATAACATATCCTGTAAGTTATATAATTGTTATAACCAGGCACAGTGCGTCTGCCGCGGCGCCGCCCGGCTACAGAGATGCGTTCCTACATGCAATATTAAATGTACACATACTTTGTGCAATGTTTATAGTTTGCAATATTAGTGTCAATGGGGCTAAGGAGTAGATAAATAAGATTTAACTTAATAAACAACTAATTTTGTCTTCAATATTCTTGTTTTATTTTAAACCTGTGTAGTCTTATATCATAACAGGTAGGTCTAGTAAACTACTTCCTCACTATAGTACATTACTGCAGCGGCGAGCAATAGAGGCATTGATGGACGAGCGTGTAACTGTAGGCCGAGGCGAAGGCGAGGCTTTTAGGGATCCTTCGTACTGTGGTGGTTATGGAGATTTTTGTGTGATTATTGAAACGCCGGTGGTGTGATTCGTACTGCGTGTTCACAGTGAATGATCTTTATTACTCAAAGTTCCGTTATATATACACAACTAGCCTAATCTTCGTTGGACTTCGGCAGGAACTCGGGTCGCTTCGGCAGGCGGCGCGTCGCACGTGGTGTTTAGGATCGGAGAGTCCTGTTTGTTTATTGCGCTGGGAAAGTTCGGCTGGTCTTTGAGCTATTGGGTCGTAAACTGCAATTGTTCTTTTCGGCGTATTTATTCTTTTGATTCAATGGTGGGAAACGTAGACGATGCAACGGTGAAATATTCCTTGTGCCTTCCTGTGCGTAGTAAAATTGTATTGTTGTTAAAACTGCATTTTATATTTGTTTATCTTCTGGTGTTATGGGAACGAAATATCGTGGGAAAGGACTGTAGTAGCGTAGCTACAGGCTCACATACGTAAGTCCATCAATGCCTAGTTGCGGCCAAGGCTTGTATAGTACTTTTCTCAAATAAATAAGGCCCGGAAAAACTAAGTATGTACTTAGTAGGTAGGTCCCTAGGCAGAACTTTGATAGTTCAAACCTTTGATAATTAATTTACCTCCTTGGTTGCCATATAAATAAGTAAAAGATCATTCCATTTTTGAATTACACGACAGTTTTAATAGTAATTTATTTGGTCGCTAAACACTACAGTACAGAAATTTCGATTTATCTCGAAGAAGGTTGTCAAAATATTGGTCTTATTTCCAAGCATGTTTGAAAAATAAAACATGAGACTTCGAAAATAAACAAGTTTATAGCTTTAAAGTTGGCGCCCATCATGACAAACCTCCGAAATTGGTCGCGTAGACGTATCTAATCTACCTATACAATATACGCTAACTGGGAGGAGCATACCATCCACTTGGTGAAGGAGCAACCCCGTCGGTTCGGTTGCCATACACCACCTACCTATAGGTGTGTTCCAGCGGATTCACTTGAGTTCCAACAGCGCGGCGTATCCTACCTGTAAAGAATGCGATTATTGGTTTGCCATTTACGTTTTTAATGTAGGTACATACTTAACAGTATTTTGGCATTTACGTACAACCTGATGACGGAGGGTCGGGAGCATTAGGAATAGGAGGTAGATAACATTAAAGAGAAAGGAAGAACCAGCCTACCTGAAGTTTGTTTAGTCGTTAGGCATAGGAAAGTATGCGTGGTTGGCTAGGTGTCGCTGCGCGGTTGGTCGCGGCGCCACCTGGCGGGCGCGCGGCGCGGCCGCTCACCGCGCAGCCTGCGCGGAGGCTGCGCGCGCGCCGCGGCGAGGGGCGGGCCGCGAGGCGCCAGTCTCGCTCGACCCTGCTCCGTGGCCGGTGACCGCGCGCGCCCCTGCACATGCCTAGCAACGATCCGAGGAAGGCGGAGACCATAATATATTACCAGAATGTGATAAGTTTAGTGCACTGTCCGAGACGACGACTTCCCCCGCCCTTCCTAGTGACCGACGTTCGACAACTTATCGCCACTTTCTAAAACATATTTAATTTTCCTCGTGTCTCGTTCCAAGCTCGCGCCAACAAAACGTGTGTGTGTATAAATAAATATTAATATAATAGTGTATTGAGTCGCATCAGTCATGACAATATCTTATGCCGGCGAAGTTCCTAACGGCAGCAGTTTTGGATGCTTCTGGCGGATCCTCCTCAAGTAAGTAGCTGACATGGCGAGGCGGCGCCTCCCAGCGCGAACAGCTGTTCCACTGGTACGCGGCGCCGCTGACACGACGGCCGCGGCGCCCATTGTGCGCGCTCGCGCTCCCGTGTCGCGCCCTCCGCGTCACCGCCGCAGCGCCGTGTTTACCTCGCGGAGGACGATTGAAAGTTTGTTGTTAGCGCCTAATGAGTGGTCGCGAGGAAGGCGAACGACGACCTTGGCGCCGCCGCCGCAGCCCCGCGGTAACCTCACCACGAAAGGTGGCGAAAGTAGCTGTGACGCACATACCGATCACATTTTGATTGATCTCAAGATCACTAAACTGCTAGGTGCCTACTGACACAGCACAGAAACTAGTCCAAAAAGAGGGCTATACTATACTGTCTCCCTCGCAGCAATGTAAGTAGGTGGGTATAACGTGTGCAATTGTGCATGCTGACAGCACCAGACCAAACCGACAGGGCGCGGGGACGCACTCATCAACATCATCATCACATTAGATGAGACAAAACACCTGCACCTTACCTACCGATTCCATAGTTACTGTACTTCATAAGTCAACGATTATAAATCCTACGTAAGTATAATTAATTTAGAAAGTTATTTTTTCTCTGTTTACATACATCCCGGCGATGAATAAAAAAGTACATATATATTCGTTTTGATTTGTTTTGTAGACATAATATATATTCAAATTCGAATGTTTTTTATTTAATAGGATACATTGTGATCACTTTAAAGCATCAAACATAAAACTAGCTACGCCTGTTCCAAACTCCTTACACCGGCAAAAGAACAGGCAAGAAACGCCCGGCAGGTAAATTTTTTGGAGCGATCACGTTGACAATTTTATTCTTATTACTAATCTCTTGAATTGGACCAAGTTCACTAAGTCCCAAGCTTTTTTGTCATCTAGTCCGATATTTTTTAATTAGCTTTACTAATAAGATTTCTCTTGGTTCACAACCCAAGCAGACCGGACCCCACAAGCAGCACCCGTTCACGAGTTGACGCATGTGCCAGCCATCGCTCTCCTCGACCATATTAGAGAGAAGAGGGCGACCCAACACACGCTGCTGCGGCGCTGCAAGCAAAGTCACTCACTATATAAATATAAAAATTATATATTATATACTAGCGGCGCCCCGCGGTTTCACTCGTGTCTTCCCATTATCCCCTTTCCGGGATAAAAAGTATCCTATGTCCGTTTTCTGGTCCTAAGCTACCTCCCCCAATTTTCAGCCAAATCGGTTCACCCGTTCTTGAGTTATAAGTAGTGTAACTAACACGACTTTCTTTTATAAATACAGATATATGCGATAAAAAATGCATAAAAATAAAACACCTAGGTATTATATATAATACCTAGGTGTTTTATTTTTATACAAGTAGTTTATGTTGACGGATTAGTTTACTTACGTAATTCCATTAGAGTAAAATCTAAGCTTACAAACATTTAAGCTTAGATTATTATTATTATTTTATAACAATAAATTATTTCTAGATTAATGTAGTTGTAAATACCGACTTGATTTCAAAAACTTGATGAAATAGTTATATTTTTCTCTAGGTTTTCTTCATCATATAGGTACCTATTTTCAATGAGCAATCTGCGCAATCCCACCCCGCACTCCTAAACAAGGCTAAACTCAATGACCTACCAACCTAAGGGTATAGCTCCTCGTGAACTAGCTTAGGTTCGTACTCGACTACACTGTACAGTGAGTATATATGTAATTATAATATTTATAGTGAGGAAGAGAAGGCTTCAACGTCCTCCGCCTCGAGAGTGGAGCGAGATATGTGTATAGGTAGATATGCCGCTCGATGTCGATGTAGAACTCGCTCCAACACTAGGTTTGAAAGGTTACGTCATCTTGAACAATATTGAATGAAATCGCTTAATGAACACATTAATGATAGCTTCGTCATTATCCAAGCTGGCCGGTCGTGCTGTTCGCGCAGGACCGGCTCCACAGCGGATCACTAGTATAGTCGGAACTAATCATCTGTTGTGTGACATATAATATAATGTAACACGCAATACACAACACACGCGGCTAGGGATTCGTTTCCAATGCACAACTCAATGTAAACAAAGCGTTTAGATATTTAGTTTATTTCAATATATAATATTATGTATGAGTATATGTTAGAGAATAACTGTATATGTGAAATAAGTAATTATATTTTAATATTAATTATAATTAATATTAACACCTGATCATAACCGTGTTTCGAACAAATAAACGATTTCATTTCATTTCAATTTCATTTCATTTCATTTCAAGTATTAAATATATATTATAATAATGTTTATGAATTTATGTATGTATATGTACTATGTCTGTATTTATCTAAGTAGTGTAAGTTTATAGATATGTAGTAGGTAGCCTACAGGTATATAATTAGGTATATGTGTTAATCTAGGGTAGGTATATAATTAGGTATATGACATACATTAATTTTAAAATCTGCTCATTTATTGCCTCTTACACGGAACGAAGTTCGCCGTGTCATTCAGCTAGTATTTAATTTAACTAAAAATAAAACTGACAACCCTATGCATCACCCCAAGAGTAGGCAATTAACTCGCCGAGCGGCCTTAGCATTAGTTTAGTTTTTACCTCTGCGACTTTCGGAGCCCACGCTAAAATAACTTTTATTGCTTCCTATTGCTTCATACCTTACGGCCAAATTCGCTTGCAATGGTGTAGCGCACGAAACGGCAACACGACGCTCGGACAAGTTTTAGAAATAATTTTGAAATTTTTGGCGGGGAATCAGTCTTTTGCTTTTTGCACTGAAACTACTGGGTCTATGGGGTTCAAAATTTTCCAGCCAAAGTGAAAAGTTATGACCTACATTTTGAGCTATTCAACGAAACTCCATCTTCACGCGTTTCAGAGATACAGATGTGCAAGCTGGTGACACGGGTCGCCGGCTTACACAGTTGTATAGCTCATAGCTCAAAAAGTATTCTAGCTAGAACCTTAATTTTTTAATTTTATTCGGCAATCATTTTTTCCTCAAATTTTGAGCTATAATACTTCACCGTAGCCTCGTTCGTTCCGAAGATACAGATGTGCGAGCTGATGACCCGTGTCGTCGGCTGACACACAGTTTATGGATCATAAAATCGAAGGCTTTTTGGCACCTAAATTAGGAGTTGAAACAGTGAGGCAGTCAAATCGACACTGAAAGTTGTCATATGTAGATTTCACTTTTTCGCATTGAGGAAGCTGTAGACATACACACTATTGAAACTGGCCGTAAAAGTATTTGAAAGTATACAGTACTTACATCAAAAAATCAATTCAAATTTGTTTTTCTGTCTGTCTGTTTGTTCCGGCTAATCTCAGAAACGGCTGGACCGATTTTGACGGGACTTTCCCTCGCAAAATAGTTAATGTTTTATGAAGTAACATAGGCTACTTTTGTTACAGAAATTTGAACCCTGGGGATACTTTTACTTTATCCGTAGTTCACGCGGGTGAAGCCTCGGGGAACAGTTAGTTTATCGATCACTAGAACGTCTCCGGCGCCATTTCAAGAGCGGGTAAAGAGTTTGTATAAATCAGACTCGTATACGAAGTAGGTACGGTGCCGCTGTACCAATTCAGTGGCACGCAATTATTTGATTTAATATAAGTTTTTGAGAATCGTTTAGTGAGCTACAAGGCCGCCGCGCGCCGCCCACCGCTCGCGCCGACCACACGCCACTAATTAGCTGCCGGAGGCGGTCGGGGTCTCGGGGTACACCGGCGACGATTGCGAATGTTGCCGTGACAAATTTTGACGGCTTCTAATTTAGTATTCTGCAGAACAATACGCTTTCCGATTCTTTCTCAACGCTCATGTGACTCGCGCGTCGCACTTCACGCACACGAAAATCTTCCTTATTATAACTAAATATATAAAGTAATAGCTGTCGCCCGCGCATCGATCATGATTTCAAAGCTACCCACGATCGAGGCGTGAGCCAAAATGTTGCATTACAATAATTCAGTAGCGTGCGACGGTTCTGTAAGCGACGGAACAACTCAGTCGAGCCGGCTGCGGCGCGGCGCGGGTGTGGGTTGCCGCGCCGCTCTGTCTAGCGATATGACTGCAGTATGCACTATTACACTAGCCGTTGGAAATGTTTTGCGACGTTCTCGGCATTTTCCTTGCGTGCATGTCTGTAGGTATAGGTCTACCAGAATCTGATGGCAAAAAGGGAAAAAAGAAATTGACGCTAGCAATACTAGGGGCATTGGAGTAAAACGTTTTGATACTTTTTTTCCCTATAGTGGCTGATTCTGTGTGTGATACATGCAAATATAAAAATTTATCAAATGACAAGGATAATTTTTGAAAATCTTACTGTGGCGAATGTGGGGTTCGAAATTTAGATGAAAACTCCAATTACTCTGTCCATGAGTTTATTTATTAATTAAAGGCTATCAGAACTTGAAAATGGTTCCAAATACTGCACATCCATAAAAAAGTCTTCAGTTGTCGTCGTCGGTAGAGGAAGACGAGGAAGACGCAGTATTTATGATAAACCTTTCCTCCTGCATCTCAATCGATCTTGTTCTATGAAATGATTTTCAATTTTTATTACATGTTCACAAGATTTTCGCCATTCATCGATCCCTATTCGAGAGAAAGCTTCTTCAGTTCACACGAAAGATGCAATAAACCAAAATATCAAGACTTGTCATTCCTACTAATTTGAAGCCAAACCATAACAATTCCTCGATCTAGGTACACCTATAGCTCTCACCATTGCATGGGGTAGGTAGTGGGTAGGAACTGTCATAATATGTGTTATGGTAGGTACCGTAATGTGAGGGCGAGATGTCAAATTAATGTTATGGTAAAACACCGTCTCGCTGCTATGTGTACCCACTACTCGAAGTTGTATGAATTGCTAAACCGCGTCGGTCACATGTGTTTTGGCCCACCTTCAGTCAACAGTAACCGTTTAGCCTGCGTAAACAGATAGTTCTTTAAATGTTTTCCGAACTGGAACTAGATCACACACATCGTGAATTCTTACAAAAAGGCCACTTTAGCCAACTTCAGCTAAATAATACATTGCCTATGACACGCTGACACGCGGGAATAATGTAGCTTCCTACTCGCACACTAATAAAGAAAATGTTTTCGGAATCACACTTGCAGTTTAGGTGATTACCGTTACATATTATAAACAGACAAATTGTACCTCCTAACAGATCGCTAGTTGTCTTCATTTCCCAGTTTACAACATTATCTCGTAAAGTATATGATAGCTCAGTAGTAGTGACGTCGTCTTGCGACCCATACGACGTGGGTTTGAATCCTGGAACGAGCTGGTGCTCTCGGTGTACGAAAACGTGATGAAACCATAGTTTGGTGGTAGGGTGCTAAGTAGTACTCACCTGGCTAACGGTGAGTAGGAGCAACGCAGTGTGTTCCGGCAGCCGCAGTGAGATCAGTCCCAGTCCAGGCGTGGCTCACATATTGAGCATCTACGACACGAACTAGCTACGGTGTACACCCACCTCTGGGTACAACGTGTACATTTGTTATTTGCAGATGGCGAGGCAGCGTCTACAAACTGGTCTGGCGCGAGCTGCTCGCCTACCTGACGCTTTACTACACAATTAACTTATTATATCGCTTCGCCCTCACAGAACAACAGCAGAGGTGAGTTAACTCCTCACTCATATAGAGACCTCGGATTTCAAAGCACAGCAAACCTGGTGGCGGTAGAGGGCTCGGTGGTGGAATTTTCCATATTTGCATTAATCGCCACCGCCACCGCGCTCACCAACGCTCACCTATATAATTATTGACTGTTAAAGATACTGATTAATATTGAGAGGCATTTACTGAAGAGATCAAAAGATCTCTTTGCCATTTCATTACCTTGAATTTGTGTTTTGTATGTTGATGTGACCGGCACGTTAGGGAAACGTCTACCATTGTTATTTCGATCGATGTATTCGGCTGCATTGTCTCACCCTGCGACCACTAAACATTGTGTGATCCGAGGCCGCGCCGCAGACGCAGCGTGCGGTGCGCACCGGCACGAGCTCACGTCGGAACACGGAAGTCTGAGCCAACAGTAACAGTATCGCTAAGTGTTGGATAAATGTTCGTGTTCGCTGCTTCAGAAAGCAGACGAACCGGCAAAGGCCTTCCTCTTAAGGTCGATTTACATCAAACGAGCGAATGCTCATTCTATCCCCACTACAGCAAATTTTTCTAGTGTAAACAGGCGTAGAGCATTCCTTCGTTGTTCTTAGTGCGTTCGCAAAGATTCTATAGAATATTCTAAGAATGCTCGCTCGCTTGATGTAAACGGCGCAAGAGCGCGCGAATAGTTGCTTAGAGCGTTCTAGCGTGTTCGGACGTGCTCGCGCCACTGAGCGGTCTCATCAAAGCGTTCTTGTGTTCTAGCGATTGTTTACGTATCTTATCGATTAAGTTATGGATTGGTCAAAAGAAAAATGTTTATTAATGACTAGCTGACTCGGCGAACTTCGTATCGCCAATAAAAGTCACCTTTTAAACTTTCCCTGAACTCCCACAAACATTACAAGATCAAAATTATCCAAATAGGTCCAGCAATTCTCGAGTTTTAGCGAGACTAACGAACAGCAATTGATTTTTATATATATGATAGAAGCCTACCGCAATTTCAGATGTCTGTGGGATCCGACATATATGAAAACTATAAAAAAAAAAAATTAATAAATAAATTTTGAGTTTTTGTGACAAAATAATAAATGCAGCACTCGCAATAATGATATTGCTGTCAGAGTCAGACATAACGAAGCACTACCAATAGGTACTAACCACAGAATTGACACGAATGAGCAAAGAACATTCGATCTAGCTTTCGTTTACACTAAAAGATTACGAAAGAATGCTCTTGTTCTAGCTCTAGCTCTATGTTCGTTTGATGTAAATCGACCTTAAGAAGGCAAACGTGCAGATGCTTACAACGGCATGTAGTGTCCGGCGGCCATCCCTGCGCACCCCCGGGGGACGAGGCGCGCCGGCTCAAGCACGCTCCGATAGCCGGCTCATTCTGTCATCTTTTTGTATGCTCTAAGTTTGTCACATATTTGCGTATCTTCTCAAAGTAATAAGTATGTTTGCTGTGTGTGTTTGTTCGCATGAGCCATGAATGAAGTTACGAAACTCCCACGCGAGCAACGGCAGGTACCTAGCTAGCGCACCAACTCATCACACATCGGGTCCGCGACTCCTATGTACCAAATACCTTGTTAGGGAAGTGACACTATTGCACCAGACCGGCCTAGATGGACTAATGGTAGCTAACCAGACAATAAAAATATATAGTTTAAAAAACTAAAAAAAACACTTTAAAAACGCACTCAAAAATATAAAATAATTAAATTGACTTGTATTAGTTACGATATAATGGTTAATTCAAAAAGTGTGGACCGCTTTTTGGTTGTGTGTACTTTTATTTAGCCAGTAAAAGAAGCGCTCCACACTTTTTAAAACACTTTTATTAGCTTGACTTGTAACTAACTAACTAACTAACTAACTAACTAACAATGTAATCAAATCTTAGAAGTCAATTTTCACCCACTTCCAATTGTCGTATCGACTTGAAACTTTGTATGTGTATGTAATCTCGGTGACAATGCAATAATTTGATATCATCAACCTGATCTGATGATGCAGCCGGAAGGTGGGTAGGGCATCTCTGCAGTGTCTACTAGTAAGCCCCTCGTGTTTGGGCTCATATGATTCGTCTTGATGAGTCCAATAGTTTGGACTTGGTGACGAGGGTCTGATGATGGAACCGAAAGGTGGGTAGAGGATCTCTGCAGTGGCTACTAGTAAACCCCTCGTGTTTGGGCTCATATGACTCGTCTTGATGAGTCTAAATTGAACTTGGTAATAAAAAAGTAAAAAAATAAAAATATATAGTTTAAAAAAAACTAAAAAAAACACTTTAAAACGCACTGAAAAATATAAAATAATAATGGTTAAAAGCGTTTTAAAGTGTTTTTTTTAGTTTTTTTAAACTATATTTTAATTAACCATTATATCGTAACTAATACAAGTCAATTTAATTATTTTATATTTTTGAGTGCGTTTTTAAAGTGTTTTTTTTTAGTTTTTTAAACTATATATTTTTATTTATTTACTTTTTAGTCTTTTGTTACCAAGTTCCATCTATTGGACTCATCAAGACGAATCACATGAGCCCAAACACGAGGGGTTTACTAGTAGCCACTGCAGAGATCTTCTACCCACCTTTCGGTTGCATCATCAGACCCTCGTCACCAAGTTCAATCTATTGGACTCATCAAGACGATTCATATAAGCCCAAACACGAGGGGTTCACTAGTAGCCACTGCAGAGATCCCCTACCCACCTTCCGGTTGCATCATCAGATCCTCGTCACCAAGTCCAATCTATTGTACTCATCAAGACGATTCTTATGAGCCCAAACACGAGGGGTTTACTAGTAGCCAGCGCAGAGATGCCCTACCCACCTTCCGGCTGCATCTTCAGATCAGGTTGATGATACCAAATTATTGCATTGTCACCGAGATTACATACACATACAAAGTTTCAAGTCGATACGACAATTAGAAGTAGGTGAAAATTGACTTCTAAGATTTGATTACATTGTTAGTTAGTTAGTAAGTTAGTTAGTTAGTTAGTTACAAGTCAAGCTAATAAAAGTGTTTTAAAAATAAAGCAAGCATTTGCTAGATTTATGTGGAACCATAATTTATAAAAATGCCAATTGTCGAATGATGGTGAATGATGCCGGCAATAGTTTTGATGATTGAAAGATGGAATAGTGGGTGTTTCCCACCGCGCTAGAGCAGTAACTGTGTGCGCAGGGTGTTCGAGAAGGTGCGGCAGTACTTCGGCGCGCAGAGCGAGAGCATCCCCATGTCGTTCGTGCTCGGCTTCTACGTGAGCCTGGTGGTGAAGCGCTGGTGGGAGCAGTACAAGCTGCTGCCGTGGCCCGACACGCTGGCGCTCTTCATCTCGGCGGGCATCCCCGGGGCGGTCAGTAAAGTAAACAAACGCTTTCATATTATATACCTGCATGCGAGACCATCTCATCGAGCCCCCGCACTTTACTAAATATCATATACACTAGCTGTGCCCTGCGGCTTCATCCACTCGGATATACCTATCCTTCGGAACCTCGCAATGTCAGAAATAAAAAAGTTGCTGGTTTACTCTCCGTTCTACAAATAAACTCAATGCAAAATATCATATAGATCCGATAGTCAGTGAATAAAAGGCAAACATATAAACACACTTTCACATTTATAACATTAGTAAGGTTAATAGGTATCTAAGTGATGATTAGGTACGGTCGTATGTCCGTGTCCACTAACAAGGTCTCAACACTAACCATCATCATCACTGCACAACACTGTACTTGGAGAGTTGAACAGTGCCGTCCGCCAACCTGCACCGGCCCAATGCATTTTATACTTATCTAATATATAATTATATTGTGTACTCTGTAAATGCGACTTGTTACAAACTGATGTGTATATACCAGATACCTAGTCTTGCAAACAGCCATGTGTGCGAATGTGTGTGGGAGGTACCTACATCTAGCCGATCGCCACCAAAATAGTAGTCAATTACCTATTATTATTGGTCCTAAAAGTATTTGAGAAACGAGACACAGTTTTAGCAACCTTCATAACATGTATTGTTGAAAAGATTGACTAGTATGTAAATTAGACGCTTTTTGTCCGCATAATATAGACGCGCGTTTTTACTGATGAGAAATATTTTTTGCGCAATTATTCATGGTGAATATCGTTTGGTTAGCGCATGATTGGCTAATAAAGTTTCGCGCAAGCACATGAAGCGGGCGCGTGCGCGTGGTGTTGCGTGGTGCGGCTGCGCCCTCACGCTGCACTGCAGCCCTGCGACTGCGCCTGCGCCCCACACTCGCCGTCGTGTGATAGGAGGTGGAAGTAACGTCCTTACGAGTCTTACGACGCGCCGGATCTACACATAATAATAACGCACACAGACGTACATGAATACATAGAATTAAAAACAAGTGGCGATGACGACTGTAGATCCCAGAGATATAGAATATGTATAATTAACGGTGAACCGCCACAAGGTGAGGCATTTTAACGAAGGAATTGTTATTTGTTATTGTTTCCTTAATGTGCTTTTGTGATGTTGTTTTTGTCTGATGTATCTATGCACACCTACAGCTAGCTGTACACTCGTGTTGTGACCAGTCCGGTGTGATGTGACCGACACGGTCAATATTCGTGCCTTTCAAATGTGATTGTGTGTCTTAGTACATCATATTTAGTGTGAATGTTAATAGCTCCATTACACACATCTGTATTGTGTATGCAACACACACGAATGCCAACAGCGGACGACACGAAGTAAATAGAGATAGGACAGCACTGCTGGACGGGAGCAGTGCAGGAGTAGAGCGCGGAGCAGGCGGGTGCCGCTAGTCGCGCGCGGCACCAGCGCTCGACAACAGCGAGGATCAAAGTCGAGAACAAACAACACCTCGCTTATTATTTCGTTATATGATATGTAGTTATGTATGTACATAAATTAGTTTTTTTGATATTATCATCTTCTTATTCAAATACCTACCACTCCGTATTTTTACTAAATGCTCGTACACTTTGACGACACCGTGGAACCGTGGCAGGGGATCGCTTCCAGCCCGTTAGTGCAGGCTTCCCACCAGGGCGGGTTCGACTCCTGGCACGGCAAACATTCGCGCGATAACTTTGTTTTGATGACGTGAGTGCTCGTTGTGTGCCTGCGTGCCCCCGCGGCACGGGAGAAAGGACCTACCGAATACTGCGAGTAAGTAAAGTATAGGTACACATTCACAAAAAATAACATTGCAAACAATATCTGTATCAGGTGGCTTTACTTAGTGACGATTGCATTAGATGAGTGTTTTATCTAGCCTGATATCTGTTTAATAATATTGATCACCCGTTAGTAATTTAATTTCCTAAATACATAGTGCATACCTATCTACCTACGATATAAAAATATGTTTATATACCTGTTACGTATTATGTATAGTATACTAGGTACATCGGCAATATAGTGTAGTGTTTGTATTTTATGTTACCTTCGTTAATAAAGGAGGTTCGTTAAGTTCGTGTCTGCAGTTGTTTTGTATAATGGTGGAACCTTGACCACAATAGCGCATGGCACGCCACCTGGACCCGTCCTATCCGATAGATGCTGTCATACATAATATCTCGTACTATTTTTAACTTAACCTATTCTAGGAAGGAACTGTAATTCCGCATATTAATCTTTTGTGAGCTCCGTGCTTGCTTGTAACTTAGCCGCCTCGACGCGTCTCCTCCGACGGCTCACCGCCGATGGATTGTTGTTGCCTCGAAAGATAAATACTTCGAGGCAAGGAGCGGTTCTACTTAATATATAGCAGAACACTTTCAGGCCTTCATATTGAAAAAAAATGTGCCAAAGTGCCCCATTTTTTAAAAGTTTACTACTAATTTACTCCTAAACTATATATGCATCAAATACTTGTTAATACCATCAGCGTATTAAGAAATATAATACCCAAAACACCTTCAGGCCATTTTTTGAAAATACTGCTTGAATTATTTTTTGCGAATTTTTTACGTATTTCATACTCGCAAATCTGCTCCTCAGTCGCCCATAAAGTCAGTGCGGGATGCTTTCACCTGATCAAAAGTCAATTTCAAGTCAATCCAGGTCAACGGCGTATGGCAGGGCCTTAAGGGGGACAGATCAAACGTTTTTGTTCGTTCTATCATCCCGTGGGGACAGAGCAATCGGAATATTCCATCATATTATGTATCTATTTCCTATTAAATAACGAATTTTGAAACTGCCTGCACGAAAAAAATAATTATTGAACATTCATTGTTTCTGCGGTAAGGGGTACGCGCTTCTACTAGGCACTAGGAAGTGTGAGCTTTACTATAGGTGTACCAGGATCTGATAGCAAAAAAAAAGTTTAATAAATAGAGATTTTCATATGGCAACGAAAAAAATGTCATCTGTCAACTGAAATTTCGAGGAATTGTTTTTGGTTTGGCTTCAAATTAGTAGGAATGACACGTCTTGATACTTTGGTTTATTGCATTTTTCGTGTGAACTGAAGAAGCTTTTTCTCGAATAGGGATCGATGAATGGCGAAAATCTTGTGAACATGTAATAAAAATTGAAAATCAGTTCATAGAACCAGATCGATTGAGATGCAGGAGGAAAGGTTTATCATAAATACTGCGTCTTCCTCGTCTTCCTCTTCCGTTGAAGACTTTTTTATGGATGTGCAGTATTTGGAACCATTTTCAAGTTCTGATAGCCTAAATAATTAATAAACTCATGGACAGAGTAATTGGAGTTTTCATCTAAATTTCGAACCCCACATTCGCCACAGTAAGATTTTCAAAAATAATCCTTGATCATTGGATATTTTTTTATATTTGCATGTATCACACACAGAATCAGCCACTATAGGGAAAAACAAGTGTCAAAACGTTTTACTCCAATTTTCCCCAGTATTGCTAGCGTCAATTTCTTTTTTCCTTTTTTGCCATCAGATCCTGGTAGACCTTTAGCTAGGATGTTGTTGTATGAACTGTATATGTCTGACAGTGACAGTGCCACTCGGCCGGGGCGCCCGCCGTCAACAAACATTGTTTCTCTCCGCAGTTATCCGTTATCACAAATGCAGGGGCCACACTAACGGGAAATGCCGTTAGCGCGATGATTGACGTTTGACATAAGTGTGGCCACGACATGAATATTGCGTTAATTATTATAATTGCGTTAATAATAATCGCGATGATAGGCATTGACATTTCCCTTGACACTAAGGTCAACTATTGTGGCCCCAGCATAACAGATCAGATTTTTTGTAGTTGCATAATTTTAGCATTGTTCAATATTAAAAATTCAATAAACTGTTACTTGCAAATTTTATTTAAACTTTTTCGTGGTACACAATGTGTGCGGCCCATTACAATTAGGTACTTATAAATGTATGGATAGCTCACTCGAAACATCTATTGAACCCCATTGTCAGCGATTGTAAAACGCAATGATCGATGAAGAAATAAAAAAAAATAGGCCGCGCTGGCGTCATTTCATTATAATTTTATTCAGTTACCTTGGCTCTGATAGTACCCTCCGGCACCCATGGCGCCGCCTCTAGGTGTGTGCATTATCACGCAGACGACAGACAAAAACTTACGAAACTGTGCGTATGACGGAAACTACATTATTTACCAAAATATTTAAATACTAGTTGCGCCCTGCGGTTTTACTCGCGTCTTCCCGTTATCCCGCTTTTTTTTGTTAATACAGGGTATAAGCTATCACCATTCCAAATTTCATCAAAATCGGTTTAGTAGTTACGATGATACATGGTAACAAACGTTCACACACACAAACTTTCGCATTTATAATAGGCCTCGCATTTAGGAAGATCTAATTCAGGCGCCACCCTCGGCGACATCGTCACTTAACATCAGGTGCATTGCAATCAAACACTAACCTGTAACAAGTTAAAAGTGAAATAAAATAAAGGGACAACAAATCGTATTTAATATTATTAAAGAAAACGCCTCAGTTATTTAAAATCATACATACAAGTACAGTCATCGACAAAAGCAGCTTAACATACTCGATTTCACAAATGTGTTGTAGATCAGTAATGACTAGATCTCTTCATTTTAGAAATGTGTTGTAGATCAGTAATGACTGGATCTTTTCATTTTACAAGGTAGTGTTTTGACCGCAAACCCGATTTTAAGTGATGATGCGGTCAAAGGTTGGCGTTAAATATGATAAGTGTAGTCGGAAAATGTGTCATTGTTCAACTACTTTTGTCGGTGACCGTACCTAACTACCTACATAAGAAATATTTAGTTCAAGTACAGTAAGTATATGGGTGGTTTAAATACAAAAAAGTATATTTTGTTTTAATAAATCACAAAATAATAAAATATATATATGTATATTAATGCTTATTTGTCAGAGGTAGAGCCTGATCTGTGGGTAGATCATAGTTATATTGAATTTGGCGAACTTAGTTGAGCAAGTGCCGAGCCGCGGGCGCGGCGGGTCGCCGGCGCGCCGCCGCGCCGCTCGACGCCGCTGCAGCCCCGACCGCCGATAAGGCATTGTAAAGGATTCGTTATGCATTTGCTCTGCCACAATACATGTAATATTATCCGATCCGATTAACTCAAACTGAACGGAAAATGTAACGTTCATTGTAACTTACGGCCAATTTACTATTATATCGGTTCAACACAAACAAGATGCCATTCTTGTTTGCTGTGGGATATTCCATGACGTAGGATGCGATGCGACCGCTTTGTTCACACATACACAGCTCCTTCCTATAGTTATACCATCGAGGGATCTTGCTTAGCATAGAATGGATTCTTGAGGAATCTGTAGGACTAACTTAGCAATTTGTCTCCTCGTTTCCCAAGAGCACAATTACTTAGACCAAAGGTAGGTAAATTATAAATTAATAAATGTAACCAAAAAGAGATGATTTGTAATAGCGTGTCAAGCGTGGACAGCTTTTAAATGAGGTGTCACAATTCGTGTCCAACTGGCGTTGGACTGGTGTTTTACGTGTTTTATACTTGCGAGCTAGTCCACAAAACGCAAAATATTGCTGTTCTGCCTATAAGCCGTTTTGTACGTCATTCTATCTCTGTTAATGATTATATTGCACGATATTTGTTATAAGCTACCTGTGAGGGTGTTTTATTTGTATGTCTTGTAAAAGTACCAATGTTTATTATGCAAGTGAGATAATAACTTATTTTCCACTTTGTTTCCAAGAATTAAAACATAATACCTAATAAAGTAAGAAAACACTGCATCAGGTTGGCTCTGCGAATGGCGTGCCCAAATAAAAGCTGGCGACTTTGATTTGCTAGCTATATTGGACACAGGCTGTGCGCTAGCTACGAGTGCTGTGCTGTAGCCGACGCGAACCACTCTTTGGACCTTATGAAAACGCTTCGCATCTGGACTACAATTATACTTACAATAGATAAGTTTAAAAAGTAAAAAGTATTTGAGTAGGTAATTATAAAAATTACAAATAATGCGAGCGCCGCCAATCCCGCACTGAAGCCGCTGTCGTTCGCTTGGTGTACTGGCGAGCACTGGTGACACAGTCGCGGGAGTGCGCGCCGGGTGCACTACCCACCACCACTTGAGGGCGAGGTACATGTACCTGCCGTAGTGCGCACACTCGAATCGGTAAACTCATTGTTGAAACGTTATGCAAGGTACCTGCATATTATTATTCAGACTCGGTATGTTTTATCCGCCAGTAGTATAGTATAGCAAAACAAGCGACATGCTTAGATAAAAACTGTTGTTTCACAAAGTACCTAGAGACACATTCTCGGACGTGCATGTAATCAGGCTCTATACTTATTGTACTGCTCGATTATTAACTTCGCAACAAGCTACAAAGTACCGGAGAGCGAGTACCTACCTACCGAGCCGTGTCTAGTGTTCCGTCGTAGGTTTGATGCCCTACTATAATAGGTACATACACTAGGCACAAACACACAGAGTTGCATTGCAATGCATTGTGACCGTTGTCAATCCATATACGACGGGGAATTACTTTATAAGGGTCACCGCTCAGCCACAGGCTATAGATAGGGGCTAGAATCAAATACACACACATTAGTACTCCACATGACCCTAACTCTCACGAAATAATGCGCCTTAATTATAATCTGTACAGTAAAAAGTCTGTGTAAACGAAACGAGAATGAGTGTGCAGGCAAAATGTTTCATTGGCAGGATCTGAATAGCACAATGGCTATACGAGTAGGTGATTAGGTATGTAGGCAAACAATGTGTACATGTAAGTAGGTACATACCAACCCAGTGGTCAATAATATTTTTTCCTAAGGGTCGGCAACTCTCCTGGTGTTGCAAATGTCCACAGGCGACGCGACGGTGAGCGCTTGCCATCAGGCGGGCCGTCTGCTTGTTTGCCAATATGTAACGTAAATAAATAAAAAAGTATGTCCTGCGTCAACTACTACTACTTAGTTTATGACAATTATAAAAGTATAATATATAGGATATTACCCGCCTCGGCTTCGGACGAGTTGGTATCATCATTTCACCTTGCAAGTGTTAGCCACTTTTTCCGTACTTCTACTTTGCTTGGGACAAATATAAATAATTTGTTTGGCGTTTTAATGCTTGTGCTTTTACACTGGGGCACCTTACAGTACTTATAATACGACGGATTCATTTTTTATCACGAAATATCAACAATCGCCATACACGAACAGCTGTATTTTGCACGGGATGACGTCACACACGATGCCATGACAGATTTGAGCATTTTCGGGGGAAATTGTCATGTCATTTCTTTAAATGCGAAATACAAATTGAAAATCGATATATTTAATAAAATATATTTTTTCCATGTTTATTGGATACTAAGGTATATTAATTAGCAATCAATCAAATTTAGGCAACTAGCCTATTATATATATTGTTTTTTTTTCCAAATGATTAGCATAGATATTACGCACGAATAACGGAAGATTCTACGAGTAATGCTGAAAGCATTTTTAAAATCGGATCAGTAGATCCAGAAATCTCACAAAGTTGACCCCTATCGGCCAGTTACAATGACATAATCTATCCACGGTTATTTATCCTAGTAGAGATAGAAATTTGACGTTACTTTTATGGAGCCCGTGCCAATATTCTATGTCGAGTGTATTACGGGTACTAGACCACAGTATACATACAATAGATACATATAATATTTGGTTGCACCTCGCAATGTGTGGGCGGTAGATAGGTAGGGGCGAGCTGACGGCGGCGTGTTGTGTGCAGGACGAGACGGGGCGGCTGATGCGGCGCAACATCGTGCGGTACGCCATCCTCGCGTACGTGATCACGCTGCAGCGCGTGTCGCTGCGCGTCAAGCGGCGCTTCCCCACGTGGCAGCACGTCGTGGACTCCGGTGAGTGCGCGCCGCACGCCGCGTGCGCACGCGCCGCCTGCCTCACCAGCCCCGCTCCCTTACAGGGCTCATGCTGGAGAGCGAGCGGAAGGTGTTCGAGAAGATGGACGGCAAGAGCCCCATGTCCAAGTACTGGATGCCGCTCGTGTGGGCGACGAACATCATCAACCGCGCGCGCAAGGAGGGGCTCATCACCAGCGACCACATCGTGCAGACGCTGCTCGTGGAGCTGTCCGACATCCGGCGGCGGCTCGGCGCGCTCATCGGGTACGACACCGTGTGCGTGCCGCTCGTGTACACGCAGGTACGCGCCGCACACTGGGCTGGATTTGGGACTTAGGGCTTGAAATTTTGAAATCGGGTTCTTCTAAATAATATAATAATATATTGTCATAATTTTTTTTTGATACAGTTAATATTTTTAAAGTTACAGCAACTACAAAAATGTATGATACGTTAAAAATAAATTTAAAGTTATTATTAATGTACATACATGAATTATTATTATGACATAATCTTTTTAAACGCGTATGTTCAAAGAATACATGAGGCCACAAATCAGGGACATATCGAGAATTTTCGGGCAAATCAAAAATCAAAATCAAAAATATGTTTATTCAATAGGATACATTGTGATCACTTTAAAACGTCAACTTAAAACTAGCTACGCCTGTTCCAACCTCCTTACGCCGGCAAAAGAACAGGCAAGAAACGCCCGGCAGGTAATTTTTTTGGCGCGATCACATTGACAATTTTATTCTTATTACTAATTGATTGAATTGGAGCAAGTTCACTAAAATCCCAAGCTTTTTTTTTTGTCATCTAATAGTCCGATATTTTTTATTTAGCTTTACTAATAAGAAGATTTCTCTTGTTTGGTTGTACACATTGGGATATGGGAACATGAATATTAACGAGTTGCGGGATCACAACCAAAGCAGACCAGACCCCACAAGCAGCACCCGTTCACGAGTTGACGCATGTGCCAGCCATCGCTCTCCTCGACCATATGAGAGGGAAGAGGGCGACCCGACACATGACGCCGCTGCAAGCAAAGTCACTTTCGTGAGCATGACTGTTTTGGCTGTTTACCGAAAATGGTTAGAATAGGGGAAATAGGGAGAATAGATAGATAGAAAGAAAGATAGATAGATTAACTACAATCCCAAGCTTGTTTGTCATCTAGATAGTCCGATATTTTATAATAAGCTTTACTAATGAGATTTCTCTTTATACGAATTTGAAATTTTGTTATAGACAAGTCTTGAATTTCACTTGGGATTTTGTTGAAAAAGCGTACACATTGACCTTTGAACGAGTTGCTAACTTTATGGAGCCTAGTGGTGGGTACAGCAATTTTATCTTTGTTTCTAGTATTAAAATTGTGATAATCACTTCTCTTTTTGCAGCTATTTAAATTTTTCCGTATGTACATTACATTTTCATAAATATATTGACAAATAACTGTCATTATTTTGGTTTCTTTAAACTTAATTCTTAAAGATTCTCTGGGGCCCATGTTATAAATCGCACGAACAGCTCTCTTCTGCAATACAAATATGGTGTTAATATCAGCAGCGTTTCCCCACAGCAATATTCCATAGGACATAATGCTGTGAAAATAGCTGAAATAGACTAGTCTGGCTGTATCAACGTCAGTAAGGTGACGGATCTTCTTTACAGCATATGCTGCAGAGCTAAGTCTGCTCGATAGACTGACAATATGTGGACCCCATTGCAATTTGTGATCTAAAGTTATGCCTAAGAATACTGTAGTCTTGACAAGGTCCAATTCTTCGTCCTTAATTTTTACATTTGTTGGTACTTCTTTAACATTGGGCAGCACAAATCTCAAGCATTTTGTCTTTTTTCCATTTAACATCAAATTGTTCGCATCAAACCAGTCTGTAACTTTGGAGAGAGCATTGTTCACGTCGTCAGAAATGTTATGTTGTCGCTTTAACTTAAATAAAAGTGACGTATCATCAGCAAACAATACTATTTCGTGGGCATTCTGACTATGCGCTTCTAGTAGGTATTTAGTGCAGGTATATGCATAAAAATACGGTTCGATTAAATAACGTGATATGCGCGAGATATACACCAATTAATCTTTCGCTCCATACAAAAAAAAAACAAATAAATCGTTATAACTCTGAATATACTTGTCCAATCAAAAATATTTATAGAGTAGGTTATGCTTATATTAATGAGTAGAATCCGACGCCAACATTATATTACAAAAAAAATGTTTCTTCGAGCGGCCCAATGGCCCTACTTGGAGCCAATTTGGATGCAAGGTGCGGCCCCGGCTCGCGTTGTACGGTGCCTTGCCGGCAGGTGGTGACGCTGGCGCTGTACACGTACTTCGTGGCGGCGCTGATGGGCCGCCAGCTGGTGCCGCCGGCGCCCGGCAGCACCTCCAAGTACGAGCCCGACGTCTACTTCCCGCTCTTCACCGCGCTGCAAGTATGCACCCCTCCCACACCGCACCCTCCCCACGTCTACAGCTTGCTTCTACTATAACACTTTATTGTTAGTGGTTGTACCACAAACCCATTCTCAATCTACACATCATAGTGCGTATACATATTTACAGACAGCTTTACCTCTTTATACACTCGCTAGCGGCTCGCCCCGGCGTCGCCTACCACGCTTCTTTTTTCTAATAATTACTTTTTAACCTCGTGATATCTTTCGAATCGAAGGTCCGAATTTATTTATTTAATTATAATCAGAACGGATTTACCACTTACACTAATTATAATAATATGTCATTATACAATAATAATAATGAATAATTCAAAAAGTAGTACCTACTATATTGAAGCAGTCTTGAAGTCTTGAATATGAAGTAGTAATTTATTTTGATAAGGATAACAAAATACCAAAATGCAAATAAAGAGCCTTCTCTAGCGGCGGCCTATCAATTCAATTTTTAAAATAAAAGAACTTATCGTGGCATAACGATAATAGTTTGATATAATGCTGTCGCGACATGTTTTGTTAATAATGATGTGTCCTGCAAAGTTGCAATACATTATTTTATTCCATCATCAATAGTTTTCGCAGCGCATGCGATGAAAAGATAATTTTATTTTTTATTTTGCCACAAGCTCCATAGAAGTAATAAGTATCTAATAGGGGAAAACGTGGATAGATAGCTAAGTTATTGGGAAGGGCCGTAACTGAAGTGCGCTGAATGGAATTTGAAAAATCAACTAAGTAGGTACTTCGTTTCCGAAGTTCATTTGTTTCTTCCCGTTCTATTCGAACTGCAAGAAATTTTGCTGGTATTTGTCGTTGTAGTATGTACCAAATATCAGCACGTATTTTTTGTCAGAAATGTAGTTCCCGCTTTGACTACAATTTATCGCTATAATATGGTAGTATAATTTATTTTTGTAAGGATTCATTGACAGCATCACTACTTATTATAAAACAAAGTCCCCGCGCCGCGTCTTTCTGTCTGTATGTCTGTCTGTCTGTTCGCGATAAACTCGAAAACTACTGCACCGATTTTCACGCTGTTTTCACCAATAGATAGTGGTTCTCGGGGAAGGTTTAAGAATATAATTTGTCAAGTTTTTGTATACATTCGCTAAAATATAACGATATTTGTTGGTGAGGTCGGAAGAAAATAAGCCGTCTGGGAGCTTTCAACGAAAACGCTGCCTAAACCCTTTGAGATATAACAAAATGATGTATGGTGGGATTGTGTATCTTATATAGGTCTACAAAAAAGTCCGCGATGGCATATGTCTATCTCTTAAGGATAACAAACTATAACTACTTTTTTACATTTTGATAGTTGATAAAAATGCCGACTAAAATCAGACCGTGTTATCCATACCTTAATATTAACCCTTATCCAAATAAATCATTTCGTTTTTAAGATTGTTTCAATACCTGTAGATTACTTTTTGAATGGTTGAAATCGGACATTCCATTCAAAAGATATTACGAAATTAAAAAAATGCCAAACTAATCAAAAAATAAACCCGCCGTGCGCCGCATCGCAGCGCAGCGGGAAACGCGGTGAGGTGAGGGGGGCGGGAGAGAGAATCTATGAAATAGGTAAAGTGCGGTCGCGGACCAGGAAGACCTTTAGCTGCGCGGTTCAAACGCGCGCGCGCGCGGTCCGAAAAAATTAACTTAGAATTAAGATAGGATAATGGATACAGCAGGTAACGCGGTGAGAGGGCACCGCAGTGCGGGAATAATTTTGGAGTATACAAACTCCTGAACCGATTTAAAGGAAATTTGGTAAATAGATAGTTTGAGCCCTGGGGAAGGACACATGATACTTTTTATCGCGATAAACTGAAGCCCACGCGGGTGAAACCGCGGGGAACAGCTAGTAATATATAATAGGTGTATTATGTACATATATATATAAATAAGTATTATAAATATGATATGTATAGGCTAGATATATGCGCAGCGGCTACCACCCCTTCCCGCGCCCCGTGCCCTCTCGCCTTTCCCTTTCCCCGGATGTACCGATCACGTTTTAGTATGTGATGGAGTAACAAACAACCATCAAACTGTAGCATATATTTTGTAATTTCTTATGTGCGTTGTGCGATGTATATGTTCGTAGAAACCCCTGCATCCCGTTCTCCTCCTCGCCTGCTGGTAGCCAAACTATGACGCTAAGTGTAAACAATGAGCAGCAGTCCCCAATAAAGTAGTTCGGCGTAGCATACAGTGTGAGTGTACGTACACGGGGCGGGTGATTGCAGTTCTGCTTCTACGTGGGCTGGCTGAAGGTGGCCGAGGTGCTGATCAACCCGTTCGGCGAGGACGACGACGACATCGAACTCAACTGGCTCATCGACCGGCACATCAAGGTGCGCCGCCTCACCTCACCCGCTAACGATTATCAACCTTCCTGTTCCATTTCTTACATATTTTAACGAGAAAGATACCTACTAGGCGCCGTCGCCCCGCTTCGGCACTAGTGAGCACCCCGTCCTCATGTATCACTTTCGTTTTGTCCTGTCCTACTGCTAGCGACAGACGTTTGAATGAGATGCAGCCCGTAGTGAGAGGTGTTGTGTGCGCAGGCGGCGTACATGATCGTGGACGAGATGCACGAGGAGCACCCCGAGCTGCTGAAGGACCAGTACTGGGAGGAGGTGGTGCCCAAGGAGCTGCCGTACACGGTCGCCTCGGAGCACTACCGGCGGCACGAGCCGCCCTGCTCCGCCGACCACTACAAGGTGAAGGCGGAGGACGCGCTCTACGCGAACGTGCAGGCGCCGCGAAAGCGCGACCACGACGACAACTACGCGGACTATGTAAGCACTCTACTTACCTCACCTCACTTTACACTGTTTCGATGCGTCGGTCTAGTAGGTGTGTAGGTCGTGGGTTCGAATCCTACAATGAGCTTGAGCTTTCGGTGGAGAAAATCATTTGTAACATATTTAGAAAATCTTTCACTGACCGACTCCCTACAGAATATAAGTAGACGAGGAAGAAAGTAAAAAGAGAAAAGAGTAAACCATATCAATCTGTCATTTGTTATGGTGGACTATTATGGAGTTTAATTAATTTTGTAATATTTATAATTAACTAGCTGTTCCCGCGGTTTCACTCGCGTGGGCTACGGTTTATCGAATAAAAAGTATTCTATGTCCTTCCCCGGGGTTCGAACTATCTCTGTACCGAATTTCATTAAAATCGGTTCAGTAGTTTAAGCGTGAAAGCGTATATATTCCACTCCAAAATTATTCCCGAAGGGCCATGGATGGCGGTGGGGCGCGGACGGCGCGGTGGGTTTATTTTTCTATTAGATTGACATTTTAAATTCGTAATATCTTTTGAATAGAAATATCGGATTTTAACAATTCAAAAAGTAATTTACAGGTATTCGAACAATCTTAAAAATACGAAGTGATTCATTTGGATAAGGATTAATATAAAAGTGTTGATAACATGGTCTGATCTTTTAAAATGTAAAAAAGTAGTTAGTATGTTATCCAGAGATATGCCATCACGGAACTTTCTGTAGACCTGTTGCAGAAGATACACAATTCCACTTTTTTTATATCTCAAAGGGTTTAGGCAGCGTTTTCGTTGAAAACTCAGACGGCTTATTTTTTTCCGAAACCTACAACAAATATCATTATACTTATTTTAGCCAATGTATACAAAATCTTATCAAATTATATACCAAAACCTTCGAGAACCACTCTATCTGTGTCTATTCTTTTGCCGGCGTAAGGAGGTTGGAACAGGCGTAGCTAGTTTTAAGTTGACGTTTTAAAGTGATCACAATGTATCCTATTGAATAAACATTATTGAATTTTGAATTTTTATGTATTGGTGAAAACAGCATGAAAATGGGTAGGGTGTAGTAGTTTTTGAGTTTATCGCGAACGGACAGACAGACGCGGCGGAGGACTTTGTTTATAATATGTAGTGAATCGAGATGTTATTTTATGCTTACATTTATGTATTCCAGGATAAATGATTTGATTTGAAATAATATAGGTACATATATTCCTTTAGTTTCGCAATACATATTTTGAACATTGACAGTTATTATTAAAAAAAATATATTTGTAGGCAAGCATTTGACCCTAGTCTCACGTGATGGTGTATGATAAGAAGGTCAATGATGGAGCATGCTTGCCTACATGATACCGATCGTTAGACGTTAGATAGGCGGGCGGGTGGTGCAGTGAGAGGTGCGTCGTGTTGCAGGAGAGCGTGGACACGCCGCTGGTGGAGCGGCGCAAGAACTGGTTCCAGCGGCAGATCTCGCGCATGGGCTCCGTGCGCAGCGCCAGCACCTCGTACTCGTCGGGCGGACTGTTCGGGCGCGCGCGCCGCTCCTCCGTCGTGTACTGCAGCCCCGAGGCGGGCGCGCCGCCCGCGCCGCACGCGCCGCCCGCGCACGCGCACAAGATGTCGCTGTACGAGCGGCTCGTGGGCCGCAACAAGTCCACGCGCTCGCACCACCGCCAGAACTCGAGGCACGGTACGCGCCCGCCGCCCGCGCCGCCGCGCGCGCCGCGCCCTCCGCTCACCAGCTTCTGTTCGCAGGCGGGCAGAAGAGCAACGGGTCGGTGGTGCCGATCACGCTGCGCAACCGGCCGCGGCTGCCGACGCCGGACACGGGCGCGGAGCCGGTGTCGGTGGGCGTGCTGGTGGGGGGCGCGCCGTACCCGGCCGAGGCGCCCGTGCTCGGCGCGCTGGTGCTCTCGCCCATCCAGGAGCTGGACGGCGGCTCCGTCAACAACACGCTGCACGCGCACCAGCCGGCCACGGCGGCGCTGGCGCGCGCGGTGCGCGACGCGCCCTCCGCGCCGCCCGCCTCGCCCGCGCCGCCCGCCGCCGACGACGACTGCTCCAAGCGCGGCGAGGTGTACGTCTGACCACTCACCACCGCCTACTCTTTACCGTTCTAATGTTACGCGATATATACTTGTTCAATTGAATTTATGCACAAACAGGGACAGAATTGCTGTACAATAACATTTGCTAGTACTTATTTTATATATTAGTTTTAATTCTGGTGTTTATTTTTGATTCCTTATCGTTTTAAGAAGAAGGTTTAGATAAAATAAAACCTCTGTATCGACTGCGGCTGCGTCTTTCGCCGGTAATTGTTTGAAAGACTTGTGGGGCGCGGGGCTCCGTGCTGGGTACCTAACAAATATGTGTAGTAATAAAACTTTTTAACTAAAATATTAAACCGCCGAACAAAACTGAAGAGCAAATAATTATAAACCTTAGTTCTTGAGCTAATGCAAATTGCAAGTATACCTAAACACTTTCGTTAGCACCAAACAATCAATAAACAAACATGACTCATTTATTTAAAACTAGCTGACGCGACGAACTTCGTTTCGCGTAAGAGACAATCAATGAGCACATTTACTTATCCCGCAGGAACCTGTTTCCGGGATAAAAAGTAGCATATACGTTAATCCAGGCTATAAGCTATCTCCAATCCAAATTTCAGATTCGTGCAGTAGTTTTTGCATGAATTAGTAACAGCAGCTCTAATAATATAGCTGTCTGTTTCTAACCATTAAAGTAAAAAAAGGACAGCATTACTTTTAGACTTGTCAAACTTAGTTGTTATGTACAATGAAAAACCGAATCGACGCCATTGTAATAAAATATATTATTGTGATTGTCAAGTTAAATTTTTGCATTATGTACATCTATGTCGCGAAACATTCGCTATAATTATATACTTAGATTAACACATTCCGAAACATACACTCTCCGCACGACTATACTGGCGACGACGCATGCCGTACCTTGGCGACGACGCATGCCGTACCTTGGCACCGACCCATAATGACTTGGTATACGTGCATTAGCTTATAAACTTAGTTATTAGGGCTATATAAAACAGGTTTATTATTATATGCTTTTCAGTATTTTATACTTTATTTGGTTAAAAAGTTTTAATTTACAATTTTTGTGACTGTAATCTACTAATTAGGTACTTAATACAAATACATATTGTAATACACAACTCAGCATTACAATCAGTGAGTAAACAATCAATCACCCCTGTTTTCCTACCCTTAGAATTGTATTTTTTTTTTCAAATTCGTGTGGGACCTACTTCGGAGTGTACCAGTTCCAATAAAAAAAGAATTATCAAAATCGGACTACTCTGTAAAAAGTTATGCGTAGTCATACATTAAAAAAAAACATACACGTCGTGATACGTGGTAACAAACATTCACACATACACGTCGTGATACGTGGTAACAAACATTCACACATACACGTCGTGATACGTGGTAACAAACATTCACACATACACGTCGTGATACGTGGTAACAAACATTCACACATACACGTCGTGATACGTGGTAACAAACATTCACACACACAAACTTTCGCATTAAAAATATTGAATATAATTATTTAGGACCTACTTGGATAAATATTTGATGTAGGTAGAGTTGTTCATAGTTGGACCGTAGGAAGCTTACATTTTGTTTCATTCCTTACGTAGGTATTACTCGTATATACCTAGACTAGCTGTTCCTCGCGGTTTCACCCGCGTGGGCTACAGTTTATCGCGATAAAAAGTATCATATGTCCCTTCCCCGGGGCTCAAATTATCTCTATACCAAATTTCATTTAAATCGGTTCAGTAGTTTAGGCGCGATAGCGAATATATTCCGTATACTCCAAAATTATTCCCGCACTTCGGTGTCCCCTCAACGCGTTACCTGCTGTAGGTACCCATTATCCTACTTTAATTCTAATGTAATTTTTCTTGGACCCCAAGTTTGAACCGCGCAGTTAAAGGTCTTCCTGGTCCGCGACCGCACTTTACCTATTTCATAGATTCTCCCGGTGCCCCCCTCACCTCACCGCGTTTCCCGCTGCGCTGCGGTGCGGCGGTTTTATTTTTCTACTACTACTTACATTTTTAAACTCGTGATATCTTTCGAATAGAATGTCCGAATTGAATGATTCAAAAAGTTATATAGAGGCATTGAAGCAGTTTTGAATAAGAAGTAATTTATTTTGATAAGGATTAGTACCAAGATACAAATAAAGAGCCATTTCTAGCGGCAAAATTAAATTTTTAAAACAAAAGATCACTTATTGTGGCATAACTATAATAGTTAGACATATGCTCTCGCGGACTTTTTTGTAGATCTAAATGAGACCTATAAACCCGTAATACATTATTTTGTTTTAGTGTCAATAGTTTTTGCAGCGCACGCAAAAATAGGTTTTCGATTTCACACCTTGGGTTGCAAAATAGCAATTTTCTTACGGATCCCTAATTTTTTTGGAAATAAAATATATATAGCCTTCCTCGATAAATGGACTATCCAACACTGAACGAATTTTTCAAATCGGACCAGTAGTTCCTGAGATTAGCGCGTTCAAACAAACAAACAAACTCTGCAGCTTTATAATATTAGTATAGATAATTCAAACAATGTAGGTAAGGTAACCCACACTGTATTGAAGGACAATAATTATATTATAAAGTCACCTATTTGGTATAGATACGTATCTTATATCAAGCTATATGGATTCCCGAGCTTGACCTGGCCAATAAGGATTGCTTAGCGAAGTCGCGCGCACTCCGGCCGTGGCACGTGGCACACCAGATGACCAGACACACTTACTCCAGTTCGCTTCCGTCGCTCATGTTCTCGGCGAGCTCCTCTGTTTGCGCCTCGTTGCGGAAATCAGACAGCAAAAGTAATACTCCAAGACTATGTAAGTGAACGGACAATAGTTGGAGACGGCGTGAACGACGAGTGAGGTGCAGTGTTGCGCCTCGGGCGGGGATCGATCGAGCGCCCCGGCGACCATATCAACAAGCAGTACTGAGGGGTAACTCCTTCCCGATGTACGGCAACATGACCATTTGGACCTTTTGTGGTCCGTGAACGGAGATTGTTCGAGATCTCCTTGAAACTTGGAATGTTTCTATAAATAGATTAGATCTAGGTGTAAAATATGAACTGATTTTTAATGCTTGAATAGAGAACTGAGGATCAAAAATGTTTTTTTTGTAATTTTATTTACCCATCATACACAAGCATTAAGGAAACGAATTTTCAGAAATCAACGCTATTTTAACGGGGTTGCAGAGTTTGTACAGTTTTTTTTTTTTATATTTACAGGGTATCTTTTGACCACAAGTCACCTGTTAAGTGACGATTTATTTATTTATTTATTACGACGACGATGATGATGATGATTTACGATGTGGTCGAACATGGCGTCACGCTACACCTGGACTGGGAACTGGCTCTCAAGTGAGGCTGCGGGAATACACTGACAGACAGGTGCTTGGTGACAGATTCTTCAGGGTGGTAGCTACTAGCTAGCCAGGCGAGTACTTGAAAATAACCTACCACCAAGATAAACATATGCCATCGCGGACTTTTTTGTAGACCTGTTTATAATAAGTTATTATAAAAAGTCCCCGCGCCGCGTCTGTCTGTCTGTCTGTCTGTTCTCGATAAACTCAAAAACTACTGCACCGATCTTCATGCTGTTTTCACCAATAGATAGAGCGGTTCTCGAGGAAGGTTTTAGGATATAATTTGTTAAGTTTTTGTTTACATTGGCTAAAATATAACGATATTTGTTGGAGAGGTCGGAAAAAAATAAGCCGTCTAGGAGCTTTCAACGAAAACGCTGCCTAAACCCTTTGAGATATAACAAAATGATGTACTGTGGAGTTGTGTATCTGTTTACGGAAGTTTAACCTCTTTGTACCTAGATGGCGCTAGACGTCAGAATGCATACTAGACCTATGGCATGGAACATAGAATGAGGAAAAAGCTGTAAGCGGTTTTAAGAAAAAAAATAAAATTCTTGTCAGTGGTTAAATAGCCTTTTTTAATTAGCAACTAGGCAACAGGCAGGCGCAACTTGGAACAAAAATTTTTTGTATGGAGTTTACGACGCAAATAATGGCGGATATTGCTATCACACTCCCTCAGTGCGGTTTCTCTTTCATGTAATACTTCTGTCAAGTGTCAGCCATGTTGTTTATCAACAAAACTACATTTCGTACCGTGTGTTAGGAATGTAAATGCTTGTTTGATTGTGGATTTTAATTGTTTGAAGGGTAGTTTCTCCTCAAAATTAGTGACGGGTGATCAGAGGTGTACTTTGAGTCAAAATGCCACCGAAAAGATGGCTTATTTCTTGTGAAATTTGTTAAACTCGAGCAAAACCTTACATTCTCTTTGCTAGGCAATTCCTACTATTGATCCCTAGAACCGGATAATTTAGTGAAAATCAGTAACATATCCTACATATCGCGTTAAAATCAGTGAAATAGACCTAGTGTTGGTGATATTTTCAATAGACGTTGTTCGTAAACCTTTTCCACCATTGTCAAAATGGAAGCGCTTAGAGCGGTTCAATATGAAACTTATAACCAAATGAAACATTTGTTAGAAAACTTCAGGAAGAGTCCAAGAAAACGTTTAACACGTGGATTTCTAGAAACTAGACTTGAAATCTTGGAATCCCATTGGAAAAAGTTCCAAAAAAATCACGATAGTTTGGTGGCAGCGGCTGAGGAACAAAGGTCGGAATACATAACCAAAAATACCTACGACACCTGTTTAGACATATACCTTGATTTCAAAACAAGAATTAAAGAAAAGTTAAGCTTAATCATCGAGAAAACGCAAGTCACAAGTAAGCTAAGTACAGAGAGTAATGAACCCCAGCAGTCGATTGCGAAATTACCTCCCATTACGATCCCTAAATTTGCGGGTGACTATAGAGAATGGTTATCGTTTCACGATTTATTTAAGTCACTAGTCCACGATAACGTCAGTTTGTGCAAAGTCAACAAATGCCAATATCTAAAGTCCAATCTACATGGAGAAGCAGAGAACTTAGTTAAACAGATTCCAGTTACTGAGTCAAACTATGATATTATATGGGATATCTTAAACAAAAGATACAATAATCGTAGAAACATAGTAAATGCCTATATCGGAAAGCTTATTAATCAGAAACGAGTAACAAATGAATCTCCCAAAGCGATCAAAATACCTACTGAACATTGGGATGACATTATCGTTTACCTAGTTATACAAAAGCTAGACCCAGAGTCCCATAAGCTATTCGAGCAACGTATTGAAGGACAGGAATCACTTCCCACTTGGAAAGATATCTCCGAATTCTTAGAATTCAGGTTCAGAACCCTTGATGCTATAAAATACAAGGATACATCACCACAACATAGAAATCCTACTATAAATGCTAAGAGTTTCACTACAAACGTGCCCACATCTATTCAATGCTTATACTGCAAAGGAGATCATAGGATTTATACATGTAAGGAGTTCTGTCAACTTAATGCAAATGAAAGACAACATTACGTTCAAAAGAATAACATCTGCTTTAATTGCTTGAAGAAAGGTCATTCAGTTAAAGAGTGCACACAATCCACTTGTAGAAAATGTAACCGCAAACATCATTCGTTGTTACATGGATATTCAATAGCACCTAGTACTTCGACTGAACCAGATACACAAACCACGCAGCATATTAATGTAGAAACCGTACATAGCATCACTCTGAAAACCACCATTAGTAAACCAGAACCAGTCCTTCTGGCCACTGCACTCGTCACAGTGCAGTCACATAGAAACCATAGTATCCACACCCTTCGTGCACTTGTCGATCAAGGATCACAAGCCTCATTGATTACTAAAGGAGCATGTCAAGAGTTGGGTTTGAAGAAAGCACCTATACCACATCATGCTATAAACACTCTTTACCACATCATGCTATAATCAATGAGCAGCATCTTACCACCAAGCTTCGCGTTGTTTATGATGCATCCGCTAGAACAAGTAATGGCAAATCGTTGAATGACAACTTATTAACAGGACCATCACTTCAAAGTGATATTAGAGACACCACCTTAAGATGGAGAAAACATTTATCAGTTTTGGTTGGAGATATACGGCAAATGTATAGACAAATAGACATTGAGGAGAATGACAGAGACTTTCAACGAGTGTTGTGGAGATTTAGTACGAATGAGCCTGTGCAACACTTCCGTCCTACAACCGTTACTTATGGTACGTCATGTGCACCCTATTTAGCCATCCGAACACTTAAGCAACTAGCAAGGAAGGAAAGAATAATTTATGTAATTGATGCACTAGAAAACGACTTTTACATGGATGACTTACTTATTGGAGCGACTACAACTACTAAAGTCCTAGCATTAAAGGAAAAGCTAATAGAGTTACTGCAGAAAGGCGGTTTTATTTTACATAAATGGGCATCCAACGATTCAAACATAGAAGATTCAACGCAAACAAATAGAAAGATACTAGGAATTGATTGGAATAATAGTACAGACAAGTTTGAGCTTAGATTTGACATTAAAAATACAAATGAGAAGCCGACTAAACGGTTGATCTTGAGAGATATAGCCAAGCTATACGATCCAGCTGGATGGTTAGCTCCCATAGTGGTTAGAGCAAAGGTATTCCTGCAAAAGCTCTGGACAGAAGGTCTAGACTGGGATGATGAAATTTTCAATAATTTAGAAGCAGAATGGCAGACATTTCGTACACAACTGTGCGAAATGCCGAAGATAGAACTGGACAGATGGATAGGTGTAACAGATAATGTACTAAAGGTTGAAATCCACGGATTTTCTGATGCATCAGATGTTGCATACTCTGCAGTTGTATATTGCCGCACAATACTAAATGACTCAATTAAAGTGACAATGATTGAGGCTAAAACCAAAGTAGCACCTGTGAAAAAGATATCTACACCTAGACTGGAATTGTGTGGGGCGGTATTACTGGCAAAACTGATACAGAGAATACAAATGGCACTGAATGTTCCAATGAACAATACCTACGCATGGACAGACGCAACAATAGTTCTGGCTTGGTTACAGCGACCACCTAGTTATTGGAACACCTTTGTGGCAAATAGAGTGACAGAGATTACAAACATAGTTGATACCAACAGATGGTATCATGTTGAGTCATCGAGCAACCCAGCAGACGTTACTTCCCGAGGAATTTCTCCACTTGAACTGCAGGCGCACAAGCTGTGGTGGAATGGTCCATCCTGGCTTCGCGACGAAAGAGAATTACCTGTGAAAGACATAAGTGTAATAGTTAACCCTACTGATTTAGAAAAGAAATCTGAAGTGAAAGTGTTAGTGAACTGTAGTGTAGTGCAGGAACCTGAAAATCAAAGTCTGATTAATAGATATTCTAACTATAGAAAATTACTAAGAGTAACTAGCTATTGTCTAAGATTTTACTATATTTGTAAAAGTAAAGCTAAAAAGGAAAACTTACCTGAATTTGTAAATACCACTTACCTGAATTCCAAAGAACTGCAAAATGCATTCCATGTATTAGTAAAGATGTCACAAAAATCTGAAATTGTAAACAAAAAGGATATAGCAAATCTAAATCCGTTTGTTGATGTTGTAGATAAAATATTAAAAGTAGGAGGTTGTATATAAAATTCATATGTTAGCGAAGAAACAAAGTATCCTATAATATTAGCAAAAAATAGTAGACTAGCTTACCTGATTGTAAAAGATTCTCATTTCACTACCTTGCACGGTGGAAACTTGTTAATGTTAAATCACCTTAGAAATAAATTTCATATTATTGCTGTAAAAAACTTTGATAAAAAAGGTGATAAGAGAATGTACCACCTGCTGTAGAAATGCTGGTAAGACTGCAAATCAATTAATGGGAAATCTACCTAAAGATATAGTAACACCGCAAAGGCCTTTTCTTGTTAGTGGCATAGATTTTGCGGGTCTTATAATCCTGAAACAGTTTAGTGGACGTGGCTCTAATAGAACCACAAAGGCTTACATTGCCTTATTTATTTGCACTGCAACTAAAGCAGTTCATTTGGAACTTGTAAGTAGTCTCAGTACTGAAGGTTTCATAGCAGCATTTCGCCGTTTCACAGCCCGCAGAGGGCACTGTCAAAAGTTAGTAAGTGACTGTGGGGGCTAGTAATGAACTTGACATTTTAAGTAGTAAGAGTCTAAACAATTTGCCACAGGAAATTGCTGAGTTGTTGGCACATGATGGGACTGAATGGCAATTCAACCCCGCAGGAGCTCCCCATATGGGCGGCTTATGGGAATCAAATATAAAATGTATGAAAAAACATATAAATAGAGTCTAATAAAAAAAATAATAATATATATATAGTCAATAGGATACATTTTGATCACTTTAAAACGTCAACTTAAAACTAGCTACGCCTGTTCCAACCTCCTTACGCCGGCAAAAGAACAGGCAAGAAACGCCCGGCAGGTAATTTTTTTGGCGCGATCACATTGACAATTTTATTCTTATTACTAATCTCTTGAATTGGACCAAGTTCACTAAGTCCCAAGCTTTTTTGTCATCTAGTCCGATATTTTTTAATTAGCTTTACTAATAAGATTTCTCTTGGTTCACAACCAAAGCAGACCAGACCCCACAAGCAGCACCCGTTCACGAGTTGACGCATGTGCCAGCCATCGCTCTCCTCGACCATATGAGAGGGAAGAGGGCGACCCGACACACGACGCCGCCGCAAGCAAAGTCACTTGCGTGAGTATGACTGTTTTGGCTGTTTACCGAAAATGGTTAGAATAGGGGAAATAGGGAGAATAGATAGAAAGAAAGATAGATAGATTAACTACAATCCCAAGCTTGTTTGTCATCTAAATAGTCCGATATTTTATAATAAGCTTTACTAATAAGATTTCTCTTTATACGGACTTGAAATTTTGCTATCTTGAATTTCATTTGGGATTTTGTTCAAAAAGCGTACACATTGACCTTTGAACGAGTTGCTAACTTTATGGAGCCTAGTAGTGGGTACAGCAATTTAATCTTTGTTACTAGTATTAAGATTGTGATTGTCAGTTCTCTTTTTTAAGCTATTAAAATTTTTCCTTATGTACATTAAATTTTCATAAATATATTGACAAATAACTGTCATTAATTTGGTTTCTTTAAGCTTAGTTCTTAAAGATTCTCTGGGGCACATATTATAAATCGCACGAACAGCTCTCTTCTGCAATACAAATATGGTGTTAATATCAGCAGCGTTTCCCCACAGCAATATTCCATAGGACATAATGCTGTGAAAATAGCTGTAGTAGACTAGTCTGGCTGTATCAACGTCAGTAAGGCGACGGATTTTCTTTACAGCATATGCTGCAGAGCTAAGTCTGCTTGATAGACTGACAATATGTGGACCCCATTGCAATTTGTGATCTAAAGTTATGCCTAAGAATACTGTAGTCGTTACAAGGTCCAATTCTTCGTCCTTAATTTTTACATTTGCTTGTACTTCTTTAACATTGGGCAGCACAAATCTCAAGCATTTTGTCTTCTTTCCATTTAACATCAAATTGTTCGCATCAAACCAGTCTGTAACTTTGGAGAGAGCATTGTTCACGTCGTCGTCAGAAATGTTATGTTGTCGCTTTAACTTAAATAAAAGCGACGTATCATCAGCAAACAATACTATTTCCTGATTGTCACTAAGAAGGCTGGGCAAATCATTGATGTAAACTAAAAACAGAAAAAGTCCGAGTATTGAACCCTGCGGAACTCCCATTGTGACTACTGACCCCGAGGATCGCTTCCCGTTAACGTCAACTCTCTGAATCCTATCACTCAGGTATGAGGTTACAAGGTCCAGAGGAACACCTCGAATACCATAGTGCCGGAGCTTCCTGATCAGTGTCTCGTGGTGAACACAATCAAATAAAAGTACACACAACCAAAAAGCGCTCCACACTTTTAGAAGTAACCATTATATCGCAACAAATACAAGTCAATTTAATTATTTTATATTTTCCAGTGCGTTTTTTCTTTCATAAGAACCTTCTCCACGCAATAACGAACAACAAAAAAAGAATTAATAAAATCGGTCTAGCCGTTGACGCGTGATGCCGTGACCAAGCGAAATAGGGATTCATTTTTAAGATTTGATTATATATCAGATAATAGGCAGAATCAGGTCAATTACAATGACTGTGACAGACATTTTGTGCCAAAGTAAAGTGGTAATATGAAAAACAGTGACACTACCAAATCTCCCTGAAGCCGAGTCTTCGTGGCTATAAGCTACCTATAGATAGTTTGTTTGTTATGCATGTGTATAGATGCAAAGCATGCCAGGTGTTAAATACATTCTAGTGAAGTACCTACACGTCAGAACATCATGTGTAGGGATTAAAAACGCAACAAATATAGAAAACTACATTTGAGCTTAGGTACTTCGCTCACACAGAGCTGCTAAGCGGAGCAGCCACCGACAGGCTCGAGGAGTCCCGGGTACCAGCTGCTGGACAAGAGTTGCCTACCCGTGCCTACCCGTGGGCGCTACTTCAAAATGAAAACAATGATGAGTCCGAAAGGTTTTAATGATAAAGTTAAAATTTAGCTTACATAACATCCGTGTGTTATATCTAAACGATTACATGTTTTTTGGAAATTTTAAATTGATATAGAGATTATAGGTATAATAATGAATACGGTGGAGGCGTTTAATTGATCTCTCCAGCTGTTTCCTTGACCGGTTCGGTAACGTCACCGATAGTAGAGTCGGCGGGCTCGAGCACCGGGGCCTCGGTGGCCGGCTTGAACCCGGCCGGCTTGAACGCGGCCGCCAGCCCCGCCACCACCACCACCTCGGACTTCGGCTCCGCCTCGGCCTCCAGTCCGGCCGCCACCACCGCCTCGGGCTTCGGCTCCGCCTCGGCGTCGTCCTCCTTCGCTGACTCTGCGCCGCTTGTCACCGTGCCGGCGCCAGACGGGTCCGCGGAACCGACTCCTGACCCAGACGCCAAACCGAACCGGGAAGATGATCCAGAACCGGATGCGGAGCCGCACGCCAAGTCTAACAGTGAAGCGTCGTCGTCTGCCTCGTATGACGAAGCGGCGCGGTACGTCTGGTCGATGCCGGGGTAGTCCGGCTCAGTCGGGATGTCGTCATCCAGGTCGATAGTATCCACGACTTCGTTATTCTCCAATTCCAAAGACCGTTTGTGAGGGCGCAAGAACTTCGGGATGGTGTACTGAAACAGGAAAATAAAGATGATAATTTTTAGAATTCAGATAATCCAGTATTCCTGTAGAGCACGTATCAATGTAAGCGGAGTGAGGCTGCCGTCGATGTTGTACTGATGTAGTGCGTGAATAGCGGAGGTGAGTTACCTTGGCGGTGGGCACGGCGCGCGCGTGCAGGTCTCGCTTGGAGAGGAACTGCGAGCGCGAGAAGTGCAGCGAGCACACGCGGCTCTCGCTGTCCGGCGTCCAGCGCGGCTGGCGGCGGTCCAACCGCACCACCGACACCCACTTGGCGCGGATCTCCTCACTCGTCGGGAAACTGCAACAGGACGCAAACGGTTACCACTTGCGCAAAATCGATAATGGCCGGAGCAGGACACCCGAGCACTGCGCTCATGTTCACGCGCTACTTACTCATGGAAGTATACGCCGTGCCGCCGATGTCGGATGCGGCAAATGCACGTATCAAAAGCGCACGGCTTCATCGTCATCGTGGCTGAGAGTGGGCTATCGATCGCGTACTATTCAATCAAGGGAGGATTTATTAGCGCGCGACTGGAGCACTCTGCGCGGCGGGGACGAGACTAGTGGCCGGGCCGCCGCGAGGCGCGCATGCGTGGCCCGCCTCGCCCCGGGCCCGGCCGCGCTATCGATCGCCCCGGCTACCCTCGGCTCGCGGCCCCGACGCTCTACCTCCTACTTGCTCCACATACATACGTACTACAACATCTATTTATAGGGCAAGTCTCTAAGCGCACCTTCTACCTGTTGTGCTTTCTTAAGTTTCAAACAGAGAGCAGCTTGTCAAAATCGGTTCTACCTCTAGTAACAAAACTACCGTAAGTTTTGGTGTGCCTCAGGGAAGTGTGCTGGGGCCATTATTATTTGTTATGTACCTTAACACTTTCTGTTCTTTACTACCTGATTGTAAGACTATTTGTTTTGCTGATGATACGGTTTTGTTGTTCGATGACTACACATGGGAGAGTACTTTTGCTAAAGCGGAGCGGGGACTCAAAGTAGGTATGGAATGGTTCAGTCAAAATCTGTTGTCCGTTAATGAAGAAAAAACAGTATATATGTGTTTTTCTCCAACAAAGGCTGGTTTGCCAAATTCAAATTTAGCACTGAAAATACACAAAAACTGTGTACATACACTGGCTCCCAGTAGCTGTAGTTGTATAAACCTGCTGAGGAAAGCTAGTACTTCATACCTTGGCTTAACAATAGATCAACATTTGCGCTGGGATGAACATACAACAGGGTTAGCATCGAAAGTTAGAAAATTGGGATATGTGTATGGAGAACTAAGAAATATTGTTGATGATAACCTACTAATGAAAATTTACTTTGCTTTAAGTCAGTCTCTTTTAATGTACGGAATAATTAGCTGGGGCTCATGTTCAAATCATGTTATGGGCAGAGTTGAAAAAGCTCAAAAACTTAACTTAAAAGTAATAAAAAGAAAGTCAATGAGGTTTCCTAGTGGCGAGTTGTACCTTCTTTGTAAAGTTTTAACTATCAGGAAATTATATATAAAACAAACAATTATTCATATGACGAAACATTTAGACGAAATGCCTTTGGTGTCTTCTGATAGGCCCAGGCGAAAAGCAGCTGCTCAAAAGATATTTCAGGTACCAAACAAGACCACAGTTTTCACGCGGAAACATTTTACGGCACTTGCTCCTAGAATTTTTAACTCCTTGCCAGAAGAGTTTATTGAATTTATACTTTCAATTAAAATCCGAGATTCTCTTGTTAAAATGCATTTAAAATATAAAATCAACAAATTACTAGGCGAAATAGATCAATCAGAGTTCATTAAATTATGGCAAAAATGGATCGGCGACAGTAACCTAAGCTAGTATATATCTAAATAATATAATTATCATTTAATGTGTATAAAATATCTATGATTTATGTATTTATATATTACTAGCTGTTCCTCGCGGTTTCACCCGCGTGGGCAGTTTATTGCGATAAAAAGTACCCTATGTCCCTTCCCCGGGGCTCAAATTATCTCTATACCAAATTTCATTTAAATCGGTTCAGTAGTTTAGGCGCGACAGCGTATAATATATTCCGTATACTCCAAAATTATTCCCGCACTTCGGTGAGGGGGTCACCGCGTTACCTGCTGTAGGTACCCATTATCCTATTTTAATTCTAAGTTAATTTTTCTTGGACCGCACGTTTGAACCGCGCAGTTCCTGGTCCGCGACCGCACTTTACCTATTTCATAGATTCTCCCGGTGCCCCGCTCACCTCACCGCGTTTCCCGCTGCGCTGCGGCGGTTTTATTTTTCTACTACTACTTACATTTTTAAACTCGTGATATCTTTCGAATGGAATGTCCGAATTGAATGATTCAAAAAGTTATATGAAGGCATTGAAGCAGTTTTGAATAAGAAGTAATTTATTTTGATAAGGATTAATACCAAGATACAAATAAAGAGCCTTTTCTAGCGGCGGCATCAAAAATTAAGTTTTTAATATAAAAGATCACTTATTGTGGCATAACTATAATAGTTAGACATATGCTCTCCCGGACTTTTTTGTAGATCTAAATGAGACCTACAAACCCGTAATACATTATTTTGTTCTAGTGTCAATAGTTTTTGCAGCGCACGCAAAAATCGGTTTTCGATTTCTCACCTTGGGTTGCAAAATAGCAATTTTCTTACGGATCCCTAATTTTTTTGGAAATAAAATATAGCCTATAGCCTTCTTCGATAAATGGACTATCCAACACTGAAAGAATTTTTCAAATCGGACCAGTAGTTCCTGAGATTAGCGCGTTCAAACAAACAAACAAACAAACAAACAAACTCTGCAGCTTTATAATATTAGTATAGATAATTATTCATTACTATATTTTTGTATATATATATAATTATTTATAAATATTTATACACTTTAATATGTTATTTATTATTGCTAGGATATCAATGAGACTTATTTATATTATTTTGTATACATGTAGTCGTACGTATTTAGTGTAGAATTTCAATCGCATGCTTGTAATTGTTAGTTTTAAGGTTTTTGCAATGTCCATACAGTATTTCACCGCTTATCGCAAACTTTTCTGTGGTTCGCTTCAATCAGTAGCTCACCCAAGCACAGGTTTCGACCTATTTGGGTGGCTATTAGTCATAACACCATAATGTTTTTTTAACTGGTATTTACAAGTCTTAGGGACTCATGCGCGGCATCCCCTTGTAAAAGGTGTAAATTAGACTGTAAGTGTTTTTTGAATAAATAAATAAAATAAATTGTCTGCTGCACTCACTGATAGCGCGCATTCAACACTCCCACATTATAATCATTATTATACTGTTAACAATGATCCGCACCTGTGCGACGTTATATAATTTAATTGTGGTGGAATTAGTTCATGGACTACAATGAAGGTCACTAACCCTAAATCTCGATGATTAGGATGTTTGTTATTGTTTGGGTCGGTCTTAGCGTAAGTTTTATATCAACGATGGAGCAAAGCCTGGTGGTAGGGTATTTTCTAGTACTCGCCTGGGCCCGTAGCCAAGATGCATTCTATAATCGTTGACGCTAATAGAAAACAAGAAAAAAGTAGTATTGGTTTGACATATTTCAACGCTAAGTCACGTCTAACCAATACTTTTTTCTTGTTTTCTATTAGCGTGAACGATTGCAGAATGCATCTTGGCTAGAGGCGCTGGTTAGCTACCACACTCGAGTGAGGAATCTGTCGCCAAGCACCTATCGGTGTGTTCCGGCAACCTCGCTTGAGAGCCAGTTAGTTCCCAGTCCGGGTGTAGCATGGCGCTATCTTCGACCATATCGTCACTTAACATCAGGTGACTTGTGGTCAAACGCTACACTGTAAGTGGTAAAAAATAAAGTAGCTGTTCCCCCCGGTTTCGCCTGAGCCCGAACTACAGTTTATCGCGATAAAAAGTATCATATGACCTTCCCCGGGGCTCAAATTTATAAAATAAAAGTAGCCTAAGTTATTCCTTACTAGTTGCGCCCCGCGGTTTCACCCGCGACTTCCCGTTATCCCGCAGGATCATTTTTCCGGGATAGAAAGTAGCCTATGTGTTAATCCAGGGTATAAGCTATCTCCATTCCAAATTTCATTCAGTTCCTTTCAGTAGTTTTTGCGTGAAAGAGTAACAAACATCCATCCATCCATCCATACATACATACAAACTTTCACGTTTATAATATTAGTACGATAAATCACACATTTTTAAGAGTAGGTATACCTCTATTTATCAAAACCATTATTTTTGCACTTAATTTCCGATATTATTCATCAACACATACCTGAGAAACCCACTGGGGCAGAAAGAAGGTAGTGACAACTGGAAAGAAAACAAACCAAATGAGCCTAAAGTCGAGGGATTTCCTAGTCGGTTAAAGAGTTGCTACCAGACCTTCGCCTGTATGTAATGATGGGACTAGTTGAAACAAACAAGTATTGCCCATACTCGATGGTTCTACTAGTAGCCATCGAAGAGTTCCATCCATCCATCCATCTCCATCGTCAGATCAGTTCGAAGATACCAAATGAACAACAAATGAACCTGAGTCTTGGATATTACTATCTACATAAGTATTTATTTCTCTATATAAGTATGTATATCGTTGTCTAGTACCCATAACACAAGTTACGAGCTTAATTTGAGGCCAGGTCAATTTCTGTGCATTTATCCCCGATGTTTATTTTTATTTATTTAAATGATTGTATTGTGATCGAGATTCCGTTTACTTGCAAAGTTACAAATCGAAAAGACGATTAAAAGATGGTTGATAGCAGACAGCGGTGTGTTCGCAGGCTGCAGGACGCGGTGGGCACGATGACGCGACGGCAGCACTCCAAGACGGACGTGGAGCAGCGCGTAGCCGCGATGAGCCGCATCAGCGGCCAAGTGTACACGCTGGTCGTCGCACTGTTGCGCTACAAGGTGGGTGCCCTGCCCCACCGGCACTTATTATAATTATGCTGCTGCTGTACTATGCTCCTTCGTAACAAGGGTTGCAGGTTACTAAGGTACTGAAATAACTCCGAGTCAAGTGGAGTAGGGGTCGGTAACTTCTTACCAAACCAAATGTACCCGAGTCGAGGTCGATGATGACTTTGAGTTATTGACGTCTACTTCTCTATTCGGAGTCATTGACCTTTACACAGAGTCATCATCATCTTCACATCACGTCACACATCACGTCACACATCACGTCATCATCATGTTCTTCCTTGGATCACAGATCTGGTCTCTAGAGTCAGGAACAGTTTACGCTGCTTGAGATCATATTGACCGCGAGTTAAGATTGTTGACTGGACTCTTCTTGGTGTCACTATCATGTCAGGATTATTTCACTCGACTCGATATCATTTAATTTGACTTGCAGTCAATGACCTCTAGGGTCATTGATTTTGGTTGGGTAAATGACCTAACTCGTAGTTATTCACCTGGAGCCGGAGTCATTAGCCACGAAACGAAACAGGGATTGCCGATAAAAATGAAAGCTTTTAATCAAATAGTTTAGGAGTTGTGACAGTTTGAATATGACCTTTTATGAGCGTCCAGTAATATGCACAGTAATAATATTATCCCACCAAAAACATAAATGTAAAAAAATATATAGTTTAAAAAAACTAAAAAAAAACCACTAAAAACGCACTGAAGAATATAAAATAATAAAATTTACTTGTATTAGTTAACGATATAATGGTTAATTCAAAAAGTGTGGAGCGCTTTTTGGTCTTGTGTACTTTTATTTACCCGGTAAAAGAAGCGCTCCACACTTTTTGAATTAACCATTATATCGTTAACTAAAACAAGTCAATTTTATTATTTTATATTTTTCAGTGCGTTTTAAAGTGTTTTTTTTAGTTTTTTAAACTATATATTTTTATTTTTTTACTTTTTAGTTTTTTGTTATCAAGTTTAATCTATTAGACTCATCAAGACGAATCATATGAGCCCAAACACGAGGGGTTTACTAGTAGCCACTGCAGAGATCCCCTACCCACCTTCCGGTTGCGTCATCAGACCCTCGTCACCAAGTTCAATCTATTGAACTCGTCAAGACGAGTCATATGAGCCCAAACACGAGGGGTTTACTAGTGGCCACTGCAGAGATCCCCTACCCACCTTTCGGTTCCATCATCAGACCCTCGTCACCAAGTCCAATCTATTGGACTCATCAAGACGAGTCATATGAGCCCAAACACGAGGGGTTTACTAGTAGCCACTGCAAAGATGCCCTACCCACCTTCCGGCTGCATCATCAGATCAGGTCGATAATACCAAATTATTGCATTGTCACCGAGATTACATATATGTACATACAAAGTTTCAAGTCGATATAACAATTAGAAGTAGGTGAAAATTGACTTCTAAGATTTGATTATTACATTGTTAGTTAGTTACAAGTCAAGCTAATAAAAGTGTTTTAAAAAGGAGTTCAATACAAAAAAATAAGCTTGACCGTGGGCTTCGCCGCAAAAAGAATGGAGATCTAATTGAGTGCCAAGTTTGTCTATGCAAAATCGAAATATGTATTTGTAGGAACAAAATAACATTATGAACAAGTATTAAACTCTATCCTATGTCATTCCCCAGGGTTCAAACTATCTATGTAACAAATTTCATTGTTCAGTAGTTAAGGCGTGAAAGCGTATATATTCTGTATACTCCAAAATTATTCCCGCACTTCGGTGCCCGCCGCGTCACCCGCTGCACTGCGGCCACCGGGCATGCTTAGCGACTGACTGCATACTAGGTACCACTCTTTTACTTGACTATATTTGCGTTTTATTAGCCATTCATTGTTTAATTCATTCGTTCATCATTTGATTCAATTATTCATTAATTCATTGATTCAATCAATCATTCCCACAAAAAATATGATTCCTAAAACGTGGGTAATTGAGAAAATACCTAAATTGAATACATTTTTTTTCTGTCCACCCTACTACATAATAAAAACAAAATGTATATTTCGCCATATTTTTTGTAATGTAATCTGGATTCATCACTAAGTTACCATTATGAAATACAAGATTATAGGTTTAATCCTACTCATACAAGATTATTTTATCAGTTTTATCACCGTATTTCCAATTTTAAACGACTTTAAAATGAAAATGTTGGTGGTCGAGCTGTGTGGCGTGAAACTTTTCCCACTTATGACATGTGAAAGGATAGCAAAACTAAACAAGTCATCATAAATTTATAACGGTTTAATCACACTTACAGAATCACAAAGTCACTTAAACAATAATATTACAAATAATTAAAAATACCGACCTGCGCTTTACGACGGCCGCTGGTTACCATGGCCGTTATGTCAGGATGGCTGACCGGAGTAAAAGTCCATGTAACTCTTTAGAAGTCAATGTCAGAATAATGACTTGACACTGACACATGTAGAATCATAAACTTGACAAATAACAACATATCGAATATTATCTGTATTAATCAATAATCGCGTAACACAAACAAGACCACAGTTTTCACGCGGAAACATTTTACGGCACTTGCTCCTAGAATTTTTAACTCCTTGCCAGAAGAGTTTATTGAATATATACTTTCCATTAAAATCCGAGATTCTCTTGTTAAAATGCATTTAAAATATAAAATCAACAAATTACTAGGCGAAATAGATCAATCAGAGTTCATTAAATTATGGCAAAAATGGATCGGCGACAGTAACCTAAGCTAGTATATTTAAATAATATTATTATCATTTAATGTGTATAAAATATCTATGATTTATGTATTTATATATTATAATTATTCATTACTATATTTTTGTATATATGTATTATATATAAATATTTATACACTTTAATATGTTATTTATTATTGCTAGGATATCAATGAGACTTATTTATATTATTTTGTATACATGTAGTCGTATGTATTTAGTGTAGAATTTCAATCGCATGCTTGTAATTGTTAGTTTTAAGGTTTTTGCAATGTCCATACAGTATTTCACCGCTTATCGCAATCTGTTCTGTGGTTCGCTTCAATCGGTAGCTCACCCAAGCACAGGTTTCGACCTATTTGGGTGGCTATTAGTCATAACACCATAATATTTTCTTTTAACTGGTATTTACAAGTCTTAGGGACTCATGCGCGGCATCCCCTTGTAAAAGGTGTAAATTAGACTGTAAGTGTTTTTTTGAATAAATAAATAAAATAAAATAAAAAAATAAATAGATATAGATAATGGTACGGAACCCTTCCCGCCCGAGAACGACTAGCACTTGGCCGGTTTTTTTGTATTTATTGAAAAAGGCATGAAAATAGGGAGCCGCAACAAAAAAGGTTGAGAATCCCTGCTCTACACGGATTGAAATGACAAATGTCTCTGTACTCTGCAGCTTGAGGTAGGCAGGTAGGTACAGTCGGCCATCTTCATTAAACACCGCCTTTTGGTGGGGCGGGAGGAGGGGGTCACTGTAACAGTCTACCCACCCGCCCCGACGGACAGGCCCGGAATTCCCTCATTCCGGGCCCACAACACAAAGGCACCTAGGGGGGGAGGGAGTCCAGCTTGAAGCAACACCCTCCGACAAACAACCAGCTAGCTTGCTAGTTTGGGCGGGAGGAGGCGGACAAAACGCCTCCTACCGCCCAAATACACCCAAAGTGGGCGGGAGGAGGCGGACAGAACGCCTCCTGCTACCGCTCAGAAAACCCAACTAGTGGGGAAATACCCATACTAGTGGGGTGGGAGGAGACTGGCAAAACGCCTCCTTCTACCGCCGAGAGCGGCTCAGGGCGGCAGATCCTCCCTCCGCGGCCTCCTTCTGCTTGATTGCGTATTCGCAGAAGGAGGCCATAGCCTGCCACACCGTGTCGCTGCCGAGCATCGCAAGGATCGCCTCCGACCTACCTATCACTAAGTGCTGCCATGACACAAAGTATGCTTGGATGTTAGGACCAAAAATAAATCGAGTTGGACTTGGTTGTCATTACTTGATGTACACTACCTACTAGTTATATTAAACATACGAATTATGTCGGCGGCGAGACTTAACTTTCATTCTGATTCAAAGTTTACGAGGGGTGAAAAATGTATATGTGTGCATCTCGTCATCACGTTCGTGGGTATTTTAGCAATATTAGCAGCGTACGTGGCGCACGTGTGCGTGGCGCGGCACGATGGGGCGGAGCAGTACGGAAGGGCGCGCCGGGGCTCCCCGCCGCGAGGTACTATATGGTACTACTAGTGCACAGCCCTGCGTCGCGCGACCATACCGGCCGGCGCGCCGGGGCTCCTCGCCGCGAGGTACTATATAGAACAAGTGCGCAGCCCTGCGTCGCGCGACCATACCGGCCGGCGCGCCGGGGCTCCTCGCGGCGAGGTACTATATAGAACAAGTGCGCAGCCCTGCGTCGCGCGACCATACCGGCCGGCGCGCCGGGGCTCCTCGCCGCGAGGTACTATATAGAACAAGTGCGCAGCCCTGCGTCGCGCGACCATACCGGCCGGCGCGCCGGGGCTCCTCGCCGCGAGGTACTATATAGAACAAGTGCGCAGCCCTGCGTCGCGCGACCATACCGGCCGGCGCGCCGGGGCTCCTCGCCGCGAGGTACTATATAGAACAAGTGCGCAGCCCTGCGTCGCGCGACCATACCGGCCGGCGCGCCGGGGCTCCTCGCCGCGAGGTACTATATAGAACAAGTGCGCAGCCCTGCGTCGCGCGACCATACCGGCCGGCGCGCCGGGGCTCCTCGCCGCGAGGTACTATATAGTACCTACTACTAGTGCGCAGCTGTAAGCGATCAATAATTTATTTATTTATAAATATACATGCCCCTGGTGAACATTACTGTAGGGGCTGCTGCCACACCGAAATGATAACTGCGGTTATATGATGGATTTGTATAAATTCAAAATTCAAAATTCAATAATGTTTATTCAATAGGATACATTGTGATCACTTTAAAACGTCAACTTAAAACTAGCTACGCCTGTTCCAACCTCCTTACGCCGGCAAAAGAACAGGCAAGAAACGCCCGGCAGGTAATTTTTTTGGCGCGATCACATTGACAATTTTATTCTTATTACTAATTGATTGAATTGGAGCAAGTTCACTAAAATCCCAAGCTTTTTTTTTTTGTCATCTAATAGTCCGATATTTTTTATTTAGCTTTACTAATAAGAAGATTTCTCTTGTTTGGTTGTACACATTGGGATATGGGAACATGAATATTAACGAGTTGCGGGATCACAACCAAAGCAGACCAGACCCCACAAGCAGCACCCGTTCACGAGTTGACGCATGTGCCAGCCATCGCTCTCCTCGACCATATGAGAGGGAAGAGGGCGACCCGACACATGACGCCGCTGCAAGCAAAGTCACTTTCGTGAGCATGACTGTTTTGGCTGTTTACCGAGAATGGTTAGAATAGGGGAAATAGGGAGAATAGATAGATAGAAAGAAAGATAGATAGATTAACTACAATCCCAAGCTTGTTTGTCATCTAGATAGTCCGATATTTTATAATAAGCTTTACTAATGAGATTTCTCTTTATACGAATTTGAAATTTTGTTATAGACAAGTCTTGAATTTCACTTGGGATTTTGTTGAAAAAGCGTACACATTGACCTTTGAACGAGTTACTAACTTTATGGAGCCTAGTGGTGGGTACAGCAATTTTATCTTTGTTTCTAGTATTAAAATTGTGATAATCACTTCTCTTTTTGAAGCTATTTAAATTTTTCCGTATGTACATTACATTTTCATAAATATATTGACAAATAACTGTCATTATTTTGGTTTCTTTAAACTTAATTCTTAAAGATTCTCTGGGGCCCATGTTATAAATCGCACGAACAGCTCTCTTCTGCAATACAAATATGGTGTTAATATCAGCAGCGTTTCCCCACAGCAATATTCCATAGGACATAATGCTGTGAAAATAGCTGAAATAGACTAGTCTGGCTGTATCAACGTCAGTAAGGTGACGGATCTTCTTTACAGCATATGCTGCAGAGCTAAGTCTGCTCGATAGACTGACAATATGTGGACCCCATTGCAATTTGTGATCTAAAGTTATGCCTAAGAATACTGTAGTCTTGACAAGGTCCAATTCTTCGTCCTTAATTTTTACATTTGTTGGTACTTCTTTAACATTGGGCAGCACAAATCTCAAGCATTTTGTCTTTTTTCCATTTAACATCAAATTGTTCGCATCAAACCAGTCTGTAACTTTGGAGAGAGCATTGTTCACGTCGTCAGAAATGTTATGTTGTCGCTTTAACTTAAATAAAAGCGACGTATATTTTGACACGAATGCTTATGTTAATGACATGGATGTTGATGAGTCGCGGCGTAAATGCGAACTGACGCGCTCGGTTGAGTAATCGAAGCAACAAGGTAATAATGCTGCATCGACACTGTACGGTGCGGTGCTACGGACCGTACAATTACAGTTACCCAATTCGCACCTAGGAGACGGAACACAGAATATTTTTTCTTATGTGCTGTTTGTTTTCCTTGTAATAAATAAATAAATAAAACATAGACCTCTACACTATCGCTAATTACACTACCCTACCCACTACTACTGGTACCATCTAAATTAGCGATGGCTGGCACATGCGTCAACTCGTGAACGGGTGCTGCTTGTGGGGTCTGGTCTGTTTTGTTTGTAATCCCGTAACTCGTTATTATGCATGTTTCCATATCCCAACGTGCACAACCAACCAAGAAAAATCTTGTTAATAAAATTTACTATAAAAATCTAATAAAATAAAATATCGGACTATTTATATGACAAAAAAAAGCCAATTCAATAAATTATCTATACTAATATTATAAAGAGGAAAGATTTGATTGTTTGTTTGTTTGTTTGCACCGAATAGGCTCCAAAACTACTAAACCGATTTGAAAAATTCTTTCACCGTTGAAAAGCTACGCCATCTGCGACGGACATAGGCTAGGTATATTATATTTCCAAAAAAATTAGGGATCCGTAAGAAAATTGCTATTTTGTAATCCAAAGTGTGAAATTGAAAACCTATCTTTGCGTGCGCTGCAAAAATTATTGACAATAGAACATAATGATGTATTACGGGTTTGTAGTTCCCATTAAGATCTACAAAATAGTCCGCGAGAGCATATGCATATGTCTAACTGTTATAGTTATGCCACAATAAGTGATCTTTTATTTAAAAAAATAACTTTAATGCTGCCGCTAGAAAAGACTCTTTATATGTATCTTGGTATTAATCCTTATTAAAATAAATTACTTCTTATTCAAAACTGCTTAGTAGGCATTGACCTTTAAATAACTTTTTGAATTATTCAATTCGGATATTCTTTAGGGATCCTTCGTACTGTGGTGGTTATGGAGATTTTTGTGTGATTATTGAAACGCCGGTGGTGTGATTCGTACTGCGTGTTCACAGTGAATGATATTTATTACTAAAAGTTCCGTTATATATACACAACTAGCCTAATCTTCGTTTGACTTCGGCAGGAACTCGGGTCGCTTCGGCAGGCGGCGCGTCGCACGTGGTGTTTAGGATCGGAGAGTCCTGTTTGTTTATTGCGCTGGGAAAGTTCGGCTGGTCTTTGAGCTATTGGGTCGTAAACTGCAATTGTTCTTTTCGGCGTATTTATTCTTTTGTTTCAATGGTGGGAAGCGTAGACGATGCAACGGTGAAATATTCCTTTTATTGCTGTGCGTAGTAAAATTGTATTGTTGTTAAAACTGCATTTTATATTTGTTTATCTTCTGGTGTTATGGGAACGAAATATCGTGGGAAAGGACTGTAGTAGCGTAGCTACATGACTCCCTCCCTAGCGAAAGCGTACCGGCAGTTTGATTTGGCGGCCGAGTCGTGTTGTTCGTATTATTGGTTGCGGTGATGCTGGTGTATCTTGATATGGTATCAGTACGTTATTATTGGCCGGTTCCGATGATAATTGCGGTGGGGGTACGCTATCTTGTTTCGTTGGTATGATGATGACGTGGTCTTGAGTTGGCTGGTCCGAAATGTTTTCGTTTAAAATGTAAGCAGGCTTGAGTCGGTCGATTGAAATAGTTGAGCTTCTCTCTGGTAACTGTAATATGAATGTTTTGCTGTTTCGATCTATGACTTTGAATGGTCCGTCGTAGGGTGGTTGCAGCGGCTTCTTAACTGCATCGTTTCTTACAAACACATGCGAACATGTTTGCAAATCTTGATGCACGAAGATTGGTCGCTTGTTGCCATGTGATTCGGTTGGATGAGATGGCTTGATTGCGTTTATGGTAGCTCGTAGTCGAGTTACGTAGTCGTAGTTCATGTCTTGTTCGTTTGATGGTGGTGAGACGAAGAAATCACTAGGTAGGCGTAGCGTTTGTCCGTAGGTGAGTTCAGCGGCGCTGACGCCTGTGTCTGTGCGCGGGGCGGCACGTAATCCCATGAGGACTGTAGGAAGCTCGTCTATCCACGTTGAATGTTGAGACAGGCGAGTCTTTAGTGCAGCTTTGAGTGATCGATGCCAGCGTTCTATCATTCCATTTGATTGAGGATGGTAGGGCGTAGTGTGTGTTATTTTGATCCCCATTGCGTTCATGAGCCTGGCGAAAAGGTGACCTGTGAATTGTCCTCCTCTGTCGCTCGTGATGACTGACGCAAGCCCGTAGCGAGTAATCCAGTGCTCATAGATTATCTTCGCCACGGATTCCGCAGATATATCTTCTGTGGGAATTGCTTCTGGCCATTTCGTTACTCTGTCGATCATTGTAACGAGGTATCGATGGCCTTGCGGTGAGGTGGGTAGCGGTCCGACGATATCTACGTGGATGTGTTGAAATCTCTCAGTAGTCACTGGAAACTTTGAAATGCTGCTCGATGTGTGTCTCTGGATTTTGGATCTTTGACATTGTAAGCAATTTTTGCACCAGACTCCGATTTCTACCATCATCGATGGCCAGAAAAACTTCTGGGACATAAGTTTGCGTGTCGTGCGAATGCCAGGGTGGCTTATGTTGTGTACGGTGTCAAATGCAAGTCGTCGAAATTCTTCCGGCATGTATGGTCGAATGTATGACGTTGATGTTTCGCAGTAAATAGGTGATTGAGATTCGGGCATAGTGACTCGTTTCATTGTTAAGTTGGCTTGTTGTGAGAGTTTCTTGATTGTAGCGCTGTCTTTTTCTTGAGCATGGGCGACTTTTTCATAGTCAATTAGTGATGGGCAAGTGATGCTGTCGACAGGTAGACGACTCAGAAAGTCAGCGACAGTGTTTTCTGCTCCGCTGATGTGTCGAATGTCCGTAGTAAACTCGCTAATGAAGATCAATTGTCTGGCTCGACGCGGTGTTTCAGACGCTGACGGTGGCTTTTGGAGCACGAAGGTCAACGGCTTGTGGTCGGTGAATATGATGAGATCGCGTCCTTCGAACATTTTTCGGAAATGCTTGACCGCCATGTATATTGCAAGTAGCTCGCGGTCGAATGTGCTGTAGTTACATTGTGCATCGGAAAATTTCTTTGAAAAATAGCCGAGCGGTTGCCATTTTCCGTCGATGTGTTGTTGTAGGACAGCTCCTGCACATTTATCAGACGCGTCGCTGAAAATTGCCAGGGCAGCCTTGTGCGATGGGTGAGCGAGCAAAGCGGCGTTTTGGATTGCAACTTTGCAAGCTCCAAACGCTGTTGTCGCTTCGTCGGTCCATTCAATGTTTGTTTTGTCTCTTTTCTTGACGTTGTGTAAGTAGGCATGGAGCGGTGCTTGCATTTCTGCGGCTTTCGGCAAGTGATCGCGATAGAAATTGATCATGCCGAGGAAACGTCTTAATTCTTCAATCGTTTTTGGTTTTTCGTAATTGCAGATTGCTGTGACCTTTTCAGTAGGTGGTTTGATTCCTTCTTTGCTCACAGAGAAACCAAGAAACTGCACTTCCGGTTGGCCGAAGATGCATTTGGCTGGATTGATTGTGATGCCATTTTCTTCTAGTTTTCTTAGTACTATCCGGAGATGCTCCTTATGGCTGGATTCATCACAGGACGCAATAATGAGATCGTCAATGAATGCATAGACGAAATCGAGTCCATGGAGTACTTCGTGGATAAATCGTTGGAAAGTCTGTCCGGCATTTGTTAAACCGGGACACATTCTCGGAAATTCAAATAATCCCATTGGCGTTATGATGGCAGTCTTTTCTATGTCTTCTTCTTTGACCTTGATTTGTTGATAGGCTCGGTTGAGATCAATGGTACTGAATATTGTCTTATTAGACAACTGGAACGTGAAATCTTTTATTCTTGGAATCGGATAGCGATCAGGCGTTGTGACGGCGTTCAATCTCCTATAATCTCCACAAACGCGAAGGTCCCCGTTCTTTTTCGGTACGATGTGCAGAGGCGATGACCAAGGACTTTTGCTTGGACGGCAAAGGCCTTGTTCGATCATGTTTTCGAATTCTTTTTTTACGGCTTCGTAACGGTGCGGTGCGACTGGTCGAGCGCGGCAATGAATAGGCGGTCCAGTCGTTTCAATGTAGTGTTCGACGCTGTGCTTTGTATTAAGTTCCATTGCTGTAAGACGTGTAGTTCCGGGAAATTCCGCTAGTATGTCGTGATAAGATTGCTGTACGTCGATACTACGAATTGTTGGTACGTTGCTTGCTCGGACGTATGAAGTTGTTGATAATTTTGTTATGCCGTCGATCAGTCTTCGGTTTTTGATGTCAACGATGAGTTGGTGGTGTTTGAGAAAATCAGCCCCGATGATAGGTTTGCTGACTTCCGCAACGACGAACTTCCACTTGAACGGACGGCGAAGATTTAAGTCGAGTGTCAATGTTTTTTCGCCGAATGTTGGAATGACAGTATTGTTTGCAGCGTAGAGTTGAAATTTGAGTGGTTTTGACGATTCTCCTTTGTTCCGAGGTAGGACGGATACGTTTGCGCCGGTGTCGATTAAAAACGTTAGTTTTGACGTTTTATCGGTAACGAATAGGCGGTATGAGTTTTCAGATACTACGCTGGGTTCCGCCTCAGCCAGCGCAGGCTCTAGTTTTCCGACTGATTGTTTCGTGGTTTGTATGAACACGGCATGGTGCAACGTCTTGCTTCATCACCAAAACGACTGTGGTAATAGCAGTATGGTGACGGTGATTGACTGCGTGATCTGTTATTATCACGACTCGTAGAACGGTTGCGACGGACGTGTTGGTATTGTTGTTGATGGTTGTAGTGCTCGTTGTATTGCGGATTTTGTCTTTGTGACGACTTAAAAGCGGCAAACTCAAGAGACAATTTTCGTAATTCTTCTGCCAGGAACTGAATATCTATTTGGCCGCGAGACGTGGATGCTGATGATGTCGATACGGCCGAAACTTGCGTAATTGTATCTTCGATCATCTTGTCGGCAAGTAGAGCAAGCTCATCGAGTGCAGTCTGAGTTTTGAATGTTTCACTGATGGTGAGAACGGATCGGATATGCGCTGGTAAATGGTTAGACCACATGAGACGTAACGTGGAATCGGGAACTTTATCGCGTGCTAGACTTTTCATGCGTCGAAGTAGCTGGGACGGCTTCTGATCGCCGAGTTCCGTGTCGGACAGCAACTTCTGCAACTGACGATTGTCTGATTCTTCATAGACGGTGATGAGTCGTTCTTTTAATGCTGTGTACATATCCGCTTCTGGAGGGCTGTATAAGAGGTCGCTAATCTGTTCGATGTCCATCTTGTCGAGCTGAGCAATCACCATCTGGGCTAGCTGGGCTTGGCTACGGTTTAAATCGCTTGTTGCGGCTTCAAAGGTGAGAAACCATAGTCGAACCTTGTCGCGCCAAAAAGATGGGATTCGCAATGGCAAGGTGATACCGGCGACTTCTTGCTGAAACTTTCTCGTGGTCGTATTTTCCTCTGCTTGATTCTGCATTTTGCGCTTGTTGCTGTTCTTATGTAGGGGTCACCACTTTAGGGATCCTTCGTACTGTGGTGGTTATGGAGATTTTTGTGTGATTATTGAAACGCCGGTGGTGTGATTCGTACTGCGTGTTCACAGTGAATGATATTTATTACTAAAAGTTCCGTTATATATACACAACTAGCCTAATCTTCGTTTGACTTCGGCAGGAACTCGGGTCGCTTCGGCAGGCGGCGCGTCGCACGTGGTGTTTAGGATCGGAGAGTCCTGTTTGTTTATTGCGCTGGGAAAGTTCGGCTGGTCTTTGAGCTATTGGGTCGTAAACTGCAATTGTTCTTTTCGGCGTATTTATTCTTTTGTTTCAATGGTGGGAAGCGTAGACGATGCAACGGTGAAATATTCCTTTTATTGCTGTGCGTAGTAAAATTGTATTGTTGTTAAAACTGCATTTTATATTTGTTTATCTTCTGGTGTTATGGGAACGAAATATCGTGGGAAAGGACTGTAGTAGCGTAGCTACAATTCCATTCGAAAGATATCACAAAAATATCACGAGCTTAAAAAAATATGTAAGCATTAGAAAAAAGTTGCGTGGTAGTCAGCCGCTCACCCTTCTCGGCTAGCTAGGCGTCAGTGAGGCACAGGCCGTACGGGAGGAAGGGTTTGTAATATGTGTGTATTATAATTTTAAATTTGAATTGTTTGTTAATTACCCGTGCGAAGCCACTAGTGTAGTAATAAGAATAAAATTAACAACGTGATCGCGCCAAAAAAATTACGTGCCGGGCGTTTCTTGCCTGTTCTTTTGCCGGCGTAAGGAGGTTAGAAAAGGCGTAGCTAGTTTTAAGTTTGACTTTTTTTTAAGTGATCCCAATGTATCTTACATTGAATAAATATTGTTTGATTTTAAAGGTAGGTAGGTACATTGTGCAGAGCCACACGCCTATCCTATCCTCCCATTGAATAAATAACTATTGACTATTGACTAGGTACCTAATTTAGATAGTACCCACCTAGTAAAGTAGCTATTGTACTCGTATTACGTAGACTCGTGTAGTTAGGATTAATTTGGAGGGGTGGGAATGTCAGCAGAGCAAAGCTCCGGTCGGTGGGAGACGGTCGCGTACCGGTGCGCGGGCGCGGCCTTCGTGGGCGGGCGCGCGGCGTGCGGCGTGGCGCTGGTGCGGGCGCACTGGGCGCTGGCGCCGGCGCGCTGCGTGGCGGCGCGCGCCAGCCCGCACCTCGCGCGCCTGCTGCCGCACTGGACCATACGCCTCACGGAGCGCGACCACGGTACCTACCTGTGTGGCGGCGCGCGCCAGCCAGCACCTCGCGCGCCTGCTGCCGCACTGGACTATACGCCTCACGGAGCGCGACCACGGTACCCGCCTGCGTGGCGGCACCTGTACCTAATACTCGCTATGTATCGGCGCAGGCAGTGTCGTGCGGCGCGGCGTGCCGCACCCGCGTTACGACGACGACCGGCTCGCCGCCAACGTGGGCCTGTTCGAGCACGACGCCGTACCCGCGCCCGCGCCGCTCTGTGCCAGTCAGTTTACATTTACGCATTACAACGTTCCCCCGGCCGGCGGCGGTGCCGGGGCACGGGGGTTGAACGCTCGTTTCGTTGACAGTTCCCGGCGGCGCGGTGGCGGACGAGACGTGGCGGGGCGGCGCGAGGGATGTTGTCATCGTTGGATGGGAGAGTCGAGGTGAACGTGTAGGGTCGCGAGTGGCCCGCTGACGCGCTGCGTGCTCGCAGGCGGCGCGCACTGCCTCCTCACGCTTGCTTGCAGGCGGCGTGGCGCGGCGGCGCGGCGCGGCGGCGAGCTTGCTGGCGCCGGCGGAGTGCGCGCGCCGCGTGGCGCCGCTCGTGCAGCGCCTGCGCGCCGCCGAGCACTGCCTCCTCACGCGCCTCCAGCCGCTGCTAGGTTCGCACTCCGCTGTTCGAGCTCGCTCCTCGGGAACACTCGACGGACATCTCAAACAGAACTTGTTGGCTCATCGGTCGCGCCTCCGCAGGAGCCGTGCTGTTCGCGGACGGCCGAATGGTCGGCGTTGCTTCGTGGGGCGCCAGCAAGGGCGACTCGCTTCCGTTAGTAGTCCTAGACGTAGCGCCTTTCAAAAGCTGGCTAGAAGCCACGATGTCGCCGTAGCAACTCAATAAAGTACTGTGTTACAAACAATTCATTGTTTTATTGAATACTATCTGTTCCCCGCGGTTTCACCCGCGTGGGCTACAGTTTATCGCGATAAAAAGTATCCTATGTCCCTCCCCAGGGTTCAACTATCTCTGTACCAAATGTTATTTAAATCAGTTTAGTAGTTTAGGCGTGTTTTTTTATTTTTATTTTGTATACACTCCAAAATTAATTCCCGCATTGCGGCGCCCCCTCACCACGTTACCCGCTGCTCTGCGGCCACTGGCCATGGATGGTGGCGAAGCGCGCGCGGCGTGGCGATTTTATTTCTCTGTTAGGTTGACATTTTAATTTCGTAATATCTTTTGAACAGAATGTCAGAACATCTCTTGAACAGAACAATCTTGAATACGAAATGGTCTGAATTAGTCGGCACTTTAATTTATCAACCTTTACAATGTAAAAAGTAATTATAGTATGTTCATTATTATATTTATCCTTATGACATAATGCCATCGCGGACTTTTCTGTAGACCTTTATACGATACACAATTTCACCATACGACCAATGTGGCGCAATGGGCGGATAGCCGACTGTAAAGCGTGAGGTCGCGGGTTCGATTCTCGCTACAGGACAAGTATTTTTGTGCATTGAAAAAAAAAAGCGCAAGTATTTGTTCTGTGTCTGGGTGTTGTGGATCCCCGATCCTCGTAGTTTCTGATACCCTAGATACAGGGAAGCCTAGTTAGGGGTCAGCCTATGTATGTGATTGTGCGGGCATTATTATTATTATTATTATCATACATCATTTTGTTATATCTCAAAGGGTTTAGGCAGCGTTTTCGTTGAAAGCTCCCAGACTGCGTATTTTTTTCCGACACCTCCAACAAATATCGTTATATTTTAGCCAATGTAGTAACTATACAAAACTTGACAAATTATATCCTAATTAATTAGTTATATAATTACAAGTCAAACTAATAAAAGTGTTTTAAAAACCTTCCCCGAGAACAACTATACCTATCTATTGGTGAAAACAGCATGTCATGTAAATTGTCAAGCTTTTGTATACATTGGCTAAAATATAACGACATACCTAACTATGTTGGAGTCGGAAAAATTCAGTACAATTATGAAACAAAGTCCTCCGCCGCGTCTGTCTGTTCGCGATAAACTCAAAAACTACTGCACCGATTTTCATGCTGTTTTCACCAATAGCTAGAGAGGAAAGTCTATCTTTGTCTATGGTTGGCTTCGATTTATCAAGCCGTGCATTATCGCGTTTACACTATCAACACGGAGCGATTTTGTACAGCCAATAATTCCCGACCTGATATTCCATGAACTCCAATGCACATGGATTATCAGGCCGTGCATTATCAGGTCGTGCAATACAGGCTGTACCCCGTCAGAATCCGAGCACTACTTAAGTACTTAAGTCGTACACTTTTTTTTTTGTTTTGTTATGGCGTCACACGATCAGTGTATTTGCCAGTGTCAAGTATAAAATATTTCAAACTCAGATAGTTGAATCAAGTTTAAATGATGATGATGATGATGATGGGATGAGGATAGTGTTTAAGTAAAGTAGTGGCGCTTTACTTAAACTTTACACGGACTTTTTTGGAGCAACTAGAAGTCACTTTCACAACTACATTATCACTCGAAAAACACAAGTTTTGGAAATAAAAACAAAATTTCACGTTGACAATTCGATTGCCGCCAAAAAAGTCCGGTCGTACACTTTCGTCTCCCTTGCACTCAAACTGACAGTTTTCAATCAGCTGACGTCCCGGCATAAGTGCGTCAGTGTTGTCACTTTTGAGTTTAAGATGCGCTAAATAAAAAACGGATAGTTAAATAATAAAACACTAGGGACGATAGGACGGGCCCTATTTGTATAGCTCGAAAAAGCGCGAGATTCCCAGAAAATTTACTACGTGCGTGACGTAAACCTCGGTTTTAAATGTACGAAAAGACTAAATTTCAAAAAAAAGATTGTGTAAGTATTATAGTATTTATTTTTATTTAAAAAATTAGAATCTATATTACTACAATTGGTAATAATGAATGTTTTATTTGTATTTGTTACGCAACTATTATTATGCTTATGTTTATATATTACATTTTCAGCGGTATAGAAATTTCATATAATAGATAAGGTTCGAGTTAAAAAAAAATTAAGATAGATGATAATTTTTTTATTTTTGATGATATATTACACTTTTGTACTCAGATTTCGTATGATGAAATCAGAGTCTTTCCAAGCTTGTGAGGTGAAATGTTTTTTCATTGACTGTTTCGGGGTTCTTTCAAAATCTATAACCTTAAATCATGTATCGTTAACGCCATCTACTGATTAATATGAAATATATTTTTTAATTGCCTGTCAGATAACCTCCCATTGTACTTCTAGCAATCGTGTACTGAATTGATACTCATTGCATAGATTCCGCTGTCTTGCGCAGCAGGACTAATCCAAACCAACCATATTTTATAATGAATAGAATATGCTAAGCGTGTAACTATGGCGTGTACTCACTCACTACTCAACTGAGCACTTTGAAAGTTGTGACAACGCGTGAGTGACTTTGCAAATAATATCAATGGGAGAATTCCGACAGCTGAAAAAACGTAATTTCTAAACCATGGATAGATGGCGCAATTCAATTCATTGACGTATGAAGATATGTCAAAATTTTGTGAGGCAGCAAACAATGAGGCAGCCAAAATTATAATGTACATACAATCAACAGTTACCAGAACGACTAGAACACGCATGACGTTGGTTTCGAGTTTTCGTCTCTTTGGAACTTTATAGGTATTTTCCATTGAATTGTGAAATAAATAAAATATATCTCAAAACACTTTAATTTTGAATTCAAAAATTATATGGGGGAATTTAAGAAAATCTTTAAATAATTTAGTGGTTTTGGTCATAAATTACCGGTCAGATTTGATGGGCACTTGGGCAGCTCACCCAAATCATTGGCAACACTGGTGGCACACACATCAGAAAGAAAATCAAACTACATGACATACATTTGCTTATAGGACAAAAAAATAAATACACAAAATTAAAAAATTCTGATTTAAGTTATTGTTTATATTAGCAAGTTGCCGCTTTTCAATTAATTTGATGAATATTTTACCAATTTCAATTCCTGCATATTATCGAGTTTGTATGGCTGCATCGGAGTTGTGAAAAATGTTGACATTCAATATGGCGGTATATCGTCAGTGCTGTGCTGTGTCGTGGTGAGATTGATAACTCCATCGTTTTATAAATAGTCGCTTTCAAAAGTAGATAAAAGCATCGTTAACTTATAGTGAATATACTGTAAGTGTTTGGTGATGTTGGCCGGGCTCAACAAACGGTATCAAGGCTTGCAGTCGGCGCTGCTAGTCTCGAAGCTCGGTGTTTCGGCTGTTTGACACCAACCTACATAAATAGTATAGCATTCATAATGTAAAACGATATTCCGAAGAGATACATTGTTGTAATCCAGTATTCACAAAACCGTTCGATGTATTTCTATCAAAGTTCGCTCGCCATTACGATTACCCACAAAAATGTTAAAATTTGTGAACCAAAGTATCTTTTGCAGGTAGTGGAACCCAAGATAAACGAGTGTAGATAGTAACCAATAGACCGACACTCAGGAACAAGCACGCAGCGCCGACCCAGCACGCATTGAAGACGTCTGAGGATCTAGCATAACATCATTTTAAGTACCTAGTACCTACCCTATAGTTTATTTTGCAACTTTGTGTGATTCGGTGATAAAATTGTGACGCTCATTTACTGCAGACACTTCCCGCTGTTCTTCGGACCCAAAGACTAAAGAAAATGTGATTTGATTTATAAATTTGTATACAATTTTTAACAATTGTAATACCACACAAGTTTCTGTGATATATTGGTACAACCCTCACACTAGAAAGAGGCATCAAAGGAATATATTATGTCAAATAATCCTCAGTGGAAAATGTTCCAGCCGCCGGAATCCCACTCGTCCCCCTTGCATGACATTCTAGATCTCCAGCACACCGCCATGCAACCCAAGCAGGCCTATCGTAATGGTGAGTTCTGCAGCCAGCCATTGTGTGAGCGGGCACTCCTTGTCCGTTCAGCACGCTACACCCAACAATTATATGTGCATCATTCATTTGATAACAACTCTGCTATGAGGTCTGGTTCAGTATTACTAAACATCTCCACAAACTGAGTCAATCTGGCTCACGTCTGACATCTAAGATGAATCTAAACAAGCTTCTGTGTGTACACTTGAAAACAGCTGTTTCTTTACTTGAAGCTGGTAGCTAAGCAAGTGCTAGTAAATGCCATGAAAGTTTAATGACATCAATATTACTACTGCTGAGCTATCATAGCTTCAATATTAATTAAATAAGTAGCATGATACTGAAGTGTAGCCAGATTCTGTAGTCATTTCCCGGACAGGTATTGCACATTACTAATGTGAGTGGTGCAATGTTTGTTGGTGGGTGAATACTTTTGAACAGCGCTCTAAGAAAGTCTCCTGTTTAACATTTGCATTAGCAGTTTTCTTGTTCCTATTGTTGGAACATTGTACAATCCAAGTAAGAGGCTAGGTCTCGTTGGCCCCGGCAGCCCCCACATCCACATATGCTCTGTAGTGGTGGACTCACTCTCAGTATCGGAGAGATCTGCGCTTTTTAATCAATTCCATGCAATTTACTTTTCACTATTTTTACTGTCCGCGCAGCAGTGGATGACACTCTATTACATGCCACTAAACACCAGACACTAAAACTTATTCAGCAAATAACAACATGGAGTCATAAAGTACATAATTGTTGGTAAGCTATCAAACCCTGAGAAGGTCACCAACATACGTGGAGTAGATTCCAAGTGTATATAAATGAATGCTAGGTTGTTCATGTATTGGGTCGGCGCGGTCGGCAGGCTGCAGCGGCTCGAGCCCCATGGGCGACGCGGCGTACGCGGCGGCCGGCGCGCCGTACGACGCGGCCGCGCACCCGCCCATCCGGGAGACGGGCATCATCGAGAAGCTGCTGCACTCGTACGGCTTCATCCAGTGCTGCGAGAGGCAGGCGCGCCTCTTCTTCCACTTCAGCCAGTTCAGCGGCAACACGGAGCACCTCAAGATCGGCGACCCCGTCGAGTTCGAGATGACGTACGACCGCCGCACCGGCAAGCCGATCGCCTCCACCGTCACCAAGATCGCCCCGGAAGTGGTACGCGTGTATCTTTTTATTTATTTAACGTGCATATCATCATAGTTTATTTCTTTTTTTGGGAGCCGTGTAAATAGCGTCATAAATACGCAGGTTACTTTTTAATCCTTTTAATACTTTTAATTTTTTTTAAAGTGATAATTAGGGATTGCAATCCGGTGTTATACAAAATTAGAATCAACTTTATATCAAATAAAATAAAAAAATTCTTTATTTAATAGGATACATAATATAATTTTAAAACGTCAAACTGATGACTGGCTACGCCTGTTCCAATCTCTTTACGCCGGTAAAAGAACAGTGTTCGGTATTGTAACCGAACACCTTACTCAGCAACATCCGCGTGACGCACTTACCTCATGACGGTCAATTACATTGACCGTCAGTGCACCTTTGATCACCGCGTCATTCGGATGCATTCACAACATTCAACATTCATAACATTTAACATAAACATTCAAATAAGATAGTAATTATAACAATAAATTAGTGAAGTGAAGAAACAATCTTTTAATCTAAACAAATCACTGCAATTCTAGATCCGTACCCCTACAAACAGGCAAAAAACACCCGGCAGGCAATTTTTGGGGCGCGATCACATTTAGAATTTTAATCTATCTACTAATGGATTGAATTGGAGCAAGTTCACTACAATCACAAGCTTTTTGTCATCTAAATAGTCCGATATTTTATAATAAGCTTTTTCTTGGTTGGTTGTGCACATTATGCTAAGGAAACATGAACGAGTTACAGGATTACAACCAAAGTTGTGATTAGACAAGGAGTAATCAATTAAGATGTAGTAGTGTAGGTAACTAGTAGCTCAGTCTTCCTAGATTTCACTTTCACAGATGGATTAATTATTTTAGTAAGTAATTTTATAGTAATTAACCTTACTTAGTTTACTGTAATGGGATTACAATAATTTTAATAAAGTATTTGAGAATGCTAACAAACAAGCCTTATATTTATGTGACCATTACTTGAGCGCCATTCTAGAATACCAGCCTCAGTATTGATTATATTATTATAAGACAATGTGTTTATATTTTGAAAAAAGGATTGTATAAGACAGCAGCTGAGTGGGGTGCGGCGGCTCGGCTAGCACGCGCCACGTGCCCATCTGAACTGCTTACTCATGCAACAGATCTATTATTCTTGCAAAAATTGCTCAACGATAAATGATACCGGATCCGGTTTTCCGGATTGAAATCCTTGGTGATGTCTCGCTTTCTTCGTTCCCATTTTCATTCCATTAAATCAACCCTGGCAAAAATAAAACTAGTATTTATTTATTCGTGTTAAAAAGTCTTTCTTCGTGTCAATTTTCGTCACTGTAACTTCAAAAACAAAGAACTTCCCGTACACAGATTCATCCCCCATTTCACCCCCTCAAGTCGTCCCTATCAGAAAAATATTGAGGATGCAATTGTTTATTTTGGGTGAACTATCCAAACACTAATTTTCAGAGCTGGAACTTCAAAAAAGTTTTTTCATGCAAAGGTTTTTTTCCACCCCTAGGGATTGAATTTCAAAAAATCCTTTCATTGTACAACCCTCCGCATCGAGACAGTCGGACCGTCTAAATTTGAAGTTCGGACGAGCGGCGGCTTAGGCTGCGCGGCAGTCTCTCGGTTGTCTTCGATCGTTATAATATAAGATAATGTCGGCAGGTGCTGAGCGAGGCGCGCGTCACGGGCACGGTGACCACGGAGCTGAAGGGCGCCGGCTCCGGGGACAACACGGGCCGCATCTCGTACGAGAACCGCGGCGAGTGCTTCTTCCTGCCCTACACCAAGGACGACGTGGAGGGGCACGTGCTGCTGCGCACCGGCGACGCCGTCAGCTTCCAGATCGCGACCAACCAGAGGTGCGCCCCGCCCCCGCCCGCCGCGCCCTCCCCGCCCTCCCCGCCGCCGCTACAGCGCCCTCCGTTGCAGGGGCACGCTGGGCGCCTGCCACGTGCGCTTCGAGAACCCGCAGCACCCGGTCAAGTACCGCGGCGTCGTCTGCTCCATGAAGGAGAACTTCGGCTTCATCGAGCGGGCGGACGTCGTCAAGGAGATATTCTTCCACTACTCCGAGACGAAAACGGAGGAGGAGCTGATGCTGGGCGACGACGTCGAGTTCATCATCCAGACCAGAAACGTGAGTGCGGCGCGCGGCGCGGGGCGCGGGGGCGCGGCGCGGGCGCAACTGACTGGCGGGTGTGCGCAGGGCAAGGAGGTGGCGTGCAACATCTCGAAGCTGCCGAGCGGGTCGGTGGTGTTCGAGGACGTGTCGCCGGACACGCTGCGCGGGCAGGTGCTCAAGCCGCTGGAGCGCGGCGCGGCGGCGGCGCCGCGGGACCCGCTGCCCGGCCGCCTGCGGTACCGCGCCGCCGACCACGCCGAGGTGGAGGTGCCCTTCGGCGACAAGGACCAGTGCGGCGAGTTCACGCTGCGCCACGGCGACTGGGTGCAGTTCCAGCTGGCCACCGACCGCCGCGACCAGCTCAAGCGGGCCACCAACATCGCGCTGCTCGACGACTCGTTCTCGGTGTCGGGCGAGCGGCGCGAGCAGGGCGTGGTGCGCTCGCTGCGCGACGGGTTCGGCTTCCTGCGCTGCGTGGAGCGCGACCAGAGCCTGTTCTTCCACTTCGCGGAGGTGCTGCGGCTGGGCCGCGAGCTCAGCGTGGGCGACGAGGTCGAGTTCACGGTGGAGCCGGCGTCCGGCTTCGCGGCCGCCGCCGCGCGCCAGGCGGCCACGCGCATCAAGCACCTGCCGCCGGGCGCGGTGGCCTTCGAGGCGCTGCTCGAGCGCGCCGTGCGCGGCGTGGTGGCGCGCGAGCCGCGCGACCGCGCCGACCGCGACCGCGACCGCAGCGCCAGCCCGGACCGCGACCGCGCCGGCCTCGTCGCCTGCCAGATCGACCGCGCCGAGCGCACGCTGCCCTTCAGCTCGCGGCGGCCGGAGCCGAAGCAGCCGCGCCTCGGCGACAAGGTGGTGTTCGACGTGTACCAGGTGAAGCGCACCAAGGAGCTGGTGGCGCGCGGCGTGGCGCCCGCGGGGGGCGGCGCGCGCGCGCCCGCCGCCGGCTACATCGCGGCGCTCAAGGACGGCTTCGGCTTCATCGAGACCGCGGACCACTCCAAGGAGGTGTTCTTCCACTTCAGGTGCGGCGGCGCGCGGCGCGGGGGGGGGGCGCCGCGCGCCGCCCGCTCACCGCCCTCGTGTTGCAGCAACCTGGAGGGCAGCGCGGAGGCGCTGGAGCCGGGCGCCGAGGTGGAGTACGTGGTGGGGCGCGGCGGGTGGTGCGCGGGCGCGGGCGGCTGCGCCAGCGCCGAGTGGGTGCGCGCGCTGCCGCGCGGCTCGCTGCCGCAGCCGCGCGCCGCCGAGCCGCCGCGCGCCGGCACCGTGACGCGCACGCTGCGCGCGCTCAACCCGGACCAGCACCAGTACGCGGGGCTGGTGCAGGCCGCCTCCGGCGCCGCCTTCGAGTTCGGCATCACGGGGCTCGCGTGCAAGCGCGACCTGCTGCAGGTCGGCGACCCGGTCACCTTCCAGGTGGACGCGGAGGGCCGCGCCGCCAACATCGTGCCGGTGCGCAAGAAGCGGCGCGCGGTCGTGGACGCGATCAAGGGCGGCTTCGGCTTCCTCTCGCTGGAGGGCGAGGACGCGCGCCGCCTCTTCTTCCACATGTCGGAGGTGCGCGGCGGGCCGGAGCGCGAGCGCGAGCTGGCGCCCGGCGACACGGTCGAGTTCGCGATGCTCACCAACCTGCGCAACGGCAAGTCGTCCGCGTGCAACGTGGTGAAGATAGCGTGAGTGTCGCCCGGCGGCCGGCCCCGCGGCGCGGCGCGCGCTCACCCGCCTCCCGTTGCAGGAGCAAGGGCGCGAAGGCGCGGCCGGAGCGGCTGCTGGCGCGCCTGCGCACCGCCTCGCTGGAGGAGGGCGGCGCGCCGCGCGTCGTGGTGCTGCGCGCGCCGCGCGGCCCGGACGGCACGCGCGGCTTCCGCCCGCGCCGCGCGCGCGCCGACTGACGCCGCCCCCCCGATACCAAATCGCGACTGGAGACCAACCGACCCCGCCTCCCCCGCCCCGCCCGCCGGCGCGGGGGAGGCGGGCTCGCGGAAGCTGACGTCGAAGTGACGGATCCCAAAGATGCACCGGCCGCGGCTCCGCCGAGCGACCGTCGCGCCGCGCGAGCCCCTCTCGCCATCGTCGCACCCTTTTACCGTTAAGAGTATACTTTTGTTTTAGTCGAATCGAGTTCAGTCCGCGCGCAACCAGACGAGTTATCTTTGCCAAATATTTATACGCCCTGTACATTTTTGAAAATTGTGTAATAAAGCAATGTACACCACCATATTGGACTTGTAATAAATCTGGTTTTATTTTACTCCTTCCGGAACCGTAGAGATAGCGTTTAAACGTATTAGCAATTGTATGTGACAAAATGAGTTAAGGTGCGATGAACTCGCTTTAACGCCACCTAAAATTCAGGAGGCGGCAAGAGCCGTTATTGAACACTTTTATTCTGACTTGCCGCAAATTAATCTACTGCATGTTTAGAAATTTTGCAGCTCTTAAATGTGCGTGGAAGGAAGAAATTTGCACGGTAGTTAGTCAGGCAGCGAGGGATACACAGTCGAAGTTGGGCAGGGCGACGCGGGAGACGATACGGCTACAAACTCCTCCGCCGCCGATGGTTGTAGTATAATATAATTTATCAAGTTTTTGTATACATTACCTAAAATGTAATGATACTAGCGACCCGCCCCGGCTTCGCACGGGTGCAATGTAGATTTGTAGATACTAATTTTTTTTTTATTGGTTCACTAAACTGGCCGTATCATCTTACAGTAAGTCTATGTATGTTATACAAAATAATATGGCAATGCACGGCCTTCTAGAAGTGAACACTTCTTGCTTATGAAAAATTTATAAGAGGAGTGTACACCACGTAGGTATACTAAAATGAAGTTACAATATTCTTATATTATCTAAATTAGAAAAACTGTTCTTAATTTTGCCAGGTGTGGTACAAAATATATCTAAAATTTTGCAAATTTTGTTATAAGACGAAGACATTCTATACATTGGCGAGTGTTGGCAAAAATTAGTTCGGCACGAGGATAGGCTGAAAGTTTTTCTGTTGACAAGACGACTGCTGGGACGTGGAATTTGCAAGTAAAACTTAGCTAACAAGTCAGGATTGTCAATTTTGCCAGTGATAATTTTGTGCAAAAATATGATATCAGATACATTCCGCCTGTGCGTAAGAGAATCCATGTTAAAGTGTGAAAGTCTAGAATCGTAAGATGTCAGACTTCGGCAGAGATTGTTCGCGTACGAGAGGTGGTAGAGAAATTGTTTTTGAAGCCTTTCCAAACGGTTAATATGTACCACGTATACCACTAATATGGGGCAGTATTTTACAAATCAATGATTTTTTTGTTTTTTCTGTACTATAATAATATGTATGTATTGTAATAAACCTATCTCAGAACTTTTAAAAGCAAATCACTACTATCCAAACAAACTCTGATTTTACCAGACAGGATGGATGAGCTCATTAAGGAAGTTATTAACAGGAACTGAACTAATACCAACAAAAGACAACTATCAGGACTTCTACAATAACTTTGATAACTCTAGCCAAACATAACTGGTCGACAACTCCGCGTAGTCGAGTGATGGTGCGCGCCGCTCGGCGGGCGTGCGACTGCGCAGGCGATACTACGTAACAGCGCGACGTCACGTGACTCCGCCTCTTTTCTGGATATCTGTAACAGTATTATTCATATAGGGCTTCCTCTTGAATCACTATCTATTGCTGAAAACTGCATCAAAATCCGTTGCGTAGTTTTTTTAAGCATACCTACATAGGGACAGAGAAAGCGACTTTGTTTTATACTATGTAGTGATTTATTGAACGAGACGGAAAAAATAAGCTGTGTTGGAGCTTTCAACAAAAACGCTGCCTAAACCATTTGAGATATAAAAAAATGATGTATGGTGGAATTGTTTCTACATTTAGAAGTTGATATTAGAAATGCTGACCAAAATCAGACCATGTTATTTATACCTTCCAATTAATCTTTTCCCAAGTAAATCGTTTCGTATTCATATTCATAATTTAATCATAGTCATATATTTATAATTTAAAATATCAATCTAAAAAAAACACTAATAGAGAACGGGCGCCGCCCCGCGGTGAGCGCGCGGCACCGACCGACGTGCGGGAGAGAATCTATGAAATACTAGCCCCGAGGTTTCACCCGCGTCTTCCGGTTATCCCACAGGAACCCTTTTCCGGGATAAAAAGTATGTGTTGCCTATGTCTTAATCCAGGGTATAAGCTATCTTCATTCCAAATTTCATCAAAATCTGTTTAGTAGTTATCTACGGTGATATACGTAGTAACAAACATTCACACACACACACACAAACTTTCACATTTATAATAATATTATAGTAGGAAGTAAGAGCGTCCGCGGGCACGAAGGATCACGATGCCTCGTCAAGGAAGAGAACGCGGAGCAGCCGAGCGCGGTCCTCCTTGACGCAGGCGGCACGATTCATGTTACGCCCGAATGAATACGTGAGAGTCGTGAGACATCAGGCGAGCGTCCGGAGCGCTTAGTGCGGCCGGCGTCTCTTGTCTGCGTGCCTTTGGGTTCTGCTAATCTATTTCAAACATGTAATACTCAGTACCGTACCTTAGTGTGCTTTGGCATATTATGATGTGGGAACACCACAATTATATTATATTGGTTGTGGCCCATAGGCGCCAATAATGTAATATAATTTAGTTTAATGTTTCGAAGTAACAATTAGCATCTGTATTTTATTGCGCTGTGTGCCAAGTGAACTTGTTGTCTGTGTGTGCGGAAACACTCGCGCCTGGGACGAGTGAGTATGTGCTATCAGGCAATGAAGCATCTTCATCTTGGATGGAAATTGTATGATAAATATAATAAATAAATAATAAGTAAATATTTTTAATTTTCATGAAAAATTATTATTTTGTGGCGTGAATTATACTCAATTGTGAAATTTTACTAATCAATGAGGTAATTGGTTTCGACCGTCTAATTGATGAGTAATTATAAACATGAACAATAATAACATGTTTAAAATGTACAAGCATCCACCCTGGGACTGCACGGACAAACAAATAAATATCAATTGTGCCATATTATACTGAAAAGTGAACGAGGAAGTGAACAGGAGGGAGAGTGGCGAAATATAAAATGATCTGGGATATAAGAGATCTTTAAAGGCGAGGTCGGTCGACTGGCATAGAGATGGATTGAATCGATCTACGCTCACTAGAAGTGACGTCGACTTGCGGGCCGTAACTCATGAGTTCGCATTAGCATGGTGGTTGGGCATTTTCTAGTGCTCGCCTGGCTAGCTACCACCCTCAAGTTTAACATCTGTCGCCACACGCCACACCTATATCGGTACGTTCCGTCAGTGCTACTTGAGAGCCAGTGCCCAATACAGATGCGCGGCGCATCTGTATTGGGCACTGGCTGGCGCCACCTTCAACCACATCGTCACTTAACATCAGGTGACTTGTGCTCGAAAGTTACACTGTAAGCAGTAAAACAATAAAATAAAATTAAAAATATATACATATAAATTAATTTCTATACAACACCCAAACTCGGTTTTACAGCGTTCGGGGGCATAGAAAGCGACGGTGCCTCGTCCAACATGAGAATGCGGAGCAGCGGAGTGCGCTCCGGCTACACGCATGTTGGCATTCATGGTGATTACTTCGAAAACGTAATACTCAGTACTATACCATAGTATGCTATATGGCAGATGATGGCATGGGAATACCACAATTATATTATATCCGGTCATGGCCCATACGGCGATAGCCAATTTAATATAATTTAGTTTTACGTTTAGAAGCATCTGTATTTTCTTGCGCTGTGTTTCAAGTGAACTTGTTGTCTGTGTGTGCGGAAACACTCGCACCCGGGGCGAGCGAGTATGTGCTATCAGGCAATGAAGCATCTTTATCTTGGATGAAATTTGTATGATAAACTTAGTAAATAATAACAAATAAAAAATTTCATGAAAATTTACTATTATTTTTATGGTGTGAATTAAATTACTCACTTGTGACATTTTACTAGTTATTTAGGTAATTGGCTTCGGTCGCCTAATTGATAAATAACAGTGACATGATAAGAACATAAAAGCATCCGCCTTGGGTCTGCGCGATCAGACAAATAAATGTAAATAACGCCATATTCATGAAGAACATGAAAGAGAATGACATCGCGAAATATTTATGGAATATTATAAGAGATACCTATGTAAAGCGATCGGTGGAGTGGTATAGACCGTATAGAGATGAGCCGAATCAATTTACCCTCAGTGGTAGTGACGGCGGCTTGTGAGCCGTAGCTCGTGGACTCGATTAGCTTGGTGGAAGGGTATTATATATTCTAGTGCTCGCCTGGTTAGCCACCACCCTCAAGTTTAACATCCTGTCGCCAAACACCTATCGGCGTCCCGACAGTCCCACTTGAGAGCCAGTGCCCAATACAGGTGTAGCGTGGCGCCACCTTCTAACACATTGTCACTTAGCACATAGCATTGTAGTCAAAGACTATAGTCAAAGACCTACTCTGGTTTCTCACGCAACGTAGACGCAGTGTAGAGATCGTTCGTCGTCTGCGTTACTACAGGCGTGCCTTTTGGTACTTGTTACCACATGGTCAAGCGCTACCCTATAAAAAGATAAAAATAACAAATCAACACCATGTTTTGAAAAGGAAATGATATTGTTGATATGACTTTGTTACCAATCAGAAATTTGATTTTGTTTTAATGTTTACCGGCGCGGACACCGCACCGACCGGTCGAACGCGGCGGCTCGCTCTCGTGAAGCATGCACGAGGACGCGAGGCCGCCGAGTGCGTTGCAGCTTCGCGTAGCGAGCACGTGCCATATTATATACGACCGACCGACATACTACTCGTATGTCTTTACTTCGAAAATATAATACTCAGTACCATACCATAGTGAGTTAAGTTATTATGGTGTGGGAAAGCCACAATTACATTATAGTGGTCATTGCCTTTTGGCGATAACCAATGCAATACAATTTAGTTTTATGTTTCGAAGTAACAATTAGCATTTATTTTCTTGCGCTGTGTTTCAAGTGAACTTGCTGTCTGTGTGAATGTATTCACTCGCACCCGGGACGAGTGAGTAAGTGCTATCAGGCAATAAAGCGTCACTATCTTGGATTGAAATATAAAAAACGAAGAAATATGATGAGTGAAAGGAAACGCATATGCGTGTGAAATTTTACTACATTGTGTGTAAAGAGATGATGACTCAGAGTGATAGAGCCGTCGGTCTGCAATCCGTAGCCCGTGGGATCGAAAACTACAATGAGCTTGAGCTTTCAGTGAAGGAAAACTTCCTGATGAAACCATAGCTTGCTGAAAGAACACTTGGTAGTGCTGCTAGGCAACCATCTCAAATGAAGAGGCTGTCACCAAGCACCTATATCTGAGTTCTGGCAGCCACACTTGAGAGTCAGTTCCCACATTTGGTATTCCTCTGCTCATGGTGAGCGGGGAGTTCCGAGATGTGACTTGTACAATTGGAAGTTGCTTTTGGTTCTTCTCTGCTCATGAAGGGCGGGGAATTACAGTATGTGACTTGGTCGTGTGTCCTGCGAGCGAAGGACGCAGATTCCAGGAGAAATATGGCGTTAGGTGGTAGCGAGAGGGTTTATTTCTCCCAATGTACCCTTTTGCAGCTGCCTTTCGCCTTCACAAGGAGAGAAAGAATTCGTGATGGATCGGTGGGGTGGTGGGAGCTCATACGTGGTTTTCCATATGTATGCTCCTGCCGCCCGGTATATATTATAAAATTGTACGAGTATATAACACCGAGTGGAGACTCCTCTTGTGTCCTGCGAGCGTAGGAGGCAGAGTTGAGGCCTCGGGAGAGCGGAGGTCGTTAGGCGGTAGCGATGGGTTTTTCTCCTAATTTACCCTTTTGCAGCTGCCTTTCGCCTTCACGCAAAGAAGATGGATCCGTGACGGATCGGCGGAAACGGGGGTGGGAGCTCATACGTGGTTTACCATACGTAGGCGCCTGCCACCCGGTATATGTTATAGAATTGTACATCACAGGAAGTTGGGTTTGTGGCGTCAGTCTATATGGTTGATGCTGCGAACGATGATTAGTGCTGGTGTCGCGTTCTGGCTAACGTCTAAGCATCGTATTTGATGTCTGCTGGGCTGCGAATAAGTACATAATCAAACGCTACCCTGTAAAAATGTGTAAAAACAAAATCTAATTTAATAAATAACAAATGAGATTTGATTAGGTTCAATGTTATGAAGTGGCAGTTAGCACTTGTATTTTCCTGCGCTGTGTTCCAAGTGCTTCACATGTTGTCTGTGTGAATGTATTCGCTCGCTCCCGGGACGAGTGAGTATGTGCTATCAGGCAATGAAGCATCAGTATCATAGTTGGAAATATATTGTGACTAACTAATAAATAAATAACTAATGCTCAGTACGTATACAGTACAGCAATACAGTTAACCAAGGCAGTTAGCCTATCTGCATTTTTATGCGCTGTGTTTCAAATACTTGTTGTCTGTGTGTAGTATTTATGCTATCAAGCAATGCAGCTCAAGTATCTTAAATGCTATAAATGTAAAAAATAAATGCTAAATGTAGCAGAGATTGTACACCCAGTGCTTAAAGTAGCAGAGATGTTACGAAAATGCGTGTGCTTGGCGCAGCAATTCTGGTGCTGATTCTATGCAAAAACAACACAAATGGGAACATTGTTGATATAGAAAGATCTAACAAGGCACAAAAGCAACTGTGATATAAAACACAAAAACAAGCAGTATAAGGAAACAGTGCACCGCCCTGTACTTTAAAATACTGCTTTAAAAGCCCCATGTCGTGATAGGCACAAGCAACAAGCAATAAGCTGCATGAGTTTCTGAATGAACGCAGCAGCTCATTAGCTTTAATGCTCGTTTGATGCAAAAACAACACACAAAAGGGGCTGCACAAATGGGAAAATTGCTGGTTCAAAAGAATCTCCTAAGAAGGCACAAAACAGTTGTGTTATAAATCACACCAGCAAGCAGTACAAGCAAACAGTATACCGCTCTGCTTGTGCCTATTACGACATTAAGAGCCTCATGTCGTAATAGGCAAATGCAATAAGCTGCATGAGCTGCTGAATGCAAGCGCAGCTCATCATTTTTGCTGCTGCTGATTTGGTGCAAAAACAACACAAAAAGGAGCTGTCCAAATGGGACACTAAAGATGAGTTGGAGAAATGTAGATTCAGTGGCGTTGGACTGCAATCTGTAGCTCGTGGGTTCGTTTAGCTCTATCTGTAGCTCGTGGATTCGTTTGTGTTTTCCTGCGCTGAGTTCCGAGTGCTTCAATTATTGTCTGTGTGAATGTACTCGCTCGCGCCCGGGTCGAGAGAATATGGGCTATCAGGCAATAAAGCATTGGAATCTTGGATGGAAATATAAAAATGAATTTGGGGCGTACGATGAGTAAAATGCAACAGACGTGGTTAAAGGTTACAACGATAGAAATGATGGTGTAGAAGTCCAACGAATGTGGTGACGACTATGAAAAAAGTACTGTTGCTAAATTTAAAAATAGCGTCCACATTAAAAGGCCACTTTATGAATGCGGAGCGAAGAGGGCACACCAAACTAAAGAGGTGTCACGAAGCTGCATGATATGCTGAATGGCAGCAGCAGCTCATCAGTTTTGTATCAAAGACGAAGAAGTTGCTTTTGGTATTTCTCCGTTCATGGTGGGCGGGGAGTTCCAAGATCTGAATAGTACAATTGGAAGTCGCTTTTGGTATTTCTCTGCTCTTGCTGGGTGGGGAGTTCCGAGATCTGAATAGTACAATTGGAAGTCGCTTTTGGTATTTCTCTGCTCATGGTGGGCGGGGACTTCCAAGATGTGAATAGTACAATTGGAAGTCGCTTTTGGTATTTCTCTGCTCTTGCTGGGTGGGGAGTTCCGAGATCTGAATAGTACAATTGGAAGTCGCTTTTGGTATTTCTCTGCTCTTGCTGGGTGGGGAGTTCCGAGATCTGAATAGTACAATTGGAAGTCGCTTTTGGTATTTCTCTGCTCATGGTGGGCGGGGACTTCCAAGATGTGAATAGTACAATTGGAAGTCGCTTTTGGTTCTTCTCTGCTCATGAAGGGCGGGGAATTACAGTATGTGACTTGGTCGTGTGTCCTGCGAGCGAAGGACGCAGATTCCAGGAGAAATATGGCGTTAGGTGGTAGCGAGAGGGTTTATTTCTCCCAATGTACCCTTTTGCAGCTGCCTTTCGCCTTCACAAGGAGAGAAAGAATTCGTGATGGATCGGTGGGGTGGTGGGAGCTCATACGTGGTTTTCCATATGTATGCTCCTGCCGCCCGGTATATATTATAAAATTGTACGAGTATATAACACCGAGTGGAGACTCCTCTTGTGTCCTGCGAGCGTAGGAGGCAGAGTTGAGGCCTCGGGAGAGCGGAGGTCGTTAGGCGGTAGCGATGGGTTTTTCTCCTAATTTACCCTTTTGCAGCTGCCTTTCGCCTTCACGCAAAGAAGATGGATCCGTGACGGATCGGCGGAAACGGGGGTGGGAGCTCATACGTGGTTTACCATACGTAGGCGCCTGCCACCCGGTATATGTTATAGAATTGTACATCACAGGAAGTTGGGTTTGTGGCGTCAGTCTATATGGTTGATGCTGCGAACGATGATTAGTGCTGGTGTCGCGTTCTGGCTAACGTCTAAGCATCGTATTTGATGTCTGCTGGGCTGCGAATAAGTACATAATCAAACGCTACCCTGTAAAAAGGTGTAAAAACAAAATCTAATTTATTAAATAACAAATGAGATTTGATTAGGTTCAATGTTATGAAGTGGCAGTTAGCACTTGTATTTTCCTGCGCTGTGTTCCAAGTGCTTCACATAGAAAGATCTAACAAGGCACAAAAGCAACTGTGATATAAAACACAAAAACAAGCAGTATAAGGAAACAGTGCACCACCCTGTACTTTAAAATACTGCTTTAAAAGCCCCATGTCGTGATAGGCACAAGCAACAAGCAATAAGCTGCATGAGTTGCTAAATTAACGCAGCAGCTCATCAGCTCTGGTGGTAATTTGATGCAGAAGCAACACACAAAAGAGACTGCACAAATGAGAAAATTGCTTGTTCAAAAGAATCTCCTAAGAAGGCACAAAACAGCTGTGTTATAAAATACAAGCAAGCAGTACAGGCAAACAGTACACCGCTCTGCTTGTGCCTATTACGACATTAAAAGCCTCATGTCGTAATAGGCAAATGCAGCAGCATAAGAAAAACAACACAAAAAGGAGCTGTCCAAATGGGACACTAAAGATGAGTTGAAGAAATGTAGATTCAGTGGCGTTGGACTGCAATCTGTAGCTCGTGGGTTCGTTTAGCTCTATCTGTAGCTCGTGGATTCGTTTGTGTTTTCCTGCGCTGAGTTCCGAGTGCTTCAATTATTGTCTGTGTGAATGTACTCGCTCGCGCCCGGGTCGAGAGAATATGGGCTATCAGGCAATAAAGCATTGGAATCTTGGATGGAAATATAAAACTGAATTTGGGGCGTACGATGAGTAAAATGCAACAGACGTGGTTAAAGGTTACAACGATAGAAATGATGGTGTAGAAGTCCAACGAATGTGGTGACGACTATGAAAAAAGTAAAAAATTTAAAAATAGCGTCCACATTAAAAGGCCACTTTATGAATGCGGAGCGAAGAGGGCACACCAAACTAAAGAGGTGTCACGAAGCTGCATGATATGCTGAATGGCAGCAGCAGCTCATCAGTTTTGTATCAAAGACGAAGAAGTTGCTTTTGGTATTTCTCCGTTCATGGTGGGCGGGGAGTTCCAAGATCTGAATAGTACAATTGGAAGTCGCTTTTGGTATTTCTCTGCTCTTGCTGGGTGGGGAGTTCCGAGATCTGAATAGTACAATTGGAAGTCGCTTTTGGTATTTCTCTGCTCATGGTGGGCGGGGACTTCCAAGATGTGAATAGTACAATTGGAAGTCGCTTTTGGTATTTCTCTGCTCATGGCGAGCAGGGAGTTCCAAGATGTGAATAGTACAATTGGAAATCGCTTTTGGTATTTCTCTGCTCTTGCTGGGTGGGGAGTTCCGAGATCTGAATAGTACAATTGGAAGTCGCTTTTGGTATTTCTCTGCTCTTGCTGGGTGGGGAGTTCCGAGATCTGAATAGTACAATTGGAAGTCGCTTTTGGTATTTCTCTGCTCATGGTGGGCGGGGACTTCCAAGATGTGAATAGTACAATTGGAAGTCGCTTTTGGTATTTCTCTGCTCATGGCGAGCAGGGAGTTCCAAGATGTGAATAGTACAATTGGAAGTCGCTTTTGGTATTTCTCTGCTCATGGTGGGCGGGGAGTTCCAAGATCTGAATAGTACAATTGGAAATCGCTTTTGGTATTTCTCTGCTCTTGCTGGGTGGGGAGTTCCGAGATCTGAATAGTACAATTGGAAGTCGCTTTTGGTATTTCTCTGCTCATGGCGAGCAGGGAGTTCCAAGATGTGAATAGTACAATTGGAAGTCGCTTTTGGTATTTCTCTGCTCATGGTGGGCGGGGACTTCCAAGATGTGAATAGTACAATTGGAAGTCGCTTTTGGTATTTCTCTGCTCATGGCGAGCAGGGAGTTCCAAGATGTGAATAGTACAATTGGAAGTCGCTTTTGGTATTTCTCTGCTCATGGTGGGCGGGGAGTTCCAAGATCTGAATAGTACAATTGGAAGTCGCTTTTGGTATTTCTTTGCTCATGGTGGGCGGGGAGTTACGGTATGTCACTTGGTCGTGTGTCCTGCGAGCGTAGGACGCAGAGTCCAGGAGAAATATGGCGTTAGGTGGTAGCGAGAGGGTTTATTTCTCACAATTTACCCTTTTGCAGCTGCCTTTCGCCTTCACAAGGAGAGAAAGGATTCGAGATGGATCGGTGGGGGTGGTAACTTATACGTGGTTTTCCATGTGTAAGCACCAGCCACCCTGCATATGTTATACAATTGTACGATTATACAACACCGAGTGGAGACTCCTCTTGTATCCTGCGAGTGTAGGACGCAGAGTTGAGGCCCCCGGGAGAGGGGAGGTCGTCAGGCGGTAGCGATGGGGTTTTTCTCCTAATTTACCCTTTTGCAGCTGCCTTTCGCCTTCACGCAAAGAAGATGGATCCGTGACGGATCGGCGGAAACGGGGGGTGGGAGCTCATACGTGGTTTACCATAAGTAGGCACCTGCCACCCGGTATATGTTATAGAATTGTACATCACAGGAAGTGGACTTTGCGGCGTCAGTCTTAAAGGTTGATGCTGCGAACGATGATTAGTGCTGGTGTCGCGTTCTAGCTAACGTCAAAGCATCGTATTTGATGTCGTCTGGGCTGCGACTAAGTACATAGTCAAACGCTACCCTGTAAAAAGGTGTAAAAACAAAATCTAATTTAACAAATAACAAATGAGACTTAAATGGGCTCAATGTTATGAAGTGGCAGTTAGCAGTGGTAGTTAGCACCTGTATTTTCCTGCGCTGTGATCTATGTGCTTCACATATTGTCTGTGTGGATGTAGTCGCTCGCACCCGGGACGAGTGAGTATGTGCTATCAGGCAATGAAGCATCAGTATCATTGTTGGGAATATATTTGTGACTAATAAATAAATATGTAACTTAAACTCAGTACATATAAAGTACAGTAATACTAACTGTGAAGTAGTAACAGTAGTAGTAGTAACTGTACTGAAGTAACAATTAGCATATCTGCATTTTTATGCGCTGTGTTCCAATACATGTTGTCTGTATATAGTATTTATGCTAACAGGCAATGAAGCTCAAGTATCTTGGATACCAGATATGATAAAATGTTAATAATAAAAGGTAAATGTAGCAGAGATTGTACGCCAGTGCTAGTGGCAGTGGTGTTACGAAGCTGCATAAGCTGTTGAATGGCCCATCAGCTCTGGTAGTCATTTGGTGCAAAAACAACACACAAAAGAGACTGCACAAATGAGAAAAATGCTGGTTCGAAAGAATCTCATAGGAAGGCACAAAACAGTTGTGTTATAAATCACACCAGCAAGCAGTACAAGCAAACAGTATACCGCTCTGCTTGTGTCTATTACAACATTAAGAGCCTCATGTCGTAATAGGCAAATACAATAAGCTGCATGAGCTGCTGAATGCAAGCGCAGCTCATCTTTGCTGCTGATTTGGTGCAAAAACAACACGAAAAGGAGCTGTCCAAATGGGACACTAAAGATGAGTTGAAGAAATGTAGATTCAGTGGCGTTGGACTGCAATCTGTAGCTCGTGGGTTCGTTTAGCTCTATCTGTAGCTCGTGGATTCGTTTGTGTTTTCCGGCGCTGAGTTCCAAGTGCTTCAATTACTGTCTGTGTGAATGTATTCGCTCGCACCCGGGACGAGTGAATATGTGCCATCAGGCATTGAAGCATCGGAATCTTGGATGGAAATATAAGACTGAATCTGGGGCGTACGATGAGCAAAATGCAACAGACGTGGTTAAAGGTTACAACAAGAGAAAAGATGGCGTAGAATGAATGTGGTGACGACTATAAAATAAGTACTGTTGCTAAATTTAAAAATAGCGTCCACATTAAAAGGCCACTTTATGAATGCGGAGCGAAGATGGCACACCAGACTACAGAGGTGTCACGAAGCTGCATGATATGCTGAATGGCAGCAGCAGCTCATCAGTTTTGCATCAAAGATAATAAGTCCTGAGGAATCCAATGGGACTAAGAGATATTGGCGTCAAACTGCAACCTAATAAAATAAAGAAGCATAAAAAAATGTGTGTATTATTCCGAATTAAATGAAAAAGGAATTAAATCGTTGGTGGTCGAACGAATCAGAGGCGAGGCGTCCCGTAAGCATGGGATGCAGGGCCAAGGAACTAGAAGCCTAGTCAGGGGCTAGATTGACTTCGGGTCAATGAAGAAAAACTCGGTTGTTGGTTGACACGAGTCAGAGGCGAGGCGTCCCGTAAGCATGGCATGCAAGGCTGAGGAGAGGGAAGCCTCTGGATCTTCTCTGCTCACAGTGGGCGAGGAGTTCCGAAATGTGAATAGTACATTTGGAAGTCACTTTTGGTATTCCTCTGCTCCTTGTGGGCGGAGAGTTACTTGATGTGACCTGGTCGTAAGTCCTGCGAGCATAGGACGCAGAGTCCAGGAAAAAAAAATTGGCGTTAGGTGGTAGCGAGAGGGTTTATTTCTCCCAATTTACTCTTTTGCAGCTGCCTTTCGCCTTCACAAGGAGAGAAAGGATTCGAGATGGATCGGTGGGGGTGGGGGGAGCTCATACGTGGTTTTCCATGTGTAAGCACCTGCCGCCCGGCATATATTATACAATTGTACGAGTATATAACACCGAGTGGAGACTCCTCTTGTGTCCTGCGAGCGTAGGACGCAGAGTTGAGGCCCCCGGGAGAGGGGAGGTCGTTAGGCGGTAGCGATGGGTTTTTCTCCTAATTTACCCTTTTGCAGCTGCCTTTCGCCTTCACGCAAAGAAGATGGATCCGTGACGGATCGATGGAAACGGGGGGTGGGAGCTCATACGTGGTTTACCATAAGTAGGCACCTGCCACCCGGTATATGTTATAGAATTGTACATCACAGGAAGTGGGGTTTGTGGCGTCAGTCTATATGGTTGATGCTGCGAACGATGATTAGTGCTGGTGTCGCGTTCTGGCTAACGTCAAAGCATCGTATTTGTTGTCTGCTGGGCTGCGACTAAGTACATAGTCAAACGCTACCCTGTAAAAAGGTGTAAAAACAAAATCTAATTTAACTAATAACAAATTAGATTTAATTGGGTCAATATTATATTGTGGCAGTTAGCACTTGTATTTTCCTGCACTGTGTTCCAAGTGCTTCATATGTTGTCTGTGTGAATGTATTCGCTCGCGCCCGGGACGAGTGAGTATGTGCTATCAGGCAATGAAGCATCAGTATCATAGTTGGAAATATATGTGACTAATTAATACATAAATAACTAATGCTCAGTACGTATACAGTACAACAATACAGTTAACCAAGGCAATTAGCCTATCTGCATTTTCATACGCTGTGTTTCAAATACTTGTTGTCTGTGTGTAGTATTTATGCTATCAAGCAATGCAGCTCAAGTATCATAAATGCTATAAATATTTAATGTGAAAAATAAATGCTAAATGTAGCAGAGATTGTACACCCAGTGCTTAAAGTAGCAGAGATGTTACGAAAATGCGTGTGCTTGGCGCAACTCATCAGCTCTGGTGCTGATTTGATGCAAAAACAACACAAATGGGAAAATTGCTGATATAGCAAGATCTAACAAAGGCAACTGTGACATAAATCACAAAAACAAGCAGTAAAAGGAAACAGTGCACCGCCCTGTAGTTTAAAATACTGTTTTAAAAGCCCCATGTCGTGATAGGCACAAGCAACAAGCAATAAGCTGCATGAGTTTCTGAATGAACGCAGCAGCTCATCATCTTTGCTGCTGATCTGGTGCAAAAACAACACAAAAAAGAGCTGTCCAAATGGGACACTAAAGATGAGTTGAAGAAATGTAGATTCAGTGGCGTTGGACTGCAATCTGTAGCTCGTGGGTTCGTTTAGCTCTATCTGTAGCTCGTGGATTCGTTTGTGTTTTCCGGCGCTGAGTTCCAAGTGCTTCAATTACTGTCTGTGTGAATGTATTCGCTCGCACCCGGGACGAGTGAGTATGTGCTATCAGGCAATGAAGCATCGGAATCTCGGATGGATATATAAGACTGAATCTGGGCGTACGATGAGTAAAATGCAACAGACGTGGTTAAAGGCTACAATGAGAGAAAAGATGGCGCAGAATGAAAGTGGTGACGACTATGAAATAAGTACTGTTGCTAAATTTAAAAATAGCGTCCACATTAAAAGGCCACTTTATGAATGCGGAGCGAAGATGGCACACCAGACTACAGAGGTGTCACGAAGCTGCATGATATGCTGAATGGCAGCAGCAGCTCATCCACTGGGACATTATCTATTAAGATATTTGCGTGAAAACAAAAGAGCACAAACAATTGTGTGTATAATTCCAAATTAGATAAATAAGGCAAAGACCATGTGGAGTTAAGGAGGAGAAATTCGGTCGTTGGTGGTCGACACGAATCAGAGCCGAAGCGTCCCGTAAGCACGGGATGCAGGGCCTAAGAACTAAAAGACTAGTCAGTCCAAATTTAAAACAAGCAAATAGCAATTAGCACTTATAATTTCCTGCACTGTGTACCAAATGCTTCACTTGTTGTCTGTGTGAATGTATTCGCTCGCGTCCGGGACGAGTGAGTATGTGCTATCAGGCAACGTGAAGCGCCAGAGTATCATAGTTCGGATTATAATATGTGACAAATAACTAAATATGCCTAATACATGCTTTTTTTTTTTTTTTTTTTTTTTTTTTTTTTTTTTTTTTTTCTTGCGCTGAACACAGATTTATTGTCTGGTTAGGAAAGATTATATGTGCTCACTACAATTACAGTACTACTTACATATTGTGTTGTGATAGGCACAAGCCATGCCATGTGACGCGAACGCGAACGCGAACGCGAACGCGAACGCGAACGCGAACGCGAACGCGAACGCGAACGGGTTAGGTTAGGTTAGGTTAGGTTAGGTTAGGTTAGGTTAGGTTAGGTTAGGTTAGGTTAGGTTAGGTTAGGTTAGGTTAGGTTAGGTTAGGTTAGGTTAGGTTAGGTTAGGTTAGGTTAGGTTAGGTTAGGTTGGGGTGTCAGGTCCGGCAACCTCCACGTGGTGCACCCTGGGCAACGCCGTTCAGCAACCACTTCGTAAGCCGGAGTGATTGCGGAACGGCGGCTAATGGCTGGACACAGTTGGGAGGAGGGGTAGTCGTCTGAGGGGCCAGCGGACCCAGTTGGCTGATCACCAAATGGGGATTGCACCCCGCGGACGGCTACAACTCTTCCCGGCTTCTGGGGATAGGGGGGGGTCATCTTCCGGGGAGTGGTGGGCGTCGTCACGAGCACTAGTTCGTGGGGACGTCAACCACTCTTCTCCATCTTCATCTTCATTTTCATCTATATATCCATGACGAGGGGCGTATAATGGCCGTCATGCCTTAAAACTGTCAGCCCAGACGGAGTGAGGTAGAGAGTGTGTACCTCTCTTTGCCACTTCGGGAGTGAGCGGGGCGGGAAGGAAGGAAGTACGTCAGTGGGATCTCTCCCCCCGTCTCGCCAACGGGGGAGTAAACCCGGTGTGGTGCCCGGGTGACGCTCTCAGGTGTCTGCCTCTCACCGCCTGATGGAGTGCCCACTGGCTAGGCTAGCACCCCTTTGGCCAGTTCTGCTGGCCATTAATCTTCGTCCCGCTCGCCTCTTCTGGGGAGGACGAGAGGTGAGCCCCTGCTGAGCTCAGGGGTTGTTGCAGAATTGCACCCCCGTTGTGGGGCGGCATATATCTATTTATGTATATATTTATGTAATAGTATTTCTTATATATATCTATCACCTTATATGTTTATTGTCTATGTAGTTTATGTATGTATATTATTATGCCGCCTGGTTATATGCAGCCCTTTGCTGCCGAGATGGATCCGCATCCCTACCTTAGGGAGGCGGATGTCGACAGAGGGGAGTTATGGTATGTCATGCGAACAGCGGACCCACGACTCCCCTCCCTTGTTGTGCCCGTCGGCCACACGCTGGGGTTTTAGTGCGGTTAGAGTCCCACATAACCTCCCCCCCACCCCGCAGGGGGTGGGACCAGGGGGGTACCATGACGGTTTCCCCAGCGTGAACAAAAAAAAAAAAAAAAAAAAAAAAAAAAAAAAAAAAAAAAAAAAAAAAAAAAAAAAAGGTTAGGTTAGGTTGGGGTGTCAGGTCCAGCAACCTCCACGTGGTGCACCCTGGGCAACGCCGTTCAGCAACCACTTCGTAAGCCGGAGTGATTGCGGAACGGCGGCTAATGGCTGGACACAGTTGGGAGGAGGGGTAGTCGTCTGAGGGGCCAGCGGACCCAGTTGGCTGATCACCAAATGGGGATTGCACCCCGCGGATGGCTACAACTCTTCCCGGCTTCTGGGGATAGGGGGGGTCATCTTCCGGGGAGTGGTGGGCGTCGTCACGAGCACTAGTTCGTGGGGACGTCAACCACTCTTCTCCATCTTCATCCTCATTTTCATTTATATTTCACGACGAGGGGAGTATAATGGCCGTCATGCCTTAAAACTGTCACCCAGCTGGAGTGAGGTAGAGAGTGTGTACCTCTCTTTGCCACTTCGGGAGTGAGCGGGGCGGGAAGGAAGGAAGTACGTCAGTGGGATCTCTCCCCCCGTCTCGCCAACGGGGGAGTAAACCCGGTGTGGTGCCCGGGTGACGCTCTCAGGTGTCTCCTTCCGCCTGATGGAGTGCCCACTGGCTAGGCTAGCACCCCTTTGGCCAGTTTTGCTGGCCATTAATCTTCGTCCCGCTCGCCTCTTCTGGGGAGGACGAGAGGTGAGCCCCTGCTGAGCTCAGGGGTTGTTGCTGAATTGCACCCCCGTTGTGGGGCGGCATATATCTATTTATGTATATATTTATGTAATAGTATTTTCCTATATATATCTATCACCTTATATGTTTATTGTCTATGTAGTTTATGTATGTATATTATTATGCCGCCTGGTTATATGCAGCCCTTTGCTGCCGAGATGGATCCGCATCCCTACCTTAGGGAGGCGGATGTCGACAGAGGGGAGTTATGGTATGTCATGCGAACAGCGGACCCACGACTCCCCTCCCTTGTTGTGCCCGTCGGCCACACGCTGGGGTTTTAGTGCGGTTAGAGTCCCACATAACCTCCCCCCCACCCCGCAGGGGGTGGGACCAGGGGGGTACCATGACGGTTTCCCCAGCGTGAACAAAAAAAAAAAAAAAAAAGGTTAGGTTAGGTTAGGTTGGGGTGTCAGGTCCGGCAACCTCCACGTGGTGCACCCTGGGCAACGCCGTTCAGCAACCACTTCGTAAACCGGAGTGATTGCGGAACGGCGGCTAATGGCTGGACACAGTTGGGAGGAGGGGTAGTCGTCTGAGGGGCCAGCGGACCCAGTTGGCTGATCACCAAATGGGGATTGCACCCCGCGGACGGCTACAACTCTTCCCGGCTTCTGGGGATAGGGGGGGTCATCTTCCGGGGAGTGGTGGGCGTCGTCACGAGCACTAGTTCGTGGGGACGTCAACCACTCTTCTCCATCTTCATCTTCATTTTCATCTATATATCCATGACGAGGGGAGTATAATGGCCGTCATGCCTTAAAACTGTCAGCCCAGACGGAGTGAGGTAGAGAGTGTATACCTCTCTCTGCCACTTCGGGAGTGAGCGGGGCGGGAAGGAAGGAAGTACGCCAGTGGGATCTCTCCCCCCGTCTCGCCAACGGGGGAGTAAGCCCGGTGTGGTGCCCGGGTGAGGCTCTCAGGTGTATCTCCCTCCGCCTGATGGAGTGCCCACTGGCTAGGCTAGCACCCCTTTGGCCAGTTCTGCTGGCCATTAATCTTCGTCCCGCTCGCCTCTTCTGGGGAGGACGAGAGGTGAGCCCCTGCCGAGCTCAGGGGTTGTTGCTGAATTGCACCCCCGTTGTGGGGCGGCATATATCTATTTATGTATATATTTATGTAATAGTATTTTCCTATATATATTTATCACCTTATATGTTTATTGTCTATGTAGTTTATGTATGTATATTATTATGCCGCCTGGTATATATGCAGCCCTTTGCTGCCGAGATGGATCCGCATCCCTACCTTAGGGAGGCGGATGTCGACAGAGGGGAGTTATGGTATGTCATGCGAACAGCGGACCCACGACTCCCCTCCCTTGTTGTGCCCGTCGGCCACACGCTGGGGTTTTAGTGCGGTTAGAGTCCCACATAACCTCCCCCCCACCCCGCAGGGGGTGGGACCAGGGGGGTACCATGACGGTTTCCCCAGCGTGAACAAAAAAAAAAAAAAAAAAGGTTAGGTTAGGTTGGGGTGCGAGATCCGGTAACCTCCTCGTGTGCCTGATGGCTGCTTGTCCCTTTGCGATGCGTCCCGAGGGGAACGGCAGCCGTCGGGCCTGGTGCACCCTGGAAACGGAACGAGATACAATTTCTTTGGGAGGTACTGCCTCCTGAAGGGTTTTATCTCGGAACGGCCAATAACCGGATACCAGTCGGGGGGAGGGGTAGTCGTCTGAGGGGCCAGCGGGCCCAGTTGGCTAACCACCAAATGGGGATTGCACCCCGCGGACGGCTACAACTCCTTCCGGCTATTGGGGATTGGGGGGCCATCATCCGGGGAGAGGTGGGCGTCGTCACTGGCACTAGCCTGTGGGGACGCCAACCTCTCTTCTCCATTTTCATCTCATACAGGGCACGTTTGAGTCGTGTTAGTGACGATGTCTCATCTATCATCCATCGTTTCGTACTCTGGCGGCAGATCAGCAACCTTTCCTTCGGGAGACGTTGTTGTCGTGCCAACGGGGTGCCGCGAGACTGCGGTCTCGCGGCCGTGTGGCGGATTGTTGTATGGGCTGTAAAGGCTCGCGCACTCTCCGCCTGGGATCTCGGACTGATTGAATGGGCTGTAATGGCCAGTGCACAGTCTGTAAGGAGGGTTTTATTGGGCGAGGGTGCCCCCCAAGCACCATACTCGTCGGTAAAAACCTCGCCGTGTGGCTGCGCGTACTTGTATGCAAAGCCTGGCAAGAAGGGAAAACAACGTTCTCCTCGAACGTGAGACTGATTGAATGGGTCGTAAAGGCCAGTGCACTGTCTCTGTTCGGAGGGTCTTTGACCGGACGGGAGCGCCTGGCGGGCGCTGGACGTTGATGGTAAAGGCCCTCATGAGGCGGCATACGGTTCTCGTATGCTGCTCAGGATTGAGCTTGTTTTCCTAGAGCAAGGGTCTGCGTAGCCCCCTCGGGCGAAGCGGATATCGACTGAACGTGAGTTATGGCTGATATGCGAAAGCTCGGGCCCACGACTCTGTTCAACAGTTGTGCCGTCGATCACACGTTGGTTTTTTAGTGCGGTTGGAGTCCCACATAACCAGGTTCCCACTAATTGCGTGTGGGCTGGTATCCATGACGGATTTTCCCAACGTTAAAAAAAAAAAAAAAAAAAAAAAAAAAAAAAAAAAAGGTTAGGTTAGGTTGGGGTGCGAGATCCGGTAACCTCCTCGTGTGTCTGATTGTTGCTTGTCCCCTTTGGATGCGTCCGGGGGGGAACGGCAGCCGTCGGGCCTGGTGCACCCTGGTAACGGTACAAGATAAAATTTCTTCAGAGGGTTCTGCCCTTTGGAGGGTTCTATCTTGGAACGGCCAATAACTGGATACGGGGGGGATGGGGAGTTGGGGGGAAGCGAAGCCGTCGCCAGTAAATAAGTTCACTTATTTGCTCGCGAGGGTTTCGGCTCCTCCTGGCTAATGGGGAAAGGGGTGGGTCATTGTTCGGGGAGTGGGTTGGTGTCGTCATAGGTTGTCCAAGCTTGTGGGGGTGTCAACCCTCTCCTCTCCATTTTCATTTCGTCTTCATTTTCGTTCATTTTCATTCATTGTCATCTTCGTTTCACTTCGCCTTTCATTCCATTTCGTTTTCATTCTTCATGATGTTGGAGGCCCAATCCCGTGGTCCGGCGCCCGCCCAGGGGATGCGTAGCTGGTGGGGTTGTGACCAGTTGCGAGGGCGCCACCAGGCCGTCATGCCTGTTAAATCTGTCAGGCCGTCACGCCTCTAAACTGTCACCACCCATGAATGGCTAGTTGTAAAAGTAAACTACCCCAGGAGGGTACCGACGGCCAAGCCGTCGGAGAATCCCTCAGTGTTTCTTCGGAGACACTCTGCCCCTCGTACTCTGGGGGGGGCACCAACAGCCATGGGGACTCCGGTCCCCAAACCACGAAGAAGGAGGCACGCGTGCTGCTATCGCGTTGCGACGTCACGCAGATGACGGAGAAGATGGGAGAAGAGATCCCAGTCGAAATCGGACGAGTTTTTAACTTGTCCGACTCGGATTCGGAGATGAGCTGCCGAACGGCAAATTCAAGGAGGTCCTCCCGCGCGTCTTCCCTTGAGGGACGCATGTGGCAGAGAAAGAGAACGCGCGAATTTAGTTCGTGCGAGGATGAGGAGGTTTCGCCGTCGCCGAAAGAGCGGAAAGCGAGAGGCCGCGGTCGCCCGCCTACAACCGGGCACTACGTGGGCCTCGCTCAGGCTAAGGCGGACCGCAACGCTGCCACCGCCGAAGAGCTACGGCTTCAAGCCGAACGCGAATTGGCGGAGGATCTGAGGAGAAAGAGAGAGACTGTCGCGGCCACGTTCCGCAAGTCCCCGAGCTGCTCGTCGGCGAATCGGGATAACGTGGCTGCACAATTGCCGGACGTTGAGAAGGTTGTTACGGATTCCCTGGACACCATCAACAAGGTTGCCAAATCGTCGGGGAACCTCAAAGGGACCTACGTGAAGGCCCTCAATGAGGCAATGGCGGCCATTAAGATCTCCATGGACGAGCTTCAGGCTCGTACCATGTCCGAGGAAGTGGCACGCCTAAAAGGTGAGAACGCTCGGCTTGCGCACGAGATGCAGGTGCTGCGGCGAGAGATGGCCGAGTGGCGCACTGCGCAGATTGCTCCGGCCCCGCCCCCTGCACCCCCGGTGGTGCAAGAGCAGCAGGGATTTGACGACCTAATGCGCGCCGTCATGCTTCAGGTCGGAACCTTAGTCAGCGCAAGGTTTGATGGGTTGCAAGATCGATTGCTTCCTGAGAAGAGACTCAGACCCCCTCTAGCAGCTGATCGCAAGAGGGAGGAAGAAGAGAAGAGGGCAGCCGAGAGTCGGGAGGTTGATCCCCCTGCCCCTGCGCCTGCCCCGTCAAAGGGAAAGGGAAAAGGGAAGACGAGCAAGAAGAAGGGTAAACCAGCCGCAACATCCGCTGGGCCTTCCACTCGCCCGAAAGCCCCAGCTCCACCTCCACCACCACAACCAGAGGCTCCTTTACAGCAGCCCTGGATTGAGGTGGTTCGAAAAGGAGCAAGGAAAAAGGACCGGGAGCCTAGGCCCCCAGTGACTTCTGCAGCAGCACCCGCTCGGTCGCAGAACGCCAGGTCGGCACCGCGGAACCAACCCGCAAAGCCGGCCCCGAAGGTGCAGCAGCAACAGAAGAAGAAGAAGAGGGCAGGCAGACGCCGCCCCCCCAACACCGCAGCAGTGGTAATTTCGCTGTTGCCCGGGGCTACGGAGAAGGGCCACACCTATGCCAAGGTCATGGCCGAGGCAAAAGCCCGCATAAACCTGGGGTCTCTGGGAGTGCCGCCGCTGAAGATGCGTGAAGCGGCGTCTGGAGCCCGAATCCTAGAGATCCCGGGCGAAGAGAGGGAAGGCAAGGCCGACATCCTGGCACAAAAGCTAAGGGAGGTCTTTGCCGGGGCGGAGGAAATCCGAGTGTCGAGGCCAACAATCACTGCAGATCTGCGGGTGAGCGGCCTCGACGACTCAACCACCCCGTCAGAGCTGACAGATGCCCTAGCCAAAGCGGGGGCCTGTGATGCGTCGTCGCTCAAAGTCGGCGATATCAAGAAGGGTGCGGCAGGTATGGGGGTCGCCTTTGTTAGGTGCCCCCTCATCACTGCCAAGAAGATCGCAGGGAACAACGGCCGGCTCTTGGTTGGCTGGGTGGCGGCGCAGGTCCGGCTTCTGGACGCCCGCCCCCGCCGCTGCCACCGGTGCCTCTTAGTAGGCCACGTTAGGGCCCAGTGTAATGAGGAAGAGGACCGCAGCGAGGACTGTCACCGCTGCGGTCGCAAAGGCCACAAGGCTGCGACCTGTGTCGCCATCCCGCACTGCACATTCTGCGCAGCTGCAGGAAAGGTGGCAAATCACCTCATCGGGGGCAAGGCATGTTCCAAGTCCCCGACAACATCGAGGAACAGGAGGAAGGGACCTGCGGCTAAAGCCAAGTCGCAGCCGCCCCGCCCGGAGACTTCGGGCGAGAATGAACGCATGGAGGAAAGTTAGATTATGCATCTAACTTTCCTCCAAGCGAATATAAACCACTCGGCCAGAGCTCAGGATGTCTTGCTCCAGAGCCTGGCCGAGCGGTCAATCAACGTCGCTGTCGTCGCTGAGCCGTATCGGGTCCCGCCCAGGAATGACTGGGTGGGAGACCGCGACGGCCTAACAGCTATCACAACCCAGTCGCCCGCCCAGTCCCCCTCCCTCGAAAACGTGGTGAGGGGCCGAGGGTATGTGGCGGCCAGCATTGGAGAAGTGGAAGTTGTGGGCGTATATTTCTCTCCCAACCGGGTCCTCGCCGAATTCGAGGCTTTTCTCGACGAAGTGGGGACCCTGGTGGGACAGCGGCGCCCACGACCAGTCATCGTCCTCGGGGACCTCAACGCCAAGTCTCTGGCGTGGGGGTCCTCGACAACCGATGCCCGAGGCAGAGCATTGGAGGAGTGGCTCGTGGAGGTGGGGCTTTGCGTCATCAACCGCGGGACTACAGAGACGTGCGTGCGGCGGAATGGCGGGTCAGTAGTCGACGTGACCTTCGCCTCGCCCGAGCTCGACACGCGCGTCCGAGACTGGGAGGTCCTTGTGGACGAGGAGACTTTATCGGATCACCGGTACATACGGTTCAGCGTCTCCTCGTCCTCCAGCGGCCGGAGTCTGCAGCTGTCGACTGCAATAGGACCGCGGTGGGTCCTGGGTCGTTTAAACCCTGAAAGACTCCTGGAGGCGGCCATAGTGCAGGCCTGGAACGCCCCCCCATCGCAGCCTGTGGATGCGAACACGGAGGCCGACAACTTGTGCGCAGCGATGGAGCTCGTGTGCGACGCGGCGATGCCGCGCGCAAGAGCCCCCCATGCTCGACGCCAAGTCTACTGGTGGTCGGATGAAATCGCGAGTCTCCGCCGCCGGTGCGTATACAGACGCCGGCGGTATCAGAGATACCGAAGAAGGAGACGCCGAGAAACAGCCGAGATGGACGCCCTCTACGCCAGTTATAGAGAGGCCTCCAAGGCTCTGCGCGTCGCCATCAGCGAGGCTAAGGCAGCGGCATGGCGGCAGCTACTGGAGTCCCTGGAAAGGGACCCATGGGGGAGGCCATACCGGTGGGCGAGGCAAAAGCTTCGCCCCTGGACGCCCCCCATCACCAGCACGCTGCCGCCGCTAGTCTTAGGGCGAGTAGTGGAGGGCCTGTTTCCCGAAAGCCCGGGGAGCGATTTTGTTCTGCCCTTTTCGGTTGTCGCGAGAAGGGACGAAGAAGAGGAGGTGGTGCCCGAAGTCACTGAAGGAGAGTTGGGAGCTGCTGTGCTGAAGATGCGGGCCAAGAACACGGCGCCGGGGCCTGATGGTATACCCGGCCGCGCGTGGGCCCTTGCCCAGGAGGCTCTTGAGCCCCGCACGAGAGCAGTTTTCGACAAGTGCATCAGAGAGGGCAAATTCCCCCGTCGGTGGAAAGTGGGGCGCCTGGTGCTCCTAAGAAAGGATGGGCGCCCGTCGGATGAGCCGGCAGGTTACCGCCCAATTGTGCTTCTTGACGAGGCGGGCAAACTCTTTGAGCGCCTTTTGGCAGCCCGCCTCGTCAAACACCTTGAGGATGAGGGGCCAGACCTGGCCGATAGTCAGTTTGGGTTCCGGAGGGGTCGCTCTACAGTGGACGCCATTTCTCGCGTCCGCGACCTCTCCGCAGAGGCGTGCTCCAGCGGCGGGGTGATGCTGGCGGTGTCGTTAGACATCGCCAACGCTTTTAACACCCTCCCCTGGAGCACGGTTCTGGGGGCACTAGATTATCATAGAGTGCCCCAATACCTCCAACGTATTTTGGCGGATTACCTCTCTGAGAGGGAGGTGATATATCCGACGAAGGATGGCGAGGGGAGAAGTCGCATGTCGCGCGGTGTTCCACAGGGGTCTGTTCTCGGACCCCTCCTGTGGAACATCGGGTATGACTGGATGCTCCGCGGGGTTAATCTCACTGGTGTCGGCATAGTGTGTTATGCTGATGATACACTAATCACCGCCCGCGGAGCAACATACCGGGAGGCATCAGTCATCGCCACTGCAGCGGTTGCTGCGGCGGTGGCAAGAATTCGGCGTTTGGGCCTGGAGGTGGCGCTCCACAAGTCGGAAGCCATCCTTTTCCATGGTCCTCGTGGGGCGCCACCTCCCGGCACTCGTATAGTGGTGGGCGGTACGCCTATTGCTGTCGGTTCGACGCTGAACTATCTCGGCGTCGTTCTCGACAGCAGATGGTCTTTTCGCGCCCATATTGAGAAACTGTCTCCGAGAATCGTCAAGACGGCCGCCAATCTGAGCCGTCTTCTCCCGAACATCGGAGGTGGAGACCCGAGCTGCCGCCACCTTTACATGGCGGTAGTTCGGTCCATGGCGTTATATGGAGCCCCTATCTGGGCGGGCTCTCTCGACTCCAGAGCGCTCGCCCTGCTATTCAGGGCGCAAAGGACAATGGCGATTAGGATATGTCGGGGATACCGAACCATATCCCATGAGGTGGCCTGCGTTTTGGCAGGGTCCCTCCCGTGGGATCTCGAGGCCGAGGTCCTGTCATCGGTGTACTGGCGGAAGAAGCAGGCACTCGAGGAGGACCTCCGCCCGGTCCCACGGGAAGTACAACAGTGGAGAGAGGATGCCAGAGAAGTGGCTTTGGCATCATGGAGTCGACGACTGGCTGTGGGCCCACAGAGGGGGGCCGGCGCCTGCCGCTTTTTGGAGGCAGTCCGGCCCGTACTCGGCGAGTGGGTAGACCGCGGGCACGGGTCGCTGACCTTCCGCTTGACGCAGGTACTCTCGGGGCATGGTTGCTTCGGGAGGTACCTGTGTCACGTGGTGCGGAAGGAGGCGACCCCAGAGTGCCACCAGTGTGGAATACCGGAGGAGACAGCGCAGCATGTCCTGGAGTTTTGTCCGGGAGCTGCGGGACCGCGTGCTCTATTGGCCGCGGTCGTAGGAAGCGACCTCTCCTTGCCGACCATCTTATCTAAGATGGTCGCCGACGACAGGTCGTTTGAGGCGATGATCGCCTTTTGCGAAGAGGTCCTCCTCAAAAGGGAAAGTGAGGAGCGTGAGAGGGAAGCGGATCCGCTTTCCCTCCCACGAAGAAGGATGCGAGCGAGACGGAGGCGTGCCCATCAGAGGCGCACTCCCTCCCCGCTCGGAGGGCCATCATAACATCTTGGCCCTCACTGTGGGGTAACATGTTATTTATTTGTTGTTTTATATCTCGTATTTGTTCTATTGTATTTTATATGTTTTATTGTTGTTATGTGTTTTATTGTTTTATTGTGTCAATTGTATATATATATATCCTGTGTGTTACCTGGAGAGGCGGAAACAGTCGTTTCCAGAGGTGGGTCTGCCCCCGCCCCTCGGTAGGGGCAGATGTCGACAGAACGGAGTTGCGGCAGTGAATATAAAAACGGGCCCGCGACTCCGTTCATTGTTGTGCCGTCGGCCACACGCTGGGGTTTTAGTGCGGTTAGAGTCCCACATAACCTCCCCCCCACCCCGCAGGGGGTGGGACCAGGGGGGTACCTATGATGGTTTCCCCAGCGTTATCAAAAAAAAAAAAAAAAAAAAAAAAAAAGGTTAGGTTAGGTTGGGGTGGGGTGTCAGGTCCGGCAACCTCCACGTGGTGCACCCTGGGCAACGCCGTTCAGCAACCACTTCGTAAACCGGAGTGATTGCGGAACGGCGGCTAATGGCTGGACACAGTTGGGAGGAGGGGTAGTCGTCTGAGGGGCCAGCGGACCCAGTTGGCTGATCACCAAATGGGGATTGCACCCCGCGGACGGCTACAACTCTTCCCGGCTTCTGGGGATAGGGGGGGTCATCTTCCGGGGAGTGGTGGGCGTCGTCGCGAGCACTAGTTCGTGGGGACGTCAACCACTCTTCTCCATCTTCATCATCCTCATTTTCATCCTATCCACGACGAGGGGAGTATGATGGCCGTCATGCCTTAAAACTGTCACCGGTGGAGTGAAGTAGAGAGGATAGCCTCTACTGCCACTTCGGGAGTGAGCGGGGCAGGATGGAAAGAGGGTACGTCGGAGGGATCTTTCCCCCCGTCTCGCCAACGGGGGAGCAAACCCGGCGTGATGACCCGGGGGAGCTCTCAGGCCTCGTCCCACCTGATGGACTGCCCACCGACTAGGCCCACACCCCATTCGTCAGCAGATGCTGGCGATTTATCTTTGTCCCGCTCAGCCTCTTCTGGAGAGGCGGAGAGGTTGGGCCCTATGGAGCTCAGGGGTTGTTGCCGATTGTGCACCCCCGTGTGGGGCGACATATATCTATTTATGTATATATTTATGTAATAGTATTTCTTATATATATCTATCACCTTATATGTTTACTGTCTATGTAGTTTATGTAATGTTTATTTATTATGTCGCCTGGTATATATGCAGCCCTTTGCTGCCGAGGTGGATCCGCATCCCTACCTTAGGGAGGCGGATGTCGACAGAGGGGAGTTATGGTATGTCATGCGAACAGCGGACCCACGACTCCCCTCCCTTGTTGTGCCCGTCGGCCACACGCTGGGGTTTTAGTGCGGTTAGAGTCCCACATAACCTCCCCCCCACCCCGCAGGGGGTGGGATCAGGGGGGTACCATGATGGTTTCCCCAGCGTGAACAAAAAAAAAAAAAAAAAAAAGGTTAGGTTGGGGTGTCAGGTCCGGCAACCTCCACGTGGTGCACCCTGGGCAACGCCGTTCAGCAACCACTTCGTAAGCCGGAGTGATTGCGGAACGGCGGCTAATGGCTGGACACAGTTGGGAGGAGGGGTAGTCGTCTGAGGGGCCAGCGGACCCAGTTGGCTGATCACCAAATGGGGATTGCACCCCGCGGACGGCTACAACTCTTCCCGGCTTCTGGGGATAGGGGGGGTCATCTTCCGGGGAGTGGTGGGCGTCGTCACGAGCACTAGTTCGTGGGGACGTCAACCACTCTTCTCCATCTTCATCTTCATTTTCATTTATATTTCATGACGAGGGGAGTATAATGGCCGTCATGCCTTAAAACTGTCAGCCCAGACGGAGTGAGGTAGAGAGTGTGTACCTCTCTTTGCCACTTCGGGAGTGAGCGGGGCGGGAAGGAAGGAAGTACGTCAGTGGGATCTCTCCCCCCGTCTCGCCAACGGGGGAGTAAACCCGGTGTGGTGCCCGGGTGACGCTCTCAGGTGTCTCCTTCCGCCTGATGGAGTGCCCACTGGCTAGGCTAGCACCCCTTTGGCCAGTTCTGCTGGCCATTAATCTTCGTCCCGCTCGCCTCTTCTGGGGAGGACGAGAGGTGAGCCCCTGCTGAGCTCAGGGGTTGTTGCTTAATTGCACCCCCGTTGTGGGGCGGCATATATCTATTTATGTATATATTTATGTAATAGTATTTTCCTATATATATCTATCACACTATATGTTTATTGTCTATGTAGTTTATGTATGTATATTATTATGCCGCCTGGTATATATGCAGCCCTTTGCTGCCGAGATGGATCCGCATCCCTACCTTAGGGAGGCGGATGTCGACAGAGGGGAGTTATGGTATGTCATGCGAACAGCGGACCCACGACTCCCCTCCCTTGTTGTGCCCGTCGGCCACACGCTGGGGTTTTAGTGCGGTTAGAGTCCCACATAACCTCCCCCCCACCCCGCAGGGGGTGGGACCAGGGGGGTACCATGACGGTTTCCCCAGCGTGAAAAAAAAAAAAAAAAAAAAAAAAAAAAAAAAAAGGTTAGGTTAGGTTAGGTTAGGTTAGGTTCACTTCGGGAGTGAGCGGGGCGGGAAGGAAGGAAGTACGCCAGTGGGATCTCTCCCCCCGTCTCGCCAACGGGGGAGTAAGCCCGGTGTGGTGCCCGGGTGAGGCTCTCAGGTGTATCTCCCTCCGCCTGATGGAGTGCCCACTGGCTAGGCTAGCACCCCTTTGGCCAGTTCTGCTGGCCATTAATCTTCGTCCCGCTCGCCTCTTCTGGGGAGGACGAGAGGTGAGCCCCTGCTGAGCTCAGGGGTTGTTGCAGAATTGCACCCCCGTTGTGGGGCGGCATATATCTATTTATGTATATATTTATGTAATAGTATTTCTTATATATATCTATCACCTTATATGTTTATTGTCTATGTAGTTTATGTATGTATATTATTATGCCGCCTGGTTATATGCAGCCCTTTGCTGCCGAGATGGATCCGCATCCCTACCTTAGGGAGGCGGATGTCGACAGAGGGGAGTTATGGTATGTCATGCGAACAGCGGACCCACGACTCCCCTCCCTTGTTGTGCCCGTCGGCCACACGCTGGGGTTTTAGTGCGGTTAGAGTCCCACATAACCTCCCCCCCACCCCGCAGGGGGTGGGACCAGGGGGGTACCATGACGGTTTCCCCAGCGTGAACAAAAAAAAAAAAAAAAAAAAAAGGTTAGGTTAGGTTAGGTTAGGTTAGGTTAGGTTAGGTTAGGTTAGGTTGGGGTGTCAGGGGGTGTCAGGTCCGGCAACCTCCACGTGGTGCACCCTGGGCAACGCCGTTCAGCAACCACTTCGTAAACCGGAGTGATTGCGGAACGGCGGCTAATGGCTGGACACAGTTGGGAGGAAGGGTAGTCGTCTGAGGGGCCAGCGGACCCAGTTGGCTGATCACCAAATGGGGATTGCACCCCGCGGACGGCTACAACTCTTCCCGGCTTCTGGGGATAGGGGGGGTCATCTTCCGGGGAGTGGTGGGCGTCGTCACGAGCACTAGTTCGTGGGGATGTCAACCACTCTTCTCCATCTTCATCCTCATTTTCATTTATATTTCATGACGAGGGGAGTATAATGGCCGTCATGCCTTAAAACTGTCAGCCCAGACGGAGTGAGGTAGAGAGTGTGTACCTCTCTTTGCCACTTCGGGAGTGAGCGGGGCGGGAAGGAAGGAAGTACGTCAGTGGGATCTCTCCCCCCGTCTCGCCAACGGGGGAGTAAGCCCGGTGTGGTGCCCGGGTGACGCTCTCAGGTGTCTGCCTCTCACCGCCTGATGGAGTGCCCACTGGCTAGGCTAGCACCCCTTTGGCCAGTTCTGCTGGCCATTAATCTTCGTCCCGCTCGCCTCTTCTGGGGAGGACGAGAGGTGAGCCCCTGCTGAGCTCAGGGGTTGTTGCAGAATTGCACCCCCGTTGTGGGGCGGCATATATCTATTTATGTATATATTTATGTAATAGTATTTTCCTATATATATCTATCACCTTATATGTTTATTGTCTATGTAGTTTATGTATGTATATTATTATGCCGCCTGGTATATATGCAGCCCTTTGCTGCCGAGATGGATCCGCATCCCTACCTTAGGGAGGCGGATGTCGACAGAGGGGAGTTATGGTATGTCATGCGAACAGCGGACCCACGACTCCCCTCCCTTGTTGTGCCCGTCGGCCACACGCTGGGGTTTTAGTGCGGTTAGAGTCCCACATAACCTCCCCCCCCACCCCGCAGGGGGTGGGACCAGGGGGGTACCATGACGGTTTCCCCAGCGTGAACAAAAAAAAAAAAAAAAAAAAAAAAAGGTTGGGGTGTCAGGTCCGGCAACCTCCACGTGGTGCACCCTGGGCAACGCCGTTCAGCAACCACTTCGTAAGCCGGAGTGATTGCGGAACGGCGGCTAATGGCTGGACACAGTTGGGAGGAGGGGTAGTCGTCTGAGGGGCCAGCGGACCCAGTTGGCTAACCACCAAATGGGGATTGCACCCCGCGGACGGCTACAACTCTTCCCGGCTTCTGGGATAGGGGGGGTCATCTTCCGGGGAGTGGTGGGTGCCGTCACGAGCACTAGTTCGTGGGGGCGTCAACCACTCTCCTCCATCTTCATCATCCCCATTTTCACCATATCCACGACGAGGGAGTATAATGGCCGTCATGCCTTAAAACTGTCACACCGGCCGAGCGAGGTAGAGAGGCTTTCCTCTCTTTTCCGCTCCGGGGAGAAGAGCGAGGGGTGAGGGACCAGAAAGAGGGCTATTCGGCGGGGGAAGGTGTCCCTCCGTTGGGTAAAGGACGACGGAGCCCCTTCCTCGGGTACTTTGGTTCAAGGATTGCAAGGGGCCCGCTGATGGAGCTCACACCCTACCTTCCAACTCGCGCGCCTCTTCCGGTAGGCAGAGAGTTATGGCCTTGTGCCGCGGAGTTGTTGCTCATTTGCACCTCCGTTCTGGGGCGACATGTATTTATTTATGTATATATATATGTAATGATATCCTTTATATATTTCGTCATCTTATATGTTTATTGTTTATGTAGTTTTATGTATGTATATTATCCATGTCGTCTGGGTATACGCATCTTTTGGGGCGGGGTGGGTGTCGACACTGGCACTATAGCCTGTAGGGACACCAACCTCTCTTCCCCCTTCATACACATTATCATCTATATTTCATGACGAGGGGTGTATAATGGCCGTCATGCCTTAAAACTGTCACACCGGCCGAGCGAGGTAGAGGGGTTTTCCTCTCTTTTCCGCTCCGGGGAGATGAGCGAGGGGTGAGGGACCAGAAAGAGGGCTATTCGGCGGGGGAAGGAGTCCCTCCGATGAGGATCAGACATCGGAGCCCCTTCCTCGGGTACTTTGGTTCAAGGATTGCAAGGGGCCCGCTGATGGAGCTCACACCCTACCTTCCAACTCGCGCGCCTCTTCCGGTAGGCAGAGAGTTAGGGCCTTGTGCCGCGGAGTTGAGCCTTCTTTTGCTCCTCCGTTGTGGGGCGACATATATTTATATATGTATATATATATGTAATAGTATTCCTTATATATTTATTTGTTTATTGTTTATGTAGTTTATGTATGTATATTATCTATGTCGCCTGGATATACGCAGCCCTTTGCTGCCGAGATGGATCCGCATCCCTACCTTAGGGAGGCGGATGTCGACATCGAGCGGAGTTATGGTTAGCATTGCGAACAGCAGGCCCACGACTCCGCTCCCTTGTTGTGCCCGTCGGCCACACGCTGGGGTTTTAGTGCGGTTAAAGTCCCACATAACCTCCCCCCCACCCCGCAGGGGGTGGGATCAGGGGGGTACCTATGATGGTTTCCCCAGCGTTATCAAAAAAAAAAAAAAAAAAAAGGTTAGGTTAGGTTAGGTTAGGTTAGGTTGGGGTGGGGTGCGAGATCCGGTAACCTCCTCGTGTGCCTGATGGCTGCTTGTCCCTTTGCGATGCGTCCCGAGGGGAACGGCAGCCGTCGGGCCTGGTGCACCCTGGAAACGGAACGAGATACAATTTCTTTGGGAGGTACTGCCTCCTGAAGGGTTTTATCTCGGAACGGCCAATAACCGGATACCAGTCGGGGGGAGGGGTAGTCGTCTGAGGGGCCAGCGGGCCCAGTTGGCTAACCACCAAATGGGGATTGCACCCCACGGACGGCTACAACTCCTTCCGGCTATTGGGGATTGGGGGGCCATCATCCGGGGAGAGGTGGGCGTCGTCGCTGGCACTAGCCTGTGGGGACGCCAACCTTTCTTCTCCATTTTCATCTCATACAGGGCACGTTTGAGTCGTGTTAGTGACGATGTCTCATCTATCATCCATCGTTTCGTACTCTGGCGGCAGATCAGCAACCTCTCCTTCGGGAGACGTTGTTGTCGTGCCAACGGGGTGCCGCGAGACTGCGGTCTCGCGGCCGTGTGGCGGATTGTTGTATGGGCTGTAAAGGCTCGCGCACTCTCCGCCTGGGATCTCGGACTGATTGAATGGGCTGTAATGGCCAGTGCACAGTCTGTAAGGAGGGTTTTATTGGGCGAGGGTGCCCCCCAAGCACCATACTCGTCGGTAAAAACCTCGCCGTGTGGCTGCGCGTACTTGTATGCAAAGCCTGGCAAGAAGGGAAAACAACGTTCTCCTCGAACGTGAGACTGATTGAATGGGTCGTAAAGGCCAGTGCACTGTCTCTGTTCGGAGGGTCTTTGACCGGACGGGAGCGCCTGGCGGGCGCTGGACGTTGATGGTAAAGGCCCTCATGAGGCGGCATACGGTTCTCGTATGCTGCTCAGGATTGAGCTTGTTTTCCTAGAGCAAGGGTCTGCGTAGCCCCCTCGGGCGAAGCGGATATCGACTGAACGTGAGTTATGGCTGATATGCGAAAGCTCGGGCCCACGACTCTGTTCAACAGTTGTGCCGTCGATCACACGTTGGTTTTTTAGTGCGGTTGGAGTCCCACATAACCAGGTTCCCACTAATTGCGTGTGGGCTGGTATCCATGACGGATTTTCCCAACGTTAAAAAAAAAAAAAAAAAAAAAAAAAAAAAAAAGGTTAGGTTGGGGTGCGAGATCCGGTAACCTCCTCGTGTGTCTGATTGTTGCTTGTCCCCTTTGGATGCGTCCGGGGGGGAACGGCAGCCGTCGGGCCTGGTGCACCCTGGTAACGGTACAAGATAAAATTTCTTCAGAGGGTTCTGCCCTTTGGAGGGTTCTATCTTGGAACGGCCAATAACTGGATACGGGGGGGATGGGGAGTTGGGGGGAAGCGAAGCTGTCGCCAGTAAATAAGTTCACTTATTTGCTCGCGAGGGTTTCGGCTCCTCCTGGCTAACGGGGAAAAGGGTGGGTCATTGTTTGGGGAGTGGGTTGGTGTCGTCATAGGTTGTCCAAGCTTGTGGGGGTGTCAACCCTCTCCTCTCCATCTTCATTCATCTTCATCTTTCGTTCATCTTCATTCATTGTCATCTTCGTTTCACTTCGTCTTTCATCTCATTTCGTTTTCATCTTCATGATGTTGGAGGCCCAATCCCGTGGTCTGGCGCCCGCCCAGGGGATGCGTAGCTGGTGGGGTTGTGACCAGTTGCGAGGGCGCCCCAGGCCGTCATGCCTGCTAAATCTGTCAGGCCGTCACGCCTCTAAACTGTCGAACCCAAAATGGATAGTTGCAAAAAGAACGTACTACCCCAGGAGGGTACCGACGGCCAAGCCGTCGGAGAATCCCTCAGCGTCTCCTCGGAGACGTTCAGCCCCTCGTATTCTGGGGGGGGCAACAACTACCATGGGGACTCCGGTTCCCAAACCACCGACGATATAGGCAAGAAATTGGACTCCGAATTGCATTCGAAGAAGGAAGCGCGCGTGATGCTCACGCGGTGTGCGGTCGCGAAAGCGGCGGAGAAGGAAGCTCCGAGAGGAGTCGGACGGGCTGCCGGTTGCAACCTCTCCGATTCAGACTCGGACGAAAACTCCGACAGGAGTATGAAGAGCTGCAGATCGGCAACGTCGAGGGCCTCCAGGTCCTCCGTTGAAGGAAGAATGTGGCGCAAGAGAGGGCGGGACACCTCCTGCGATGGAGACGAAGACGTCTCACCGTCGCCAAAGTCGGCGGCCCGGAGAGGACGCGGGCGTCCCCCAACAACTGGGGAGTACGTAGGCCTTGCCAAAGCCAAGGCAAACCTGAACTCGGAAAAGGCCAGAGAGATTGAGTTGGACGCTGAGCGCGAGCTCGCCGAAGACCAAAAGAAGAAGAGAGAGGCGGTTGCGGCCACGTTCCGCAAGTCCCCGAGCCATTCACCGGCCACACGGGGAGACGCGGCCGAACCGTCTCATGACGTGGACAAGATCGTGGCTGATTCGCTGCACACGATCCACACGGTGGCAGTAACATCGACGCACCTGAAGGGCACGTACATAAAAGCCCTAAAGGGAGCGGCGGAGGCCATCAGAGCATCGGTAGACGAGATTCGCTCTCGAACGATGTCTGAGGAAGTGTCCCGCCTGAAGGCGGAGAACGCAAAAATGGCGCACGAGATAAAGGTGCTGAGAAGAGAGATGGCAGAGTGGCGTTCCGCCCTGCCCGCAACTCCCCCGGCACCTGCACCTCCACCACCTGCGCAGCCAGACCTCGAGGTGGTGCTGCGGACGGTGATGTCACATGTCGGGAACTTAGTGTCCGCCCGCTTCGAGGGTCTGGAGGACAGGCTGTTGCCCGCAAAGCGGATGAGGCCACCGCTAGCTGCAGACCGCAGACGAGAAGAAGAGGAGAGAGCGGCGGAGCGCCAGGAGATTCCCCTCCCGGCGCCGACTCCCTCCAAGGCCCCTGAAAAGGGAAAGGGGAAAGGAAAGGGAAGTAAGGCGAAGGGCAAACCGGCAGCAGCACCTGCTGGGCCCTCTGCTCGCCCGAAAGACCCTGCCCCAGCGCCGCCGCCACCACCGCCGCCAGAGGCTCCTCAGCAGCCTTGGATCGAGGTGGTCCGCAAAGGAGCGCGGAGGAAGGTCCGGGATCCACAGCCCTCGTCGACAAACGCAACTGCGCCTGCCCGGTCGCAATATGCCAGGTCGGCATCGCGGCGTCATGCTGCAAAGCCGGCCCCGAAGGCGCAGAAGCCAAAGAAGAAGAAGAAGAAGGTGGCAAAACTCCGCCCCCCCAACACCGCAGCGGTGACTATAACACTGCTGCCTGGGGCGGTGGAAAAGGGCCACTCATACGCCAAAGTTCTGGCGGAAGCAAGGGCCTGCATAGACCTTGGTTCGATGGGGATTCCACCCCTAAGAATGAGAACGGCGGCTACAGGAGCTCGCATTCTTCAAATTCCCGGCGATGATCGGGAGCAGAAGGCGGACGCTCTAGCAGAAAAGCTCCGAGGGGTATTCGAGAAGGCGGAGGACATTCGAGTGTCGAGACCAATGATCACCACTGATCTGCGGGTAAGCGGCCTCGATGACTCCGTCACCCCCTCGGAGCTGGCGGAGGCGCTCGCAACAGCTGGAGCATGTCCCTCGTCGGCCTTTAAGGTCGGCGAGATCAAGAAGGGTCCTGCAGGCATGGGGGTTGCTTTTATTAGATGCCCCCAAACAGCTGCTAAGCAGATCGCAGGCAAGGGCGGCCGGCTCTTGGTTGGCTGGGTGGCGGCGCAAGTCCGGATCTTGGACGCCCGCCCCCGCCGCTGCCACCGGTGCCTACTCCTGGGCCATGTTAGGGCCCAGTGCACGTCGGAAGTCGACCGCGGCGAGGATTGCCATCGCTGCGGTCGAAAAGGCCACAAGGCTGCGGACTGTTCTGCCGCCCCACACTGCACCATGTGCGCGGATGCGGGCAAGACGGCGAACCACCTGACCGGGGGCAAGGCGTGTACCAAGCCCCTGACGACAAAAACATGGAAGAGAAGGAAGAACGCTGCGACGAAGGCCAAGGCCAAGACACAGCCGCCTCGCCCTGCAACAACAGAGGGCCAGGAGGAGCGCATGGAGGAAAGTTAGTATGCATCTAACTTTCCTCCAGGCGAACCTAAACCATTCGGCCGGGGCACAGGATGTCCTACTACAATCCATGGCCGAACGGTCAGTGAAGGTCGGAGTGATCGCCGAGCCGTATCGGATCCCACCCAGATCAGATTGGGTTGGGGATCTCGACGGTCTGGCGGCCATAACCACGCAGTCGCCCGTCCGGTCCCCCTCCCTCGAAGATGTGGTGAGGGGCCAGGGATATGTGGCGGCTCGCATTGGAGAGGTGGTGGTCGTGGGAGTGTACTTCTCTCCCAACAGGGCCCTCGCCGAGTTTGAAGATTTTCTCGGTGAGGTGGGGACCCTGGTGGGACAGAGGCGCCCACGACCTATAATCGTCCTAGGCGATCTAAACGCCAAGTCACCGGCGTGGGGATCCGCAACAAGGGACGCAAGGGGCGAAGTCCTAGAAGAGTGGCTCGTGGAGGTGGGACTGTGTGTCCTCAACCGCGGAACAATGGAGACGTGCGTGCGGCGGTCTGGCGGGTCTGTGGTGGACATTACCCTCGCCTCGCCTGAGCTCGACACGCGCGTCCGAGATTGGGAGGTGCTTGCAGACGAGGAGACGTTATCGGACCACCGGTATATTCGTTTCAGCGTCTCCTCGTCCATTACAGGACAGAGCGTTAGGTCGCCTCCCGCAAGTGGCCCACGGTGGGTCCTCGGTCGTCTAGACCTTGAGAGCTTGCGGGAGGCGGCGATCGTGCAAGCATGGAACGCCCCACCTCCACAGCCAGTGGATGTGGACGCCCAAGCCGATGCACTGTGCGAGGCTATGGCGCGGATTTGTGATGCGGCAATGCCGCGAGCTAAGGGCCCGCGCACCAGGCGCCAGGTGTACTGGTGGAGTGAAGAAATCGCCGAACTGCGTCGCCGGTGCGTTGCCAGACGCCGGCGATATCAGCGCTACAGACGTAGAAGGCGCTTCGAATGCGAAGAGTCGGACGCGCTCTATGACGCCTATAAAGAGGCGTCGAAGGAGCTGCGGAAGGCAATCCGCATAGCCAAGGCAGCAGCATGGCAGCAGTTACTGGAGTCCCTGGAAAGGGACCCATGGGGGAGGCCATACCAGTGGGCGAGGCAAAAGCTCCGCCCCTGGACGCCCCCCATCACCAGTACTCTGCCTCCGCAGGTTCTCAGGCGGGTGGTTGAGGGACTGTTCCCCGGGAGCCCGGGGACTGAGTTCGTCCCTCCTACCGTAGCAGTGCCCCTGAGGGAACCAGCCATGGACGAGGAAGTAGTGCCGGAAGTCTCCGAGGGAGAACTCGGTGCGGCCGTCCTTAGGATGAGGGCCAAAAACACGGCTCCCGGGCCTGATGGAATTCCCGGTCGAGCGTGGGCCCTCGCCCTGGAGGAAATGGAACCCCGACTGAGGTCTCTCTTTGATCGGTGTCTGAAGGAGGGGGTATTTCCAGGAAGATGGAAAACGGGTCGGCTCGTCTTGCTCAGGAAAGAGGGACGCCCAGCGGATGAGCCGGCAGGATACCGTCCGATTGTCCTGCTCGACGAGGCTGGCAAGCTCCTGGAGCGTGTCATCGCAGCCCGCCTCGTCGAGCATCTTGAGGAATGTGGCCCGGACCTGGCAGACTGCCAGTTCGGTTTTCGGAGGGGAAGGTCGACGGTGGATGCAATCTCCCGTGTCCGAGACCTATCCACAGAGGCGTGTTCCCGCGGCGGGGTAATGCTGGCGGTGTCGTTAGACATCGCCAATGCGTTCAACACCCTGCCGTGGGCTACCATCATGGGGGCGTTGGGGCATCACAACGTTCCCCAATACCTCCAGCGCCTCATTAGGAGCTACCTCTCGGACCGGGAGGTTGTATACCCGACGAGTGACGGCGAAGGGAGGAGTTCCACGACGCGCGGTGTTCCACAGGGGTCTGTCCTTGGACCACTCCTGTGGAACATCGGATACGACTGGGTTCTGAGAGGCGCTACCTTGACCGGTGTCGGCGTTATATGCTACGCGGACGACACCCTGGTCACTGCAAAAGGGGGCAGCGTCAGAGAGGCGAAATTGCTTGCCACTGCGGCAGTCGCCGCGGTAGTGGCGCGCATTAGGCGGCTGGGTCTAGAGGTGGCGCTCCACAAGTCCGAGGCCATCTGTTTTCATGGTCCTCGTGGGGCGCCACCCGCTGGAACTACCATTGTTGTGGGAGGCACGTCCGTCGCTGTCGGTTCGACGCTGAAATATCTCGGCGTCGTTCTCGACAGCAGATGGACGTTCCACGCACACATCGAGAGATTGTCACCGAGGCTTGTGAGGGCTGCGGATAACTTAAGCCGCCTTCTCCCGAATCTCGGCGGAGGAGATCAGAGCTGCCGCCATCTCTATATGGCGGTGGTTAGATCCATGGCCATGTACGGGGCCCCGATTTGGGCGGACTCAATCAACATCCGGAAGTCCGCCCCGTTATTCAGAGCCCAAAGGGTCATGGCTGTGAGAATTTGTAGGGGATACCGTACACTGTCCCACGAAGTGGCCTGCGTACTAGCAGGGTCCCTCCCGTGGGATCTCGAGGCCGAGGTTCTGTCCTCGGTGTACTGGCGGAGGAAACGAGCTCTCGAGGACGACCTCCGCCCGGTCCCACGGGAGGTGCAGCAATGGCGAGAAGATGCCAGGGACACTGCCATGGCATCATGGAGCAGGAGGATTGGTGTTGGCCCAGTGAGGGGGGCCGGAGCCTCCCGCTTCTTAGAGGCGATCCGGCCCGTACTCGAAGGCTGGGTCAAGAGGAAGCACGGGTCGCTTTCCTTTCGCCTGACGCAGGTCCTCTCGTCGCATGGTTGCTTCGGGAGGTACCTGTGTAACGTAGTGCGAAGGGAAGCGACCCCAACCTGCCATCAGTGCGGGCATGGCGAAGAAACGGCGCAGCACGTATTGGAAAGCTGCCCGGGTGCCGCAGGACCGCGTTCATCGCTGGTCGCAGTGGTTGGAGCTGACCTTTCGCTGTCGACCATCCTTCCAATGATGGTCGACAGCGAAAGTGCATGGGTGGCGATGCTCTCCTTCTGCGAGGTCGTTATGACGCAGAGGGAGACCGAAGAACGAGAAAGAGAAGCGGATCCGCTCTCTCTACCGCTTCGGAGAGCGCGAGCGAGACGGAGACGAGGCCACCAACGGCGTACCCCGTCCCCGCTCGGAGGGCCATAGTATCTGGGGCCCTCACTGTGTGGTGATTTATGTATTTGTTGTTATTTATTTTATGTGTTTTATTGTATTTATGTGTTCTATTGTTACTATTTGTTTTATTGTGTTATTTTGTTTTTTTTTTTTTTTTTTTTTTTTTTTTTTTTTTTTTTTTTTTTTTTTTTTTTTTTTTTTTTAATTGTATATATATTTAAAAAAAAAGTCACCTGGACGTATGGAAGGAAGTCTTCCTGAGGTGGGTCTGCCCCCTCCCCTTGGCGGGGGCAGATGTCGACAGAGCGGAGTCATGGTTAGCATTGCGCAAAGCGGGCCCACGACTCCGCTCCTTGTTGTGCCGTCGGCCACACGCTGGGGTTTTAGTGCGGTTAAAGTCCCACATAACCTCCCCCCCACCCCGCAGGGGGTGGGACCAGGGGGGTACCTATGATGGTTTCCCCAGCGTTATCAAAAAAAAAAAAAAAAAAAAAAAAAAAAAAAAAAAAAAAAAAAAAAAAAAAAAAAAAAAAAAAAAAAAAAAAAAAAAAAAAAGGTTAGGTTAGGTTAGGTTAGGTTAGGTTAGGTTAGGTTAGGTTAGGTTAGGTTAGGTTAGGTTGGGGTGTCAGGTCCGGCAACCTCCACGTGGTGCACCCTGGGCAACGCCGTTCAGCAACCACTTCGTAAACCGGAGTGATTGCGGAACGGCGGCTAATGGCTGGACACAGTTGGGAGGAGGGGTAGTCGTCTGAGGGGCCAGCGGACCCAGTTGGCTGATCACCAAATGGGGATTGCACCCCGCGGACGGCTTCAACTCTTCCCGGCTTCTGGGGATAGGGGGGGTCATCTTCCGGGGAGTGGTGGGCGTCGTCACGAGCACTAGTTCGTGGGGACGTCAACCACTCTTCTCCATCTTCATCTTCATTTTCATTTATATTTCATGACGAGGGGAGTATAATGGCCGTCATGCCTTAAAACTGTCAGCCCAGATGGAGTGAGGTAGAGAGTGAATACCTCTCTTTGCCACTTCGGGAGTGAGCGGGGCGGGAAGGAAGGAAGTACGCCAGTGGGATCTCTCCCCCCGTCTCGCCAACGGGGGAGTAAACCCGGTGTGGTGCCCGGGTGACGCTCTCAGGTGTATCTCCCTCCGCCTGATGGAGTGCCCACTGGCTAGGCTAGCACCCCTTTGGCCAGTTCTGCTGGCCATTAATCTTCGTCCCGCTCGCCTCTTCTGGGGAGGACGAGAGGTGAGCCCCTGCTGAGCTCAGGGGTTGTTGCAGAATTGCACCCCCGTTGTGGGGCGGCATATATCTATTTATGTATATATTTATGTAATAGTATTTCTTATATATATCTATCACCTTATATGTTTATTGTCTATGTAGTTTATGTATGTATATTATTATGCCGCCTGGTTATATGCAGCCCTTTGCTGCCGAGATGGATCCGCATCCCTACCTTAGGGAGGCGGATGTCGACAGAGGGGAGTTATGGTATGTCATGCGAACAGCGGACCCACGACTCCCCTCCCTTGTTGTGCCCGTCGGCCACACGCTGGGGTTTTAGTGCGGTTAGAGTCCCACATAACCTCCCCCCCACCCCGCAGGGGGTGGGACCAGGGGGGTACCATGACGGTTTCCCCAGCGTGAACAAAAAAAAAAAAAAAAAAAAAAAAAAAAAAAAAAAAAAAAAAAAAAAAAAAAAAAAAAAAAGGTTAGGTTAGGTTAGGTTAGGTTGGGGTGTCAGGTGGGGTGTCAGGTCCAGCAACCTCCACGTGGTGCACCCTGGGCAACGCCGTCCCGCAACCTCTCCGCTACCAGAGAGATTGCGGCACGGCGGCTAATGGCTGGACACTTGGGGCCTCACCGCGCGCACTATCGTTTTATGATAGTGCGCAGCGTGTTCTTGAGGCCCGAGGTGGTATTGGCGTTTGGGCCAAGTCTTCGGCCTTCGGGCCAGAGGTGGGCGCGGCAGGGTTGGTCAACTCGGCCTCCCTGTCGGGCGTTTGGTGTTGGGCGGCCGCGTTCATCGCGGCTGCAGCGGACCTTCGGGTCGGGGGATGGCGGGCCTTCAAGGCCCGCGGTTGGTGGTCGGCCGGCGCCCCGGATAGTCTGGGAAGTGGCGGCCGAAGTTCTTTGTGTGTGTATATTGTATCTATTTGTGTGTTCGTATTTATTGTATTTATTTGTGTATTTGTATTTTATTTGTGTGTGTCTTTTATTCTGTGTGGGGTTGGGGGGTCCCAGTGGCAGGTCCGGCTCTCGCCTGGCGCTGGCTGAATGCGTGGGAGTCAAAGGGGGGATCGCACCCCCCTTCGAACAAAAAAGAACAAGAATGGATAAGTCAGCAATTGCAAATAATCTCCGGGCGGGTCCCAGCCCAAAGGCTGGGGAATCCCGTGGCACTACGGTGTCGAGCCCCGTGTATACGGAGGGGGCAACAATTGCGCCGACGTCGAAAGGGAGGAAGATGAGAGTAGAGGAGGATAAGGAGAGGAAGAGACGACTAGCTGGGTCCGTCTCCAGGTTGTCATCCAGTTCGGACTGCAGCATGGAGACGGTGGCGTCGTCGACGCGGTCTAGGACCGGAAAGATAGGGAGACCGACGACGCGATCAACTGCGTCGTCGTCGAGGGCTTCTAGCCGAGAATTTCGCTCGGCGGAAGAATCAGAAGAGGAGGAAAGTCCCCATCGTGTGGACGCCTCGGAGGAGAAGATGTCGGCAGCGGGACCTAGCTCCCGAGCCGACAGGACGGCACAGCGCAAGCGAAGTGTGCCAGAGGAGGTGGCCAGGCATAGCGACGACGAGTCCAAGTCGTCGCCAGCAAAAATGGCCACAAGCAAGCGCGGCCGCGGACGTCAGCCCACCACTGGGCGGGACGTTGGCACAGCGCAGGCTTTGGAGGGGGCTGACAGGCCCAAGCAGAAGGAGGCTCACCCGATGAAGAGGGAGCCCATGAAGGCAGTCGAGGGGGTTGTCGAGAAGTTGCTCATGAAGATGCTCGGTACTGCCTCCGGTCCAGTGGAGCTATCAAAGACGAGTATCGTCGGCAGCATGATAGACGCGATTGACGCCTTCCGATCCGCCTTCGATAAGGTTAGGATGTGGAGCGACGAAGATCAAGAGGAGATGGCTCGACTCAGAGCCCAGCGGAGAAAGGCTGACGAGCTTAACAGCAAGTTGGCCTCTCGATTGGAGCAGGCCCAGGCCCAGGCCCAGGCCCAGATTGAGGCCTTGGCCCAGGCCCACATCGCAGTTAATACTGCGGTCGCCGCCATCGATATGGAGGAAATAGAGAAGCGCATCGCAGAGCGTGTCAGCGCCATCGTGGGTGCCCGAATCCAGGGCTTAGAGGTGAGCGGGAGACTGCTTCCGGAGAAGAGTTTCAGGCCTTCTCTGGAAGCGGACCGCAGAAGGGAAGCGGCAACGGCGGCAGTCGCCACCACTTTGCCGGCGCCCCCCAAGGAGGTCCCACCTCCGTCTTGCGCCCCGGTTCCAAGGGGAGCGCAGGCGAGAAGTGCAGAAGAGGAGATGGAATGGAGCACGGTGGTGAGGAAGGGAAAAAAGGGGAAAGGGAAGAGGGTCCCTGCCCCTGCTCCCGCCACTGCAAAACCGGCTCCAGTACCACGTGCCCCCGCGGCACCGGCGCCACGACCACAAGCCCCACAGGAGAGGCAGTGGTCGGAGGTGGTCAAGCGGGGGCCAAAGAAGACGACACCGCCGCCCAAAAAGAAGGCGGTTAAGCTCCGACCGCCGCGAACTGCAGCCGTTGTCATCACGGTGCGCCCCGCGGCGGAGGAAAGAGGCATGACCTACCACAAAGTGGTTAGCGAGGCTAAAAGCAAAATTAGCCTCGCAGAGCTTGGCGTGCCCCCCATAAAGATGAGGGAGGCGGCGACGGGCGCCAGGGTCATTGAGATCCCCGGCGAAGAAAGAGGAGAGAAGGCGGACGTCCTGGCCAGCAAGCTGCGGGAGGTGTTCGCCAGCGAAGAAGGCGTCGTTGTCTCCAGGCCGGAGATTACCACGGATCTCCGTGTGACCGGCCTGGACGACTCGATCGACCACACGGAGCTGACCGCAGCTCTGGCCAGCGCCGGGGGCTGCTCTACGTCGGCCATACGTGCTGGCGTAATCAAGAAGGGGCCGGCCGGAATGGGCACTGCATTCGTGCGCTGCCCGGTGACGGCCGCCAAGAAGATTGTGGCCGCAGGTGGCGGCCGCTTACTGGTGGGATGGTCAGCGGCGCAGGTACGGGTTCTTAACCGAAGACCGCGCCGCTGTTTCCGCTGTTTGCGACTGGGCCATGTAAGGGCCCAATGCGACGCAGAAGTAGACCGCAGCGATGAGTGCTATCGCTGCGGTCAGAACGGCCATAAGGCCGTTGCATGCTCCGCCGCCCCACACTGCTCGCTCTGCGAGGCGATTGGGAAGCCGGCGGACCACCTTTCGGGGGGTAAGGCTTGCGCCAGACCCCCGACTAAGAAGCGGATTCGGGGAAGCCGCCCGCGGCGAGACCCGTCTCCGATGGAGGGACCCTGAACATCTTGGGTCCCCCCATGAGGTGGAAGCGACGCCCTACGTGTTCCAGGGCGTCACTGCTTGAGATGTGGGGGAGTCACACAACTTCCCCCGCGAGGTGAATCCGATGAACGGACAACGGCCGACGGGTTAGTGGGTATATTGTTTGGTACCACGACCCCGTCCATAATGCCAAGCCGAGGGAACACCCCAGGGGTTTAGTGCGGTATGGCACGTTAAATAGTGCGAGTCCCACACTCCCCCCGACGCCCCTCCCCTTCTGGGTGGGGCATTGCACCGGGGGGGTCAGTGCGTAAATGCATTCCCCTGGGATATTAAAAAAAAAAAAAAAAAAAAAAAAAAAAAAAAAAAAAAAAGGTTGGGGTGTCAGGTCCGGCAACCTCCACGTGGTGCACCCTGGGCAACGCCGTTCAGCAACCACTTCGTAAGCCGGAGTGATTGCGGAACGGCGGCTAATGGCTGGACACAGTTGGGAGGAGGGGTAGTCGTCTGAGGGGCCAGCGGACCCAGTTGGCTGATCACCAAATGGGGATTGCACCCCGCGGACGGCTACAACTCTTCCCGGCTTCTGGGGATAGGGGGGGTCATCTTCCGGGGAGTGGTGGGCGTCGTCACGAGCACTAGTTCGTGGGGACGTCAACCACTCTTCTCCATCTTCATCTTCATTTTCATTTATATTTCATGACGAGGGGAGTATAATGGCCGTCATGCCTTAAAACTGTCAGCCCAGACGGAGTGAGGTAGAGAGTGTGTACCTCTCTTTGCCACTTCGGGAGTGAGCGGGGCGGGAAGGAAGGAAGTACGTCAGTGGGATCTCTCCCCCCGTCTCGCCAACGGGGGAGTAAACCCGGTGTGGTGCCCGGGTGACGCTCTCAGGTGTCTCCTTCCGCCTGATGGAGTGCCCACTGGCTAGGCTAGCACCCCTTTGGCCAGTTCTGCTGGCCATTAATCTTCGTCCCGCTCGCCTCTTCTGGGGAGGACGAGAGGTGAGCCCCTGCTGAGCTCAGGGGTTGTTGCTTAATTGCACCCCCGTTGTGGGGCGGCATATATCTATTTATGTATATATTTATGTAATAGTATTTTCCTATATATATCTATCACACTATATGTTTATTGTCTATGTAGTTTATGTATGTATATTATTATGCCGCCTGGTATATATGCAGCCCTTTGCTGCCGAGATGGATCCGCATCCCTACCTTAGGGAGGCGGATGTCGACAGAGGGGAGTTATGGTATGTCATGCGAACAGCGGACCCACGACTCCCCTCCCTTGTTGTGCCCGTCGGCCACACGCTGGGGTTTTAGTGCGGTTAGAGTCCCACATAACCTCCCCCCCACCCCGCAGGGGGTGGGACCAGGGGGGTACCATGACGGTTTCCCCAGCGTGAACAAAAAAAAAAAAAAAAAAAAAAAAAGGTTAGGTTAGGTTAGGTTAGGTTGGGGTGTCAGGTCCGGCAACCTCCACGTGGTGCACCCTGGGCAACGCCGTTCAGCAACCACTTCGTAAGCCGGAGTGATTGCGGAACGGCGGCTAATGGCTGGACACAGTTGGGAGGAGGGGTAGTCGTCTGAGGGGCCAGCGGACCCAGTTGGTTGATCACCAAATGGGGATTGCACCCCGCGGACGGCTACAACTCTTCCCGGCTTCTGGGGATAGGGGGGGTCATCTTCCGGGGAGTGGTGGGCGTCGTCACGAGCACTAGTTCGTGGGGACGTCAACCACTCTTCTCCATCTTCATCATCCTCATTTTCATCCTATCCACGACGAGGGGAGTATGATGGCCGTCACGCCTTAAAACTGTCATCCAGCAGGAGTGAAGTAGAGAGGATAACCTCTACTGCCACTTCGGGAGTGAGCGGGGCAGGATGGAAAGAGGGTACGTCGGAGGGATCTTTCCCCCCGTCTAGGCAACGGGGGAGCAAACCCGGCGTGATGACCCGGGGGAGCTCTCAGGCCTCGTCCCACCTGATGGACTGCCCACCGACTAGGCCCACACCCCATTCGTCGGTTTTTACTGGCGATTTATCTTTGCCCCGCTCAGCCTCTTCTGGAGAGGCGGAGAGGTTGGGCCCTATGGAGCTCAGGGGTTGTTGCCGATTGTGCACCCCCGTGTGGGGCGACATATATCTATTTATGTATATATTTATGTAATAGTATTTCTTATATATATCTATCACCCTATTTGTTTATTGTCTATGTAGTTTATGTAAAGTTTATTTATTATGTCGCCTGGTATATATGCAGCCCTTTGCTGCCGAGATGGATCCGCATCCCTACCTTAGGGAGGCGGATGTCGACAGAGGGGAGTTATGGTATGTCATGCGAACAGCGGACCCACGACTCCCCTCCCTTGTTGTGCCCGTCGGCCACACGCTGGGGTTTTAGTGCGGTTAGAGTCCCACATAACCTCCCCCCCATCCCGCAGGGGGTGGGATCAGGGGGGTACCATGATGGTTTCCCCAGCGTGAACAAAAAAAAAAAAAAAAAAAAAAAAGGTTAGGTTAGGTTAGGTTAGGTTAGGTTAGGTTAGGTTAGGTTAGGTTAGGTTAGGTTAGGTTAGGTTAGGTTAGGTTAGGTTAGGTTGGGGTGTCAGGTCCAGCAACCTCCACGTGGTGCACCCTGGGCAACGCCGTTCAGCAACCACTTCGTAAACCGGAGTGATTGCGGAACGGCGGCTAATGGCTGGACACAGTTGGGAGGAGGGGTAGTCGTCTGAGGGGCCAGCGGACCCAGTTGGCTGATCACCAAATGGGGATTGCACCCCGCGGATGGCTACAACTCTTCCCGGCTTCTGGGGATAGGGGGGGTCATCTTCCGGGGAGTGGTGGGCGTCGTCACGAGCACTAGTTCGTGGGGACGTCAACCACTCTTCTCCATCTTCATCCTCATTTTCATTTATATTTCACGACGAGGGGAGTATAATGGCCGTCATGCCTTAAAACTGTCACCCAGCTGGAGTGAGGTAGAGAGTGTGTACCTCTCTTTGCCACTTCGGGAGTGAGCGGGGCGGGAAGGAAGGAAGTACGTCAGTGGGATCTCTCCCCCCGTCTCGCCAACGGGGGAGTAAACCCGGTGTGGTGCCCGGGTGACGCTCTCAGGTGTCTCCTTCCGCCTGATGGAGTGCCCACTGGCTAGGCTAGCACCCCTTTGGCCAGTTTTGCTGGCCATTAATCTTCGTCCCGCTCGCCTCTTCTGGGGAGGACGAGAGGTGAGCCCCTGCTGAGCTCAGGGGTTGTTGCTGAATTGCACCCCCGTTGTGGGGCGGCATATATCTATTTATGTATATATTTATGTAATAGTATTTTCCTATATATATCTATCACCTTATATGTTTATTGTCTATGTAGTTTATGTATGTATATTATTATGCCGCCTGGTTATATGCAGCCCTTTGCTGCCGAGATGGATCCGCATCCCTACCTTAGGGAGGCGGATGTCGACAGAGGGGAGTTATGGTATGTCATGCGAACAGCGGACCCACGACTCCCCTCCCTTGTTGTGCCCGTCGGCCACACGCTGGGGTTTTAGTGCGGTTAGAGTCCCACATAACCTCCCCCCCACCCCGCAGGGGGTGGGACCAGGGGGGTACCATGACGGTTTCCCCAGCGTGAACAAAAAAAAAAAAAAAAAAAAAAAAAAAAAAAAGGTTAGGTTAGGTTAGGTTAGGTTGGGGTGTCAGGTCCGGCAACCTCCACGTGGTGCACCCTGGGCAACGCCGTTCAGCAACCACTTCGTAAGCCGGAGTGATTGCGGAACGGCGGCTAATGGCTGGACACAGTTGGGAGGAGGGGTAGTCGTCTGAGGGGCCAGCGGACCCAGTTGGCTGATCACCAAATGGGGATTGCACCCCGCGGACGGCTACAACTCTTCCCGGCTTCTGGGGATAGGGGGGGTCATCTTCCGGGGAGTGGTGGGCGTCGTCACGAGCACTAGTTCGTGGGGACGTCAACCACTCTTCTCCATCTTCATCATCCTCATTTTCATCCTATCCACGACGAGGGGAGTATGATGGCCGTCACGCCTTAAAACTGTCATCCAGCAGGAGTGAAGTAGAGAGGATAACCTCTACTGCCACTTCGGGAGTGAGCGGGGCAGGATGGAAAGAGGGTACGTCGGAGGGATCTTTCCCCCCGTCTAGGCAACGGGGGAGCAAACCCGGCGTGATGACCCGGGGGAGCTCTCAGGCCTCGTCCCACCTGATGGACTGCCCACCGACTAGGCCCACACCCCATTCGTCGGTTTTTACTGGCGATTTATCTTTGCCCCGCTCAGCCTCTTCTGGAGAGGCGGAGAGGTTGGGCCCTATGGAGCTCAGGGGTTGTTGCCGATTGTGCACCCCCGTGTGGGGCGACATATATCTATTTATGTATATATTTATGTAATAGTATTTCTTATATATATCTATCACCCTATTTGTTTATTGTCTATGTAGTTTATGTAAAGTTTATTTATTATGTCGCCTGGTATATATGCAGCCCTTTGCTGCCGAGATGGATCCGCATCCCTACCTTAGGGAGGCGGATGTCGACAGAGGGGAGTTATGGTATGTCATGCGAACAGCGGACCCACGACTCCCCTCCCTTGTTGTGCCCGTCGGCCACACGCTGGGGTTTTAGTGCGGTTAGAGTCCCACATAACCTCCCCCCCATCCCGCAGGGGGTGGGATCAGGGGGGTACCATGATGGTTTCCCCAGCGTGAACAAAAAAAAAAAAAAAAAAAAAAGGTTAGGTTAGGTTAGGTTAGGTTAGGTTAGGTTAGGTTAGGTTAGGTTAGGTTAGGTTAGGTTAGGTTAGGTTAGGTTAGGTTAGGTTAGGTTGGGGTGCGAGATCCGGTAACCTCCTCGTGTGCCTGATGGCTGCTTGTCCCTTTGCGATGCGTCCCGAGGGGAACGGCAGCCGTCGGGCCTGGTGCACCCTGGAAACGGAACGAGATACAATTTCTTTGGGAGGTACTGCCTCCTGAAGGGTTTTATCTCGGAACGGCCAATAACCGGATACCAGTCGGGGGGAGGGGTAGTCGTCTGAGGGGCCAGCGGGCCCAGTTGGCTAACCACCAAATGGGGATTGCACCCCGCGGACGGCTACAACTCCTTCCGGCTATTGGGGATTGGGGGGCCATCATCCGGGGAGAGGTGGGCGTCGTCACTGGCACTAGCCTGTGGGGACGCCAACCTCTCTTCTCCATTTTCATCTCATACAGGGCACGTTTGAGTCGTGTTAGTGACGATGTCTCATCTATCATCCATCGTTTCGTACTCTGGCGGCAGATCAGCAACCTCTCCTTCGGGAGACGTTGTTGTCGTGCCAACGGGGTGCCGCGAGACTGCGGTCTCGCGGCCGTGTGGCGGATTGTTGTATGGGCTGTAAAGGCTCGCGCACTCTCCGCCTGGGATCTCGGACTGATTGAATGGGCTGTAATGGCCAGTGCACAGTCTGTAAGGAGGGTTTTATTGGGCGAGGGTGCCCCCCAAGCACCATACTCGTCGGTAAAAACCTCGCCGTGTGGCTGCGCGTACTTGTATGCAAAGCCTGGCAAGAAGGGAAAACAACGTTCTCCTCGAACGTGAGACTGATTGAATGGGTCGTAAAGGCCAGTGCACTGTCTCTGTTCGGAGGGTCTTTGACCGGACGGGAGCGCCTGGCGGGCGCTGGACGTTGATGGTAAAGGCCCTCATGAGGCGGCATACGGTTCTCGTATGCTGCTCAGGATTGAGCTTGTTTTCCTAGAGCAAGGGTCTGCGTAGCCCCCTCGGGCGAAGCGGATATCGACTGAACGTGAGTTATGGCTGATATGCGAAAGCTCGGGCCCACGACTCTGTTCAACAGTTGTGCCGTCGATCACACGTTGGTTTTTTAGTGCGGTTGGAGTCCCACATAACCAGGTTCCCACTAATTGCGTGTGGGCTGGTATCCATGACGGATTTTCCCAACGTTAAAAAAAAAAAAAAAAAAAAAAAAAAAAAAGGTTAGGTTAGGTTAGGTTAGGTTAGGTTAGGTTAGGTTAGGTTAGGTTAGGTTAGGTTAGGTTAGGTTAGGTTAGGTTAGGTTAGGTTAGGTTAGGTTGGGGTGTCAGGTCCGGCAACCTCCACGTGGTGCACCCTGGGCAACGCCGTTCAGCAACCACTTCGTAAACCGGAGTGATTGCGGAACGGCGGCTAATGGCTGGACACAGTTGGGAGGAGGGGTAGTCGTCTGAGGGGCCAGCGGACCCAGTTGGCTGATCACCAAATGGGGATTGCACCCCGCGGACGGCTACAACTCTTCCCGGCTTCTGGGGATCGGGGGGGTCATCTTTCGGGGAGTGGTGGGCGTCGTCACGAGCACTAGTTCGTGGGGACGTCAACCACTCTTCTCCATCTTCATCATCCTCATTTTCATCCTATCCACGACGAGGGGAGTATGATGGCCGTCACGCCTTAAAACTGTCATCCAGCAGGAGTGAAGTAGAGAGGATAACCTCTACTGCCACTTCGGGAGTGAGCGGGGCAGGATGGAAAGAGGGTACGTCGGAGGGATCTTTCCCCCCGTCTAGGCAACGGGGGAGCAAACCCGGCGTGATGACCCGGGGGAGCTCTCAGGCCTCGTCCCACCTGATGGACTGCCCACCGACTAGGCCCACACCCCATTCGTCGGTCTTTACCGGCGATTTATCTTTGCCCCGCTCAGCCTCTTCTGGAGAGGCGGAGAGGTTGGGCCCTATGGAGCTCAGGGGTTGTTGCCGATTGTGCACCCCCGTGTGGGGCGACATATATCTATTTATGTATATATTTATGTAATAGTATTTCTTATATATATCTATCACCTTATATGTTTATTGTCTATGTAGTTTATGTAATGTTTATTTATTATGTCGCCTGGTATATATGCAGCCCTTTGCTGCCGAGGTGGATCCGCATCCCTACCTTAGGGAGGCGGATGTCGACAGAGGGGAGTTATGGTATGTCATGCGAACAGCGGACCCACGACTCCCCTCCCTTGTTGTGCCCGTCGGCCACACGCTGGGGTTTTAGTGCGGTTAGAGTCCCACATAACCTCCCCCCCACCCCGCAGGGGGTGGGATCAGGGGGGTACCATGATGGTTTCCCCAGCGTGAACAAAAAAAAAAAAAAAAAAAAAGGTTAGGTTAGGTTAGGTTAGGTTAGGTTAGGTTAGGTTAGGTTAGGTTAGGTTAGGTTAGGTTAGGTTAGGTTAGGTTAGGTTAGGTTAGGTTAGGTTAGGTTAGGTTAGGTTAGGTTAGGTTAGGTTAGGTTAGGTTAGGTTAGGTTAGGTTAGGTTAGGTTAGGTTAGGTTAGGTTAGGTTAGGTTAGGTTAGGTTAGGTTAGGTTAGGTTAGGTTAGGTTAGGTTAGGTTAGGTAGGTTAGGTTAGGTTAGGTTAGGTTAGGTTAGGTTAGGTTAGGTTAGGTTAGGTTAGGTTAGGTTAGGTTAGGTTAGGTTAGGTTAGGTTAGGTTAGGTTAGGTTAGGTTAGGTTAGGTTAGGTTAGGTTAGGTTAGGTTAGGTTAGGTTAGGTTAGGTTAGGTTAGGTTAGGTTAGGTTAGGTTAGGTTAGGTTAGGTTAGGTTAGGTTAGGTTAGGTTAGGTTAGGTTAGGTTAGGTTAGGTTAGGTTAGGTTAGGTTAGGTTAGGTTAGGTTAGGTTAGGTTAGGTTAGGTTAGGTTAGGTTAGGTTAGGTTAGGTTAGGTTAGGTTAGGTTAGGTTAGGTTAGGTTAGGTTAGGTTAGGTTAGGTTAGGTTAGGTTAGGTTAGGTTAGGTTAGGTTAGGTTAGGTTAGGTTAGGTTAGGTTAGGTTAGGTTAGGTTAGGTTAGGTTAGGTTAGGTTAGGTTAGGTTAGGTTAGGTTAGGTTAGGTTAGGTTAGGTTAGGTTAGGTTAGTTAGGTTAGGTTAGGTTAGGTTAGGTTAGGTTAGGTTAGGTTAGGTTAGGTTAGGTTAGGTTAGGTTAGGTTAGGTTAGGTTAGGTTAGGTTAGGTTAGGTTAGGTTAGGTTAGGTTAGGTTAGGTTAGGTTAGGTTAGGTTAGGTTAGGTTAGGTTAGGTTAGGTTAGGTTAGGTTAGGTTAGGTTAGGTTAGGTTAGGTTAGGTTAGGTTAGGTTAGGTTAGGTTAGGTTAGGTTAGGTTAGGTTAGGTTAGGTTAGGTTAGGTTAGGTTAGGTTAGGTTAGTTAGGTTAGGTTAGGTTAGGTTAGGTTAGGTTAGGTTAGGTTAGGTTAGGTTAGGTTAGGTTAGGTTAGGTTAGGTTAGGTTAGGTTAGGTTAGGTTAGGTTAGGTTAGGTTAGGTTAGGTTAGGTTAGGTTAGGTTAGGTTAGGTTAGGTTAGGTTAGGTTAGGTTAGGTTAGGTTAGGTTAGGTTGGGGTGTCAGGTCCAGCAACCTCCACGTGGTGCACCCTGGGCAACGCCGTTCAGCAACCACTTCGTAAGCCGGAGTGATTGCGGAACGGCGGCTAATGGCTGGACACAGTTGGGAGGAGGGGTAGTCGTCTGAGGGGCCAGCGGACCCAGTTGGCTGATCACCAAATGGGGATTGCACCCCGCGGACGGCTACAACTCTTCCCGGCTTCTGGGGATAGGGGGGGTCATCTTCCGGGGAGTGGTGGGCGTCGTCACGAGCACTAGTTCGCGGGGACGTCAACCACTCTTCTCCATCTTCATCTTCATTTTCATTTATATTTCATGATGAGGGGAGTATAATGGCCGTCATGCCTTAAAACTGTCAGCCCAGATGGAGTGAGGTAGAGAGTGAATACCTCTCTTTGCCACTTCGGGAGTGAGCGGGGCGGGAAGGAAGGAAGTACGCCAGTGGGATCTCTCCCCCCGTCTCGCCAACGGGGGAGTAAGCCCGGTGTGGTGCCCGGGTGAGGCTCTCAGGTGTATCTCCCTCCGCCTGATGGAGTGCCCACTGGCTAGGCTAGCACCCCTTTGGCCAGTTCTGCTGGCCATTAATCTTCGTCCCGCTCGCCTCTTCTGGGGAGGACGAGAGGTGAGCCCCTGCTGAGCTCAGGGGTTGTTGCAGAATTGCACCCCCGTTGTGGGGCGGCATATATCTATTTATGTATATATTTATGTAATAGTATTTTCCTATATATATCTATCACCTTATATGTTTATTGTCTATGTAGTTTATGTATGTATATTATTATGCCGCCTGGTATATATGCAGCCCTTTGCTGCCGAGATGGATCCGCATCCCTACCTTAGGGAGGCGGATGTCGACAGAGGGGAGTTATGGTATGTCATGCGAACAGCGGACCCACGACTCCCCTCCCTTGTTGTGCCCGTCGGCCACACGCTGGGGTTTTAGTGCGGTTAGAGTCCCACATAACCTCCCCCCCACCCCGCAGGAGGTGGGACCAGGGGGGTACCATGACGGTTTCCCCAGCGTGAACAAAAAAAAAAAA
>CAKNUS020000002.1:0-34969 GCA_931315375.2 Opisthograptis luteolata
TTAGAAATAGAAATAGAAATAGAAATAGAAATAGAAATAGAAATAGAAATAGAAATAGAAATAGAAATAGAAATAGAAATAGAAATAGAAATAGAAATAGAAATAGAAATAGAAATAGAAATAGAAATAGAAATAGAAATAGAAATAGAAATAGAAATAGAAATAGAAATAGAAATAGAAATAGAAATAGAAATAGAAATAGAAATAGAAATAGAAATAGAAATAGAAATAGAAATAGAAATAGAAATAGAAATAGAAATAGAAATAGAAATAGAAATAGAAATAGAAATAGAAATAGAAATAGAAATAGAAATAGAAATAGAAATAGAAATAGAAATAGAAATAGAAATAGAAATAGAAATAGAAATAGAAATAGAAATAGAAATAGAAATAGAAATAGAAATAGAAAATAGAAATAGAAATAGAAATAGAAAATAGAAATAGAAATAGAAATAGAAATAGAAATAGAATAGAAATAGAAATAGAAATAGAAATAGAAATAGAAATAGAAATAGAAATAGAATAGAATAGAAATAGAAATAGAAATAGAAATAGAAATAGAAATAGAAATAGAAATAGAAATAGAAATAGAAATAGAAATAGAAATAGAAATAGAAATAGAAATAGAAATAGAAATAGAATAGAAATAGAAAAAGAAATAGAAATAGAAATAGAAATAGAAATAGAAATAGAAATAGAAATAGAAATAGAAATAGAAATAGAAATAGAAATAGAAATAGAAATAGAAATAGAAATAGAAATAGAAATAGAAATAGAAATAGAAATAGAAATAGAAATAGAAATAGAAATAGAAATAGAAATAGAAATAGAAATAGAAATAGAAATAGAAATAGAAATAGAAATAGAAATAGAAATAGAAATAGAAATAGAAATAGAAATAGAAATAGAAATAGAAATAGAAATAGAAATAGAAATAGAAATAGAAATAGAAATAGAAATAGAAATAGAAATAGAAATAGAAATAGAAATAGAAATAGAAATAGAAATAGAAATAGAAATAGAAATAGAAATAGAAATAGAAATAGAAATAGAAATAGAAATAGAAATAGAAATAGAAATAGAAATAGAAATAGAAATAGAAATAGAAATAGAAATAGAAATAGAAATAGAAATAGAAATAGAAATAGAAATAGAAATAGAAATAGAAATAGAAATAGAAATAGAAATAGAAATAGAAATAGAAATAGAAATAGAAATAGAAATAGAAATAGAAATAGAAATAGAAATAGAAATAGAAATAGAAATAGAAATAGAAATAGAAATAGAAATAGAAATAGAAATAGAAATAGAAATAGAAATAGAAATAGAAATAGAAATAGAAATAGAAATAGAAATAGAAATAGAAATAGAAATAGAAATAGAAATAGAAATAGAAATAGAAATAGAAATAGAAATAGAAATAGAAATAGAAATAGAAATAGAAATAGAAATAGAAATAGAAATAGAAATAGAAATAGAAATAGAAATAGAAATAGAAATAGAAATAGAAATAGAAATAGAAATAGAAATAGAAATAGAAATAGAAATAGAAATAGAAATAGAAATAGAAATAGAAATAGAAATAGAAATAGAAATAGAAATAGAAATAGAAATAGAAATAGAAATAGAAATAGAAATAGAAATAGAAATAGAAATAGAAATAGAAATAGAAATAGAAATAGAAATAGAAATAGAAATAGAAATAGAAATAGAAATAGAAATAGAAATAGAAATAGAAATAGAAATAGAAATAGAAATAGAAATAGAAATAGAAATAGAAATAGAAATAGAAATAGAAATAGAATAGAAATAGAAATAGAAATAGAAATAGAAATAGAAATAGAAATAGAAATAGAAATAGAAATAGAAATAGAAATAGAAATAGAAATAGAAATAGAAATAGAAATAGAAATAGAAATAGAAATAGAAATAGAAATAGAAATAGAAATAGAAATAGAAATAGAAATAGAAATAGAAATAGAAATAGAAATAGAAATAGAAATAGAAATAGAAATAGAAATAGAAATAGAAATAGAAATAGAAATAGAAATAGAAATAGAAATAGAAATAGAAATAGAAATAGAAATAGAAATAGAAATAGAAATAGAAATAGAAATAGAAATAGAAATAGAAATAGAAATAGAAATAGAAATAGAAATAGAAATAGAAATAGAAATAGAAATAGAAATAGAAATAGAAATAGAAATAGAAAATAGAAATAGAAATAGAAATAGAAATAGAAATAGAAATAGAAATAGAAATAGAAATAGAAATAGAAATAGAAATAGAAATAGAAATAGAAATAGAAATAGAAATAGAAATAGAAATAGAAATAGAAATAGAAATAGAAATAGAAATAGAAATAGAAATAGAAATAGAAATAGAAATAGAAATAGAAATAGAAATAGAAATAGAAATAGAAATAGAAATAGAAATAGAATAGAAATAGAAATAGAAATAGAAATAGAAATAGAAATAGAAATAGAAATAGAAATAGAAATAGAAATAGAAATAGAAATAGAAATAGAAATAGAAATAGAAATAGAAATAGAATAGAAATAGAAATAGAAATAGAAATAGAAATAGAAATAGAAATAGAAATAGAAATAGAAATAGAAATAGAAATAGAAATAGAAATAGAAATAGAAATAGAAATAGAAATAGAAATAGAAATAGAAATAGAAATAGAAATAGAAATAGAAATAGAAATAGAAATAGAAATAGAAATAGAAATAGAAATAGAAATAGAAATAGAAATAGAAATAGAAATAGAAATAGAAATAGAAATAGAAATAGAAATAGAAATAGAAATAGAAATAGAAATAGAAATAGAAATAGAAATAGAAATAGAAATAGAAATAGAAATAGAATAGAAATAGAAATAGAAATAGAAATAGAAATAGAAATAGAAATAGAAATAGAAATAGAAATAGAAATAGAAATAGAAATAGAAATAGAAATAGAAATAGAAATAGAAATAGAAATAGAAATAGAAATAGAAATAGAAATAGAAATAGAAATAGAAATAGAAATAGAAATAGAAATAGAAATAGAAATAGAAATAGAAATAGAAATAGAAATAGAAATAGAAATAGAAATAGAAATAGAAATAGAAATAGAAATAGAAATAGAAATAGAAATAGAAATAGAAATAGAAATAGAAATAGAAATAGAAATAGAAATAGAAATAGAAATAGAAATAGAAATAGAAATAGAAATAGAAATAGAAATAGAAATAGAAATAGAAATAGAAATAGAAATAGAAATAGAAATAGAAATAGAAATAGAAATAGAAATAGAAATAGAAATAGAAATAGAAATAGAAATAGAAATAGAAATAGAAATAGAAATAGAAATAGAAATAGAAATAGAAATAGAAATAGAAATAGAAATAGAAATAGAAATAGAAATAGAAATAGAAATAGAAATAGAAATAGAAATAGAAATAGAAATAGAAATAGAAATAGAAATAGAAATAGAAATAGAAATAGAAATAGAAATAGAAATAGAAATAGAAATAGAAATAGAAATAGAAATAGAAATAGAAATAGAAATAGAAATAGAAATAGAAATAGAAATAGAAATAGAAATAGAAATAGAATAGAAATAGAAATAGAAATAGAAATAGAAATAGAAATAGAAATAGAAATAGAAATAGAAATAGAAATAGAAATAGAAATAGAAATAGAAATAGAAATAGAAATAGAAATAGAAATAGAAATAGAAATAGAAATAGAAATAGAAATAGAAATAGAAATAGAAATAGAAATAGAAATAGAAATAGAAATAGAAATAGAAATAGAAATAGAAATAGAAATAGAAATAGAAATAGAAATAGAAATAGAAATAGAAATAGAAATAGAAATAGAAATAGAAATAGAAATAGAAATAGAAATAGAAATAGAAATAGAAATAGAAATAGAAATAGAAATAGAAATAGAAATAGAAATAGAAATAGAAATAGAAATAGAAATAGAAATAGAAATAGAAATAGAAATAGAAATAGAAATAGAAATAGAAATAGAAATAGAAATAGAAATAGAAATAGAAATAGAAATAGAAATAGAAATAGAAATAGAAATAGAAATAGAAATAGAAATAGAAATAGAAATAGAAATAGAAATAGAAATAGAAATAGAAATAGAAATAGAAATAGAAATAGAAATAGAAATAGAAATAGAAATAGAAATAAAAAAATAGAAATAGAAATAGAAATAGAAATAGAAATAGAAATAGAAATAGAAATAGAAATAGAAATAGAAATAGAAATAGAAATAGAAATAGAAATAGAAATAGAAATAGAAATAGAAATAGAAATAGAAATAGAAATAGAAATAGAAATAGAAATAGAAATAGAAATAGAAATAGAAATAGAAATAGAAATAGAAATAGAAATAGAAATAGAAATAGAAATAGAAATAGAAATAGAAATAGAAATAGAAATAGAAATAGAAATAGAATAGAATAGAAATAGAAATAGAAATAGAAATAGAAATAGAAATAGAAATAGAAATAGAAATAGAAATAGAAATAGAAATAGAAATAGAAATAGAAATAGAAATAGAAATAGAAATAGAAATAGAAATAGAAATAGAAATAGAAATAGAAATAGAAATAGAAATAGAAATAGAAATAGAAATAGAAATAGAAATAGAAATAGAAATAGAAATAGAAATAGAAATAGAAATAGAAATAAATAGAAATAGAAATAGAAATAGAAATAGAAATAGAAATAGAAATAGAAATAGAAATAGAAATAGAAATAGAAATAGAAATAGAAATATAGAAATAGAAATAGAAATAGAAATAGAAATAGAAATAGAAATAGAAATAGAAAATAGAAAAAGAAATAGAAATAGAAATAGAAATAGAAATAGAAATAGAAATAGAAATAGAAATAGAAATAGAAATAGAAATAGAAATAGAAATAGAAATAGAAATAGAAATAGAAATAGAAATAGAAATAGAAATAGAAATAGAAATAGAAATAGAAATAGAAATAGAAATAGAAATAGAAATAGAAATAGAAATAGAAATAGAAATAGAAATAGAAATAGAAATAGAAATAGAAATAGAAATAGAAATAGAAATAGAAATAGAAATAGAAATAGAAATAGAAATAGAAATAGAAATAGAAATAGAAATAGAAATAGAAATAGAAATAGAAATAGAATAGAAATAGAAATAGAAATAGAAATAGAAATAGAAATAGAAATAGAAATAGAAAATAGAAATAGAAATAGAAATAGAATAGAAATAGAAATAGAAATAGAAATAGAAATAGAAATAGAAATAGAAATAGAAATAGAAATAGAAATAGAAATAGAAATAGAAATAGAAATAGAAATAGAAATAGAAATAGAAATAGAAATAGAAATAGAAATAGAAATAGAAATAGAAATAGAAATAGAAATAGAAATAGAAATAGAAATAGAAATAGAAATAGAAATAGAAATAGAAATAGAAATAGAAATAGAAATAGAAATAGAAATAGAAATAGAAATAGAAATAGAAATAGAAATAGAAATAGAAATAGAAATAGAAATAGAAATAGAAATAGAAATAGAAATAGAAATAGAAATAGAAATAGAAATAGAAATAGAAATAGAAATAGAAATAGAAATAGAAATAGAAATAGAAATAGAAATAGAAATAGAAATAGAAATAGAAATAGAAATAGAAATAGAAATAGAAATAGAAATAGAAATAGAAATAGAAATAGAAATAGAAATAGAAATAGAAATAGAAATAGAAATAGAAATAGAAATAGAAATAGAAATAGAATAAATAGAAATAGAAATAGAAATAGAAATAGAAATAGAAATAGAAATAGAAATAGAAATAGAAATAGAAATAGAAATAGAAATAGAAATAGAAATAGAAATAGAAATAGAAATAGAAATAGAAATAGAAATAGAAATAGAAATAGAAATAGAAATAGAAATAGAAATAGAAATAGAAATAGAAATAGAAATAGAAATAGAAATAGAAATAGAAATAGAAATAGAAATAGAAATAGAAATAGAAATAGAAATAGAAATAGAAATAGAAATAGAAATAGAAATAGAAATAGAAATAGAATAGAAATAGAAATAGAAATAGAAATAGAAATAGAAATAGAAATAGAAATAGAAATAGAAATAGAAATAGAAATAGAAATAGAAATAGAAATAGAAATAGAAATAGAAATAGAAATAGAAATAGAAATAGAAATAGAAATAGAAATAGAAATAGAAATAGAAATAGAAATAGAAATAGAAATAGAAATAGAAATAGAAATAGAAATAGAAATAGAAATAGAAATAGAAATAGAAATAGAAATAGAAATAGAAATAGAAATAGAAATAGAAATAGAAATAGAAATAGAAATAGAAATAGAAATAGAAATAGAATAGAAATATAGAAATAGAAATAGAAATAGAAATAGAATAGAAATAGAAATAGAAATAGAAATAGAAATAGAAATAGAAATAGAAATAGAAATAGAAATAGAAATAGAAATAGAAATAGAAATAGAAATAGAAATAGAAATAGAAATAGAAATAGAAATAGAAATAGAAATAGAAATAGAAATAGAAATAGAAATAGAAATAGAAATAGAAATAGAAATAGAAATAGAAATAGAAATAGAAATAGAAATAGAAATAGAAATAGAAATAGAAATAGAAATAGAAATAGAAATAGAAATAGAAATAGAAATAGAAATAGAAATAGAAATAGAAATAGAAATAGAAATAGAAATAGAAATAGAAATAGAAATAGAAATAGAAATAGAAATAGAAATAGAAATAGAAATAGAAATAGAAATAGAAATAGAAATAGAAATAGAAATAGAAATAGAAATAGAAATAGAAATAGAAATAGAAATAGAAATAGAAATAGAAATAGAAATAGAAATAGAAATAGAAATAGAAATAGAAATAGAAATAGAAATAGAAATAGAAATAGAAATAGAAATAGAAATAGAAATAGAAATAGAAATAGAAATAGAAATAGAAATAGAAATAGAAATAGAAATAGAAATAGAAATAGAAATAGAAATAGAAATAGAAATAGAAATAGAAATAGAAATAGAAATAGAAATAGAAATAGAAATAGAAATAGAAATAGAAATAGAAATAGAAATAGAAATAGAAATAGAAATAGAAATAGAAATAGAAATAGAAATAGAAATAGAAATAGAAATAGAAATAGAAATAGAAATAGAAATAGAAATAGAAATAGAAATAGAAATAGAAATAGAAATAGAAATAGAAATAGAAATAGAAATAGAAATAGAAATAGAAATAGAAATAGAAATAGAAATAGAAATAGAAATAGAAATAGAAATAGAAATAGAAATAGAAATAGAAATAGAAATAGAAATAGAAATAGAAATAGAAATAGAAATAGAAATAGAAATAGAAATAGAAATAGAAATAGAAATAGAAATAGAAATAGAAATAGAAATAGAAATAGAAATAGAAATAGAAATAGAAATAGAAATAGAAATAGAAATAGAAATAGAAATAGAAATAGAAATAGAAATAGAAATAGAAATAGAAATAGAAATAGAAATAGAAATAGAAATAGAAATAGAAATAGAAATAGAAATAGAAATAGAAATAGAAATAGAAATAGAAATAGAAATAGAAATAGAAATAGAAATAGAAATAGAAATAGAAATAGAAATAGAAATAGAAATAGAAATAGAAATAGAAATAGAAATAGAAATAGAAATAGAAATAGAAATAGAAATAGAAATAGAAATAGAAATAGAAATAGAAATAGAAATAGAAATAGAAATAGAAATAGAAATAGAAATAGAAATAGAAATAGAAATAGAAATAGAAATAGAAATAGAAATAGAAATAGAAATAGAAATAGAAATAGAAATAGAAATAGAAATAGAAATAGAAATAGAAATAGAAATAGAAATAGAAATAGAAATAGAAATAGAAATAGAAATAGAAATAGAAATAGAAATAGAAATAGAAATAGAAATAGAAATAGAAATAGAAATAGAAATAGAAATAGAAATAGAAATAGAAATAGAAATAGAAATAGAAATAGAAATAGAAATAGAAATAGAAATAGAAATAGAAATAGAAATAGAAATAGAAATAGAAATAGAAATAGAAATAGAAATAGAAATAGAAATAGAAATAGAAATAGAAATAGAAATAGAAATAGAAATAGAAATAGAAATAGAAATAGAAATAGAAATAGAAATAGAAATAGAAATAGAAATAGAAATAGAAATAGAAATAGAAATAGAAATAGAAATAGAAATAGAAATAGAAATAGAAATAGAAATAGAAATAGAAATAGAAATAGAAATAGAAATAGAAATAGAAATAGAAATAGAAATAGAAATAGAAATAGAAATAGAAATAGAAATAGAAATAGAAATAGAAATAGAAATAGAAATAGAAATAGAAATAGAAATAGAAATAGAAATAGAAATAGAAATAGAAATAGAAATAGAAATAGAAATAGAAATAGAAATAGAAATAGAAATAGAAATAGAAATAGAAATAGAAATAGAAATAGAAATAGAAATAGAAATAGAAATAGAAATAGAAATAGAAATAGAAATAGAAATAGAAATAGAAATAGAAATAGAAATAGAAATAGAAATAGAAATAGAAATAGAAATAGAAATAGAAATAGAAATAGAAATAGAAATAGAAATAGAAATAGAAATAGAAATAGAAATAGAAATAGAAATAGAAATAGAAATAGAAATAGAAATAGAAATAGAAATAGAAATAGAAATAGAAATAGAAATAGAAATAGAAATAGAAATAGAAATAGAAATAGAAATAGAAATAGAAATAGAAATAGAAATAGAAATAGAAATAGAAATAGAAATAGAAATAGAAATAGAAATAGAAATAGAAATAGAAATAGAAATAGAAATAGAAATAGAAATAGAAATAGAAATAGAAATAGAAATAGAAATAGAAATAGAAATAGAAATAGAAATAGAAATAGAAATAGAAATAGAAATAGAAATAGAAATAGAAATAGAAATAGAAATAGAAATAGAAATAGAAATAGAAATAGAAATAGAAATAGAAATAGAAATAGAAATAGAAATAGAAATAGAAATAGAAATAGAAATAGAAATAGAAATAGAAATAGAAATAGAAATAGAAATAGAAATAGAAATAGAAATAGAAATAGAAATAGAAATAGAAATAGAAATAGAAATAGAAATAGAAATAGAAATAGAAATAGAAATAGAAATAGAAATAGAAATAGAAATAGAAATAGAAATAGAAATAGAAATAGAAATAGAAATAGAAATAGAAATAGAAATAGAAATAGAAATAGAAATAGAAATAGAAATAGAAATAGAAATAGAAATAGAAATAGAAATAGAAATAGAAATAGAAATAGAAATAGAAATAGAAATAGAAATAGAAATAGAAATAGAAATAGAAATAGAAATAGAAATAGAAATAGAAATAGAAATAGAAATAGAAATAGAAATAGAAATAGAAATAGAAATAGAAATAGAAATAGAAATAGAAATAGAAATAGAAATAGAAATAGAAATAGAAATAGAAATAGAAATAGAAATAGAAATAGAAATAGAAATAGAAATAGAAATAGAAATAGAAATAGAAATAGAAATAGAAATAGAAATAGAAATAGAAATAGAAATAGAAATAGAAATAGAAATAGAAATAGAAATAGAAATAGAAATAGAAATAGAAATAGAAATAGAAATAGAAATAGAAATAGAAATAGAAATAGAAATAGAAATAGAAATAGAAATAGAAATAGAAATAGAAATAGAAATAGAAATAGAAATAGAAATAGAAATAGAAATAGAAATAGAAATAGAAATAGAAATAGAAATAGAAATAGAAATAGAAATAGAAATAGAAATAGAAATAGAAATAGAAATAGAAATAGAAATAGAAATAGAAATAGAAATAGAAATAGAAATAGAAATAGAAATAGAAATAGAAATAGAAATAGAAATAGAAATAGAAATAGAAATAGAAATAGAAATAGAAATAGAAATAGAAATAGAAATAGAAATAGAAATAGAAATAGAAATAGAAATAGAAATAGAAATAGAAATAGAAATAGAAATAGAAATAGAAATAGAAATAGAAATAGAAATAGAAATAGAAATAGAAATAGAAATAGAAATAGAAATAGAAATAGAAATAGAAATAGAAATAGAAATAGAAATAGAAATAGAAATAGAAATAGAAATAGAAATAGAAATAGAAATAGAAATAGAAATAGAAATAGAAATAGAAATAGAAATAGAAATAGAAATAGAAATAGAAATAGAAATAGAAATAGAAATAGAAATAGAAATAGAAATAGAAATAGAAATAGAAATAGAAATAGAAATAGAAATAGAAATAGAAATAGAAATAGAAATAGAAATAGAAATAGAAATAGAAATAGAAATAGAAATAGAAATAGAAATAGAAATAGAAATAGAAATAGAAATAGAAATAGAAATAGAAATAGAAATAGAAATAGAAATAGAAATAGAAATAGAAATAGAAATAGAAATAGAAATAGAAATAGAAATAGAAATAGAAATAGAAATAGAAATAGAAATAGAAATAGAAATAGAAATAGAAATAGAAATAGAAATAGAAATAGAAATAGAAATAGAAATAGAAATAGAAATAGAAATAGAAATAGAAATAGAAATAGAAATAGAAATAGAAATAGAAATAGAAATAGAAATAGAAATAGAAATAGAAATAGAAATAGAAATAGAAATAGAAATAGAAATAGAAATAGAAATAGAAATAGAAATAGAAATAGAAATAGAAATAGAAATAGAAATAGAAATAGAAATAGAAATAGAAATAGAAATAGAAATAGAAATAGAAATAGAAATAGAAATAGAAATAGAAATAGAAATAGAAATAGAAATAGAAATAGAAATAGAAATAGAAATAGAAATAGAAATAGAAATAGAAATAGAAATAGAAATAGAAATAGAAATAGAAATAGAAATAGAAATAGAAATAGAAATAGAAATAGAAATAGAAATAGAAATAGAAATAGAAATAGAAATAGAAATAGAAATAGAAATAGAAATAGAAATAGAAATAGAAATAGAAATAGAAATAGAAATAGAAATAGAAATAGAAATAGAAATAGAAATAGAAATAGAAATAGAAATAGAAATAGAAATAGAAATAGAAATAGAAATAGAAATAGAAATAGAAATAGAAATAGAAATAGAAATAGAAATAGAAATAGAAATAGAAATAGAAATAGAAATAGAAATAGAAATAGAAATAGAAATAGAAATAGAAATAGAAATAGAAATAGAAATAGAAATAGAAATAGAAATAGAAATAGAAATAGAAATAGAAATAGAAATAGAAATAGAAATAGAAATAGAAATAGAAATAGAAATAGAAATAGAAATAGAAATAGAAATAGAAATAGAAATAGAAATAGAAATAGAAATAGAAATAGAAATAGAAATAGAAATAGAAATAGAAATAGAAATAGAAATAGAAATAGAAATAGAAATAGAAATAGAAATAGAAATAGAAATAGAAATAGAAATAGAAATAGAAATAGAAATAGAAATAGAAATAGAAATAGAAATAGAAATAGAAATAGAAATAGAAATAGAAATAGAAATAGAAATAGAAATAGAAATAGAAATAGAAATAGAAATAGAAATAGAAATAGAAATAGAAATAGAAATAGAAATAGAAATAGAAATAGAAATAGAAATAGAAATAGAAATAGAAATAGAAATAGAAATAGAAATAGAAATAGAAATAGAAATAGAAATAGAAATAGAAATAGAAATAGAAATAGAAATAGAAATAGAAATAGAAATAGAAATAGAAATAGAAATAGAAATAGAAATAGAAATAGAAATAGAAATAGAAATAGAAATAGAAATAGAAATAGAAATAGAAATAGAAATAGAAATAGAAATAGAAATAGAAATAGAAATAGAAATAGAAATAGAAATAGAAATAGAAATAGAAATAGAAATAGAAATAGAAATAGAAATAGAAATAGAAATAGAAATAGAAATAGAAATAGAAATAGAAATAGAAATAGAAATAGAAATAGAAATAGAAATAGAAATAGAAATAGAAATAGAAATAGAAATAGAAATAGAAATAGAAATAGAAATAGAAATAGAAATAGAAATAGAAATAGAAATAGAAATAGAAATAGAAATAGAAATAGAAATAGAAATAGAAATAGAAATAGAAATAGAAATAGAAATAGAAATAGAAATAGAAATAGAAATAGAAATAGAAATAGAAATAGAAATAGAAATAGAAATAGAAATAGAAATAGAAATAGAAATAGAAATAGAAATAGAAATAGAAATAGAAATAGAAATAGAAATAGAAATAGAAATAGAAATAGAAATAGAAATAGAAATAGAAATAGAAATAGAAATAGAAATAGAAATAGAAATAGAAATAGAAATAGAAATAGAAATAGAAATAGAAATAGAAATAGAAATAGAAATAGAAATAGAAATAGAAATAGAAATAGAAATAGAAATAGAAATAGAAATAGAAATAGAAATAGAAATAGAAATAGAAATAGAAATAGAAATAGAAATAGAAATAGAAATAGAAATAGAAATAGAAATAGAAATAGAAATAGAAATAGAAATAGAAATAGAAATAGAAATAGAAATAGAAATAGAAATAGAAATAGAAATAGAAATAGAAATAGAAATAGAAATAGAAATAGAAATAGAAATAGAAATAGAAATAGAAATAGAAATAGAAATAGAAATAGAAATAGAAATAGAAATAGAAATAGAAATAGAAATAGAAATAGAAATAGAAATAGAAATAGAAATAGAAATAGAAATAGAAATAGAAATAGAAATAGAAATAGAAATAGAAATAGAAATAGAAATAGAAATAGAAATAGAAATAGAAATAGAAATAGAAATAGAAATAGAAATAGAAATAGAAATAGAAATAGAAATAGAAATAGAAATAGAAATAGAAATAGAAATAGAAATAGAAATAGAAATAGAAATAGAAATAGAAATAGAAATAGAAATAGAAATAGAAATAGAAATAGAAATAGAAATAGAAATAGAAATAGAAATAGAAATAGAAATAGAAATAGAAATAGAAATAGAAATAGAAATAGAAATAGAAATAGAAATAGAAATAGAAATAGAAATAGAAATAGAAATAGAAATAGAAATAGAAATAGAAATAGAAATAGAAATAGAAATAGAAATAGAAATAGAAATAGAAATAGAAATAGAAATAGAAATAGAAATAGAAATAGAAATAGAAATAGAAATAGAAATAGAAATAGAAATAGAAATAGAAATAGAAATAGAAATAGAAATAGAAATAGAAATAGAAATAGAAATAGAAATAGAAATAGAAATAGAAATAGAAATAGAAATAGAAATAGAAATAGAAATAGAAATAGAAATAGAAATAGAAATAGAAATAGAAATAGAAATAGAAATAGAAATAGAAATAGAAATAGAAATAGAAATAGAAATAGAAATAGAAATAGAAATAGAAATAGAAATAGAAATAGAAATAGAAATAGAAATAGAAATAGAAATAGAAATAGAAATAGAAATAGAAATAGAAATAGAAATAGAAATAGAAATAGAAATAGAAATAGAAATAGAAATAGAAATAGAAATAGAAATAGAAATAGAAATAGAAATAGAAATAGAAATAGAAATAGAAATAGAAATAGAAATAGAAATAGAAATAGAAATAGAAATAGAAATAGAAATAGAAATAGAAATAGAAATAGAAATAGAAATAGAAATAGAAATAGAAATAGAAATAGAAATAGAAATAGAAATAGAAATAGAAATAGAAATAGAAATAGAAATAGAAATAGAAATAGAAATAGAAATAGAAATAGAAATAGAAATAGAAATAGAAATAGAAATAGAAATAGAAATAGAAATAGAAATAGAAATAGAAATAGAAATAGAAATAGAAATAGAAATAGAAATAGAAATAGAAATAGAAATAGAAATAGAAATAGAAATAGAAATAGAAATAGAAATAGAAATAGAAATAGAAATAGAAATAGAAATAGAAATAGAAATAGAAATAGAAATAGAAATAGAAATAGAAATAGAAATAGAAATAGAAATAGAAATAGAAATAGAAATAGAAATAGAAATAGAAATAGAAATAGAAATAGAAATAGAAATAGAAATAGAAATAGAAATAGAAATAGAAATAGAAATAGAAATAGAAATAGAAATAGAAATAGAAATAGAAATAGAAATAGAAATAGAAATAGAAATAGAAATAGAAATAGAAATAGAAATAGAAATAGAAATAGAAATAGAAATAGAAATAGAAATAGAAATAGAAATAGAAATAGAAATAGAAATAGAAATAGAAATAGAAATAGAAATAGAAATAGAAATAGAAATAGAAATAGAAATAGAAATAGAAATAGAAATAGAAATAGAAATAGAAATAGAAATAGAAATAGAAATAGAAATAGAAATAGAAATAGAAATAGAAATAGAAATAGAAATAGAAATAGAAATAGAAATAGAAATAGAAATAGAAATAGAAATAGAAATAGAAATAGAAATAGAAATAGAAATAGAAATAGAAATAGAAATAGAAATAGAAATAGAAATAGAAATAGAAATAGAAATAGAAATAGAAATAGAAATAGAAATAGAAATAGAAATAGAAATAGAAATAGAAATAGAAATAGAAATAGAAATAGAAATAGAAATAGAAATAGAAATAGAAATAGAAATAGAAATAGAAATAGAAATAGAAATAGAAATAGAAATAGAAATAGAAATAGAAATAGAAATAGAAATAGAAATAGAAATAGAAATAGAAATAGAAATAGAAATAGAAATAGAAATAGAAATAGAAATAGAAATAGAAATAGAAATAGAAATAGAAATAGAAATAGAAATAGAAATAGAAATAGAAATAGAAATAGAAATAGAAATAGAAATAGAAATAGAAATAGAAATAGAAATAGAAATAGAAATAGAAATAGAAATAGAAATAGAAATAGAAATAGAAATAGAAATAGAAATAGAAATAGAAATAGAAATAGAAATAGAAATAGAAATAGAAATAGAAATAGAAATAGAAATAGAAATAGAAATAGAAATAGAAATAGAAATAGAAATAGAAATAGAAATAGAAATAGAAATAGAAATAGAAATAGAAATAGAAATAGAAATAGAAATAGAAATAGAAATAGAAATAGAAATAGAAATAGAAATAGAAATAGAAATAGAAATAGAAATAGAAATAGAAATAGAAATAGAAATAGAAATAGAAATAGAAATAGAAATAGAAATAGAAATAGAAATAGAAATAGAAATAGAAATAGAAATAGAAATAGAAATAGAAATAGAAATAGAAATAGAAATAGAAATAGAAATAGAAATAGAAATAGAAATAGAAATAGAAATAGAAATAGAAATAGAAATAGAAATAGAAATAGAAATAGAAATAGAAATAGAAATAGAAATAGAAATAGAAATAGAAATAGAAATAGAAATAGAAATAGAAATAGAAATAGAAATAGAAATAGAAATAGAAATAGAAATAGAAATAGAAATAGAAATAGAAATAGAAATAGAAATAGAAATAGAAATAGAAATAGAAATAGAAATAGAAATAGAAATAGAAATAGAAATAGAAATAGAAATAGAAATAGAAATAGAAATAGAAATAGAAATAGAAATAGAAATAGAAATAGAAATAGAAATAGAAATAGAAATAGAAATAGAAATAGAAATAGAAATAGAAATAGAAATAGAAATAGAAATAGAAATAGAAATAGAAATAGAAATAGAAATAGAAATAGAAATAGAAATAGAAATAGAAATAGAAATAGAAATAGAAATAGAAATAGAAATAGAAATAGAAATAGAAATAGAAATAGAAATAGAAATAGAAATAGAAATAGAAATAGAAATAGAAATAGAAATAGAAATAGAAATAGAAATAGAAATAGAAATAGAAATAGAAATAGAAATAGAAATAGAAATAGAAATAGAAATAGAAATAGAAATAGAAATAGAAATAGAAATAGAAATAGAAATAGAAATAGAAATAGAAATAGAAATAGAAATAGAAATAGAAATAGAAATAGAAATAGAAATAGAAATAGAAATAGAAATAGAAATAGAAATAGAAATAGAAATAGAAATAGAAATAGAAATAGAAATAGAAATAGAAATAGAAATAGAAATAGAAATAGAAATAGAAATAGAAATAGAAATAGAAATAGAAATAGAAATAGAAATAGAAATAGAAATAGAAATAGAAATAGAAATAGAAATAGAAATAGAAATAGAAATAGAAATAGAAATAGAAATAGAAATAGAAATAGAAATAGAAATAGAAATAGAAATAGAAATAGAAATAGAAATAGAAATAGAAATAGAAATAGAAATAGAAATAGAAATAGAAATAGAAATAGAAATAGAAATAGAAATAGAAATAGAAATAGAAATAGAAATAGAAATAGAAATAGAAATAGAAATAGAAATAGAAATAGAAATAGAAATAGAAATAGAAATAGAAATAGAAATAGAAATAGAAATAGAAATAGAAATAGAAATAGAAATAGAAATAGAAATAGAAATAGAAATAGAAATAGAAATAGAAATAGAAATAGAAATAGAAATAGAAATAGAAATAGAAATAGAAATAGAAATAGAAATAGAAATAGAAATAGAAATAGAAATAGAAATAGAAATAGAAATAGAAATAGAAATAGAAATCAATCAAAAATCAAAATCAAAAATATGTTTATTCAATAGGATACATTGTGATCACTTTAAAACGTCAACTTAAAACTAGCTACGCCTGTTCCAACCTCCTTACGCCGGCAAAAGAACAGGCAAGAAACGCCCGGCAGGTAATTTTTTTGGCGCGATCACATTGACAATTTTATTCTTATTACTAATTGATTGAATTGGAGCAAGTTCACTAAAATCCCAAGCTTTTTTTTTTGTCATCTAATAGTCTGATATTTTTTATTTAGCTTTACTAATAAGAAGATTTCTCTTGTTTGGTTGTACACATTGGGATATGGGAACATGAATATTAACGAGTTGCGGGATCACAACCAAAGCAGACCAGACCCCACAAGCAGCACCCGTTCACGAGTTGACGCATGTGCCAGCCATCGCTCTCCTCGACCATATGAGAGGGAAGAGGGCGACCCGACACATGACGCCGCTGCAAGCAAAGTCACTTTCGTGAGCATGACTGTTTTGGCTGTTTACCGAAAATGGTTAGAATAGGGGAAATAGGGAGAATAGATAGATAGAAAGAAAGATAGATAGATTAACTACAATCCCAAGCTTGTTTGTCATCCAGATAGTCCGATATTTTATAATAAGCTTTACTAATGAGATTTCTCTTTATACGAATTTGAAATTTTGTTATAGACAAGTCTTGAATTTCACTTGGGATTTTGTTGAAAAAGCGTACACATTGACCTTTGAACGAGTTGCTAACTTTATGGAGCCTAGTGGTGGGTACAGCAATTTTATCTTTGTTTCTAGTATTAAAATTGTGATAATCACTTCTCTTTTTGAAGCTATTTAAATTTTTCCGTATGTACATTACATTTTCATAAATATATTGACAAATAACTGTCATTATTTTGGTTTCTTTAAACTTAATTCTTAAAGATTCTCTGGGGCCCATGTTATAAATCGCACGAACAGCTCTCTTCTGCAATACAAATATGGTGTTAATATCAGCAGCGTTTCCCCACAGCAATATTCCATAGGACATAATGCTGTGAAAATAGCTGAAATAGACTAGTCTGGCTGTATCAACGTCAGTAAGGTGACGGATCTTCTTTACAGCATATGCTGCAGAGCTAAGTCTGCTCGATAGACTGACAATATGTGGACCCCATTGCAATTTGTGATCTAAAGTTATGCCTAAGAATACTGTAGTCTTGACAAGGTCCAATTCTTCGTCCTTAATTTTTACATTTGTTGGTACTTCTTTAACATTGGGCAGCACAAATCTCAAGCATTTTGTCTTTTTTCCATTTAACATCAAATTGTTCGCATCAAACCAGTCTGTAACTTTGGAGAGAGCATTGTTCACGTCGTCAGAAATGTTATGTTGTCGCTTTAACTTAAATAAAAGTGACGTATCATCAGCAAACAATACTATTTCGTGATTGTCACTAACAAGGCTGGGCAAATCATTGATGTAAACTAAAAACAGAAAAGGTCCGAGTATTGAACCCTGCGGAACTCCCATTGTGACTACTGACCCCGAGGATCGCTTCCCGTTCACGTCAACTCTCTGAATCCTATCACTAAGGTATGAGGTTACAAGGTCCAGAGGAACACCTCGAATACCATAGTGCCGGAGCTTCCTGATCAGTGTCTCGTGGTGAACACAATCAAATGCCTTGGACAAGTCACAGAACACGCCTAGAGCGTCCCGTGACTCCTCCCAGGCATCATAGATGTGAGTTAATAACTCGACACCAGCATCAGTAGTAGAGCGACCACGCGTAAAGCCAAACTGTTTTTGATTAAGTAATTTGTTTGCTGAGAAATGTCTTTGCAATTGATTTAGAATAAGTTTTTCGAATATTTTACTAAATGTTGGTAATACTGATATTGGTCTAAAGTTAGTAGGGTCAGTCGTTGTACCCGATTTAAACAAGGGTGTTATCTTACTATGTTTCATCAGATCAGGAAACACGCCGTCGTCAATACATTTGTTAAATATTAGGGCTAATTCGGGTGCAATCATTTCAATTAATGGCTTAACAACGGTCACGGATATAGAAATAGAAATAGAAATAGAAATAGAAATAGAAATAGAAATAGAAATAGAAATAGAAATAGAAATAGAAATAGAAATAGAAATAGAAATAGAAATAGAAATAGAAATAGAAATAGAAATAGAAATAGAAATAGAAATAGAAATAGAAATAGAAATAGAAATAGAAATAGAAATAGAAATAGAAATAGAAATAGAAATAGAAATAGAAATAGAAATAGAAATAGAAATAGAAATAGAAATAGAAATAGAATAGAATAGAAATAGAAATAAATAGAAATAGAAATAGAAATAGAAATAGAAATAGAAATAGAAATAGAAATAGAAATAGAAATAGAAATAGAAATAGAAATAGAAATAGAAATAGAAATAGAAATAGAAATAGAAATAGAAATAGAAATAGAAATAGAAATAGAAATAGAAATAGAAATAGAAATAGAAATAGAAATAGAAATAGAAATAGAAATAGAAATAGAAATAGAAATAGAAATAGAAATAGAAATAGAAATAGAAATAGAAATAGAAATAGAAATAGAAATAGAAATAGAAATAGAAATAGAAATAGAAATAGAAATAGAAATAGAAATAGAAATAGAAATAGAAATAGAAATAGAAATAGAAATAGAAATAGAAATAGAAATAGAAATAGAATAGAAATAGAATAGAAATAGAAATAGAAATAGAAATAGAAATAGAAATAGAAATAGAAATAGAAATAGAAATAGAAATAGAAATAGAAATAGAAATAGAAATAGAAATAGAAATAGAAATAGAAATAGAAATAGAAATAGAAATAGAAATAGAAATAGAAATAGAATAGAAATAGAAATAGAAATAGAAATAGAAATAGAAATAGAAATAGAAATAGAATAGAAATAGAAATAGAAATAGAAATAGAAATAGAAATAGAAATAGAAATAGAAATAGAAATAGAAATAGAAATAGAAATAGAAATAGAAATAGAAATAGAAATAGAAATAGAAATAGAAATAGAAATAGAAATAGAAATAGAAATAGAAATAGAAATAGAAATAGAAATAGAAATAGAAATAGAAATAGAAATAGAAATAGAAATAGAAATAGAAATAGAAATAGAAATAGAATAGAAATAGAAATAGAAATAGAAATAGAAATAGAAATAGAAATAGAAATAGAAATAGAAATAGAAATAGAAATAGAAATAGAAATAGAAATAGAAATAGAAATAGAAATAGAAATAGAAATAGAAATAGAAATAGAAATAGAAATAGAAATAGAAAAGAATAGAAAAAGAAATAGAAATAGAAAATAGAAATAGAAATAGAAATAGAAATAGAAATAGAAATAGAAATAGAAATAGAAATAGAAATAGAATAGAAATAGAAATAGAAATAGAAATAGAAATAGAAATAGAAATAGAAATAGAAATAGAAATAAATAGAAATAGAAATAGAAATAGAAATAGAAATAGAAATAGAAATAGAAATAGAAATAGAAATAGAAATAGAAATAGAAATAGAAATAGAAATAGAAATAGAAATAAATAGAAATAGAAATAGAAATAGAATAGAAATAGAAATAGAAATAGAAATAGAAATAGAAATAGAAATAGAAATAGAAATAGAAATAGAAATAGAAATAGAAATAGAAATAGAAATAGAAATAGAAATAGAAATAGAATAGAAATAGAAATAGAAATAGAAATAGAAATAGAAATAGAAATAGAAATAGAAATAGAAATAGAAATAGAAATAGAAATAGAAATAGAAATAGAAATAGAAATAGAAATAGAAATAGAAATAGAAATAGAAATAGAAATAGAAATAGAAATAGAAATAGAAATAGAAATAGAAATAGAAATAGAAATAGAAATAGAAATAGAAATAGAAATAGAAATAGAAATAGAAATAGAAATAGAAATAGAAATAGAAATAGAAATAGAAATAGAAATAGAAATAGAAATAGAAATAGAAATAGAAATAGAAATAGAAATAGAAATAGAAATAGAAATAGAAATAGAAATAGAAATAGAAATAAAATAGAAATAGAAATAGAAAATAGAAATAGAAATAGAAATAGAAATAAAATAGAAATAGAAATAGAAATAGAAATAGAAATAGAAATAGAAATAGAAATAGAAATAGAAATAGAAATAGAAATAGAAATAGAAATAGAAATAGAAATAGAAATAGAAATAGAAATAGAAATAGAAATAGAAATAGAAATAGAAATAGAAATAGAAATAGAAATAGAAATAGAAATAGAAAATAGAAATAGAAATAGAAATAGAAATAGAAATAGAAATAGAAATAGAAATAGAAATAGAAATAGAAATAGAAATAGAAATAGAAATAGAAATAGAAATAGAAATAGAAATAGAAATAGAATAGAAATAGAAATAGAAATAGAAATAGAAATAGAAATAGAAATAGAAATAGAAATAGAAATAGAAATAGAAATAGAAATAGAAAATAGAAATAGAAATAGAAATAGAAATAGAAATAGAAATAGAAATAGAAATAGAAATAGAAATAGAAATAGAAATAGAAATAGAAATAGAAATAGAAATAGAAATAGAAATAGAAATAGAAATAGAAATAGAAATAGAAATAGAAATAGAAATAGAAATAGAAATAGAAATAGAAATAGAAATAGAAATAGAAATAGAAATAGAAATAGAAATAGAAATAGAAATAGAAATAGAAATAGAAATAGAAATAGAAATAGAAATAGAAATAGAAATAGAAATAGAAATAGAAATAGAAATAGAAATAGAAATAGAAATAGAAATAGAAATAGAAATAGAAATAGAAATAGAATAGAAATAGAAATAGAAATAGAAATAGAAATAGAAATAGAAATAGAATAGAAATAGAAATAGAAATAGAAATAGAAATAGAAATAGAAAATAGAAATAGAAATAGAAATAGAAATAGAAATAGAAATAGAAATAGAAATAGAAATAGAAATAGAAATAGAAATAGAAATAGAAATAGAAATAGAAATAGAATAGAAATAGAATAGAAATAGAAATAGAAATAGAATAGAAATAGAAATAGAAATAGAAATAGAAATAGAAATAGAAAATAGAAATAGAAATAGAAATAGAAATAGAAATAGAAATAGAAATAGAAATAGAAATAGAAATAGAAATAGAAATAGAAATAGAAATAGAAATAGAAATAGAAATAGAAATAGAAATAGAAAGAAATAGAAATAGAAATAGAAATAGAAATAGAAATAGAAATAGAAATAGAAATAGAAATAGAAATAGAAATAGAAATAGAAATAGAAATAGAAATAGAAATAGAAATAGAAATAGAAATAGAAATAGAAATAGAAATAGAAATAGAAATAGAAATAGAATAGAAATAGAAATAGAAATAGAAATAGAAATAGAAATAGAAATAGAAATAGAAATAGAAATAGAAATAGAAATAGAAATAGAAATAGAAATAGAAATAGAAATAGAAATAGAAATAGAAATAGAAATAGAAATAGAAATAGAAATAGAAATAGAAATAGAAATAGAAATAGAAATAGAAATAGAAATAGAAATAGAAATAGAAATAGAAATAGAAATAGAAATAGAAATAGAAATAGAAATAGAAATAGAAATAGAAATAGAAATAGAAATAGAAATAGAAATAGAAATAGAAATAGAAATAGAAATAGAAATAGAAATAGAAATAGAAATAGAAAATAGAAATAGAAATAGAAATAGAAATAGAAATAGAAATAGAAATAGAAATAGAAATAGAAATAGAAATAGAAATAGAAATAGAAATAGAAATAGAATAGAAATAGAAATAGAAATAGAAATAGAAATAGAAATAGAAATAGAAATAGAAATAGAATAGAAATAGAAATAGAAATAGAAATAGAAATAGAAATAGAAATAGAAATAGAAATAGAAATAGAAATAGAAATAGAAATAGAAATAGAAATAGAAATAGAAATAGAAATAGAAATAGAAATAGAAATAGAAATAGAAATAGAAATAGAAATAGAAATAGAAATAGAAAAAGAAATAGAAATAGAAATAGAAATAGAAATAGAAATAGAAATAGAAATAGAAATAGAAATAGAAATAGAAATAGAAATAGAAATAGAAATAGAAATAGAAATAGAAATAGAAATAGAAATAAAATAGAAATAGAAATAGAAATAGAAATAGAAATAGAAATAGAAATAGAAATAGAAATAGAAATAGAAATAGAAATAGAAATAGAAATAGAAATAGAAATAGAAATAGAAATAGAAATAGAAATAGAAATAGAAATAGAAATAGAAATAGAAATAGAAATAGAAATAGAATAGAAATAGAAATAGAAATAGAAATAGAAATAGAAATAGAAATAGAAATAGAAATAGAAATAGAAATAGAAATAGAAATAGAAATAGAAATAGAAATAGAAATAGAAATAGAAATAGAAATAGAAATAGAAATAGAAATAGAAATAGAAATAGAAATAGAAATAGAAATAGAAATAGAAATAGAAATAGAAATAGAAATAGAAAAAGAACTAGAAATAGAAATAGAAAAAAGAAATAGAAATAGAAATAGAAATAGAAATAGAAATAGAAATAGAAATAGAAATAGAAATAGAAATAGAAATAGAAATAGAAATAGAAATAGAAATAGAAATAGAAATAGAAATAGAAATAGAAATAGAAATAGAAATAGAAATAGAAATAGAAATAGAAATAGAAATAGAAATAGAAATAGAAATAGAAATAGAAATAGAAATAGAAATAGAAATAGAAATAGAAATAGAAATAGAAATAGAAATAGAAATAGAAATAGAAATAGAAATAGAAATAGAAATAGAAATAGAAATAGAAATAGAAATAGAAATAGAATAGAAATAGAAATAGAAATAGAAATAGAAATAGAAATAGAAATAGAAATAGAAATAGAAATAGAAATAGAAATAGAAATAGAAATAGAAATAGAAATAGAAATAGAAATAGAAATAGAAATAGAAATAGAAATAGAAATAGAAATAGAAATAGAAATAGAAATAGAAATAGAAATAGAAATAGAAATAGAAATAGAAATAGAAATAGAAATAGAAATAGAAATAGAAATAGAAATAGAAATATAGAAATAGAAATAGAAATAGAAATAGAAATAGAAATAGAAATAGAAATAGAAATAGAAATAGAAATAGAAATAGAAATAGAAATAGAAATAGAAATAGAAATAGAAATAGAAATAGAAATAGAAATAGAATAGAAATAGAAATAGAAATAGAAATAGAAATAGAAATAGAAATAGAAATAGAAATAGAAATAGAAATAGAATAGAAATAGAAATAGAAATAGAAATAGAAATAGAAATAGAAATAGAAATAGAATAGAAATAGAAATAGAAATAGAAATAGAAATAGAAATAGAAATAGAAATAGAAATAGAAATAGAAATAGAAATAGAAATAGAAATAGAAATAGAAATAGAAATAGAAATAGAAATAGAAATAGAAATAGAAATAGAAATAGAAATAGAAATAGAAATAGAAATAGAAATAGAAATAGAAATAGAAATAGAAATAGAAATAGAAATAGAAATAGAAATAGAATAGAAATAGAAATAGAAATAGAAATAGAAATAGAAATAGAATAGAAATAGAAATAGAAATAGAAATAGAAATAGAAATAGAAATAGAAATAGAAATAGAAATAGAAATAGAAATAGAAATAGAAATAGAAATAGAAATAGAAATAGAAATAGAAATAGAAATAGAAATAGAAATAGAAATAGAAATAGAAATAGAAATAGAAATAGAAATAGAAATAGAAATAGAAATAGAAATAGAAATAGAAATAGAAATAGAAATAGAAATAGAAATAGAAATAGAAATAGAAATAGAAATAGAAATAGAAATAGAAATAGAAATAGAAATAGAAATAGAAATAGAAATAGAAATAGAAATAGAAATAGAAATAGAAATAGAAATAGAAATAGAAATAGAAATAGAAATAGAAATAGAAATAGAAATAGAAATAGAAATAGAAATAGAAATAGAAATAGAAATAGAAATAGAAATAGAAATAGAAATAGAAATAGAAATAGAAATAGAAATAGAAATAGAAATAGAAATAGAAATAGAAATAGAAATAGAAATAGAAATAGAAATAGAAATAGAAATAGAAATAGAAATAGAAATAGAAATAGAAATAGAAATAGAAATAGAAATAGAAATAGAAATAGAAATAGAAATAGAAATAGAAATAGAAATAGAAATAGAAATAGAAATAGAATAGAAATAGAAATAGAAATAGAAATAGAAATAGAAATAGAAATAGAAATAGAAATAGAAATAGAAATAGAAATAGAAAATAGAAATAGAAATAGAAATAGAAATAGAAATAGAAATAGAAATAGAAATAGAAATAGAAATAGAAATAGAAATAGAAATAGAAATAGAAATAGAAATAGAAATAGAAATAGAAATAGAAATAGAAATAGAAATAGAAATAGAAATAGAAATAGAAATAGAAATAGAAATAGAAATAGAAATAGAAATAGAAATAGAAATAGAAATAGAAATAGAAATAGAAATAGAAATAGAAATAGAAATAGAAATAGAAATAGAAATAGAAATAGAAATAGAAATAGAAATAGAAATAGAAATAGAAATAGAAATAGAAATAGAAATAGAAATAGAAATAGAAATAGAAATAGAAATAGAAATAGAAATAGAAATAGAAATAGAAATAGAAATAGAAATAGAAATAGAAATAGAAATAGAAATAGAAATAGAAATAGAAATAGAAATAGAAAATAGAAATAGAAATAGAAATAGAAATAGAAATAGAAATAGAAATAGAAATAGAAATAGAAATAGAAATAGAAATAGAAATAGAAATAGAAATAGAAATAGAAATAGAAATAGAAATAGAAATAGAAATAGAAATAGAAATAGAAATAGAAATAGAAATAGAAATAGAAATAGAAATAGAAATAGAAATAGAAATAGAAATAGAAATAGAAATAGAAATAGAAATAGAAATAGAAATAGAAATAGAAATAGAAATAGAAATAGAAATAGAAATAGAAATAGAAATAGAAATAGAAATAGAAATAGAAATAGAAATAGAAATAGAAATAGAAATAGAAATAGAAATAGAAATAGAAATAGAAATAGAAATAGAAATAGAAATAGAAATAGAAATAGAAATAGAAATAGAAATAGAAATAGAAATAGAAATAGAAATAGAAATAGAAATAGAAATAGAAATAGAAATAGAAATAGAAATAGAAATAGAAATAGAAATAGAAATAGAAATAGAAATAGAAATAGAAAATAGAAATAGAAATAGAAAATAGAAATAGAAATAGAAATAGAAATAGAAATAGAAATAGAAATAGAAATAGAAATAGAAATAGAAATAGAAATAGAAATAGAAATAGAAATAGAAATAGAAATAGAAATAGAAATAGAAATAGAAATAGAAATAGAAATAGAAATAGAAATAGAAATAGAAATAGAAATAGAAATAGAAATAGAAATAGAAATAGAAATAGAAATAGAAATAGAAATAGAAATAGAAATAGAAATAGAAATAGAAATAGAAATAGAAATAGAAATAGAAATAGAATAGAAATAGAAATAGAAATAGAAATAGAAATAGAAATAGAAATAGAAATAGAAATAGAAATAGAAATAGAAATAGAAATAGAAATAGAAATAGAAATAGAAATAGAAATAGAAATAGAAATAGAAATAGAAATAGAAATAGAAATAGAAATAGAAATAGAAATAGAAATAGAAATAGAAATAGAAATAGAAATAGAAATAGAAATAGAAATAGAAATAGAAATAGAAATAGAAATAGAAATAGAAATAGAAATAGAAATAGAAATAGAAATAGAAATAGAAATAGAAATAGAAATAGAAATAGAAATAGAAATAGAAATAGAAATAGAAATAGAAATAGAAATAGAAATAGAAATAGAAATAGAAATAGAAATAGAAATAGAAATAGAAATAGAAATAGAAATAGAAATAGAAATAGAAATAGAAATAGAAATAGAAATAGAAATAGAAATAGAAATAGAAATAGAAATAGAAATAGAAATAGAAATAGAAATAGAAATAGAAATAGAAATAGAAATAGAAATAGAAATAGAAATAGAAATAGAAATAGAAATAGAAATAGAAATAGAAATAGAAATAGAAATAGAAATAGAAATAGAAATAGAAATAGAAATAGAAATAGAAATAGAAATAGAAATAGAAATAGAAATAGAAATAGAAATAGAAATAGAAATAGAAATAGAAATAGAAATAGAAATAGAAATAGAAATAGAAATAGAAATAGAAATAGAAATAGAAATAGAAATAGAAATAGAAATAGAAATAGAAATAGAAATAGAAATAGAAATAGAATAGAAATAGAAATAGAAATAGAAATAGAAATAGAAATAGAAATAGAAATAGAAATAGAAATAGAAATAGAAATAGAAATAGAAATAGAAATAGAAATAGAAATAGAAATAGAAATAGAAATAGAAATAGAAATAGAAATAGAAATAGAAATAGAAATAGAAATAGAAATAGAAATAGAAATAGAAATAGAAATAGAAATAGAAATAGAAATAGAAATAGAAATAGAAATAGAAATAGAAATAGAATAGAAATAGAAATAGAAATAGAAATAGAATAAAATAGAAATAGAAATAGAAATAGAAATAGAAATAGAAATAGAAATAGAAATAGAAATAGAAATAGAAATAGAAATAGAAATAGAAATAGAAATAGAAATAGAAATAGAAATAGAAATAGAAATAGAATAGAAATAGAAATAGAAATAGAAATAGAAATAGAAATAGAAATAGAAATAGAAATAGAAATAGAAATAGAAATAGAAATAGAAATAGAAATAGAAATAGAAATAGAAATAGAAATAGAAATAGAAATAGAAATAGAAATAGAAATAGAAATAGAAATAGAAATAGAAATAGAAATAGAAATAGAAATAGAAATAGAAATAGAAATAGAAATAGAAATAGAAATAGAAATAGAAATAGAAATAGAAATAGAAATAGAAATAGAAATAGAAATAGAAATAGAAAGAAATAGAAATAGAAATAGAAATAGAAATAGAAATAGAAATAGAAATAGAAATAGAAATAGAAAATAGAAATAGAAATAGAAATAGAAATAGAAATAGAAATAGAAATAGAAATAGAAATAGAATAGAATAGAAATAGAAATAGAAATAGAAATAGAAATAGAAATAGAAATAGAAATAGAAATAGAAATAGAAATAGAAATAGAAATAGAAATAGAAATAGAAATAGAAATAGAAATAGAAATAGAAATAGAAATAGAAATAGAAATAGAAATAGAAATAGAAATAGAAATAAATAGAAATAGAAATAGAAATAGAAATAGAAATAGAAATAGAAATAGAAATAGAAATAGAAATAGAATAGAAAATAGAAATAGAATAGAAATAGAAATAGAAATAGAAATAGAAATAGAAATAGAAATAGAAATAGAAATAGAAATAGAAATAGAAATAGAAATAGAAATAGAAATAGAAATAGAAAAAGAAATAGAAAAAGAAAAAGAAAAAGAAAAAGAAATAGAAATAGAAATAGAAATAGAAATAGAAATAGAAATAGAAATAGAAATAGAAAATAGAAATAGAAATAGAAATAGAAATAGAAATAGAAATAGAAATAGAATAGAAATAGAAATAGAAATAGAAATAGAAATAGAAATAGAAATAGAAATAGAAATAGAAATAGAAATAGAAATAGAAATAGAAATAGAAATAGAAATAGAAATAGAAATAGAAATAGAAATAGAAATAGAAATAAAATAGAAATAGAAATAGAAATAGAAATAGAAAGAATAGAAATAGAAATAGAAATAGAAATAGAAATAGAAATAGAAATAGAAATAGAAATAGAAATAGAAATAGAAATAGAAATAGAAATAGAAATAGAAATAGAAATAGAAATAGAAATAGAAATAGAAATAGAAATAGAAATAGAAATAGAAATAGAAATAGAAATAGAAATAGAAATAGAAATAGAAATAGAAATAGAAATAGAAATAGAAATAGAAATAGAAATAGAAATAGAAATAGAAATAGAAATAGAAATAGAAATAGAAATAGAAATAGAAATAGAAATAGAAATAGAAATAGAAATAGAAATAGAAATAGAAATAGAAAATAGAAATAGAAATAGAAATAGAAATAGAAATAGAAATAGAAATAGAAATAGAAATAGAAATAGAAATAGAAATAGAATAGAAATAGAAATAGAAATAGAAATAGAAATAGAAATAGAAATAGAAATAGAAATAGAAATAGAAATAGAAATAGAAATAGAAATAGAAATAGAAATAGAAATAGAAATAGAAATAGAAATAGAAATAGAAATAGAAATAGAAATAGAAATAGAAATAGAAATAGAAATAGAAATAGAAATAGAAATAGAAATAGAAATAGAAATAGAAATAGAAATAGAAATAGAAATAGAAATAGAAATAGAAATAGAAATAGAAATAGAAATAGAAATAGAAATAGAAATAGAAATAGAAATAGAAATAGAAATAGAAATAGAAATAGAAATAGAAATAGAAATAGAAATAGAAATAGAAATAGAAATAGAAATAGAAATAGAAATAGAAATAGAAATAGAAATAGAAATAGAAATAGAAATAGAAATAGAAATAGAAATAGAAATAGAAATAGAAATAGAAATAGAAATAGAAATAGAAATAGAAAATAGAAATAGAAATAGAAATAGAAATAGAAATAGAAATAGAAATAGAAATAGAAATAGAAATAGAAATAGAAATAGAAATAGAAATAGAAATAGAAATAGAAATAGAAATAGAAATAGAAATAGAAATAGAAATAGAAATAGAAATAGAAATAGAAATAGAAATAGAAATAGAAATAGAAATAGAAATAGAAATAGAAATAGAAATAGAAATAGAAATAGAATAGAAATAGAAATAGAAATAGAAATAGAAATAGAAATAGAAATAGAAATAGAAATAGAAATAGAAATAGAAATAGAAATAGAAATAGAAATAGAAATAGAAATAGAAATAGAAATAGAAATAGAAATAGAAATAGAAATAGAAATAGAAATAGAATAGAAATAGAAATAGAAATAGAAATAGAAATAGAAATAGAAATAGAAATAGAAATAGAAATAGAAATAGAAATAGAAATAGAAATAGAAATAGAAATAGAAATAGAAATAGAAATAGAAATAGAAATAGAAATAGAAATAGAAATAGAAATAGAAATAGAAATAGAAATAGAAATAGAAATAGAAATAGAAATAGAAATAGAAATAGAAATAGAAATAGAAATAGAAATAGAAATAGAAATAGAAATAGAAATAGAAAAATAGAAATAGAAATAGAAATAGAAATAGAAATAGAAATAGAAATAGAAATAGAAATAGAAATAGAAATAGAAATAGAAATAGAAATAGAAATAGAAATAGAAATAGAAATAGAAATAGAAATAGAAATAGAAATAGAAATAGAAATAGAAATAGAAATAGAAATAGAAATAGAAATAGAAATAGAAATAGAAATAGAAATAGAAATAGAAATAGAAATAAATAGAAATAGAAATAGAAATAGAAATAGAAATAGAAATAGAAATAGAAATAGAAATAGAAATAGAAATAGAAATAGAAATAGAAATAGAAATAGAAATAGAAATAGAAATAGAAATAGAAATAGAAATAGAAATAGAAATAGAAATAGAAATAGAAATAGAAATAGAAATAGAAATAGAAATAGAAATAGAAATAGAAATAGAAATAGAAATAGAAATAGAAATAGAAATAGAAATAGAAATAGAAATAGAAATAGAAATAGAAATAGAAATAGAAAAGAAATAGAAATAGAAATAGAAATAGAAATAGAAATAGAAATAGAAATAGAAATAGAAATAGAAATAGAAATAGAAATAGAAATAGAAATAGAAATAGAAATAGAAATAGAAATAGAAATAGAAATAGAAATAGAAATAGAATAGAAATAGAAATAGAAATAGAAATAGAAATAGAAATAGAAATAGAAATAGAAATAGAAATAGAAATAGAAATAGAAATAGAAATAGAAATAGAAATAGAAATAGAAATAGAAATAGAAATAGAATAGAAATAGAAATAGAAATAGAAATAGAAATAGAAATAGAAATAGAAATAGAAATAGAAATAGAAATAGAAATAGAAATAGAAATAGAAATAGAAATAGAAATAGAAATAGAAATAGAAATAGAAATAGAAATAGAAATAGAAATAGAAATAGAAATAGAAATAGAAATAGAAATAGAAATAGAAATAGAATAGAAATAGAAATAGAAAATAGAAAAAGAAATAGAAATAGAAATAGAAATAGAAATAGAAATAGAAATAGAAATAGAAATAGAAATAGAAATAGAAATAGAAATAGAAATAGAAATAGAAATAGAAATAGAAATAGAAATAGAAATAGAAATAGAAATAGAAATAGAAATAGAAATAGAAATAGAAATAGAAATAGAAATAGAAATAGAAATAGAAATAGAAATAGAAATAGAAATAGAAATAGAAATAGATAGAAATAGAAATAGAAATAGAAATAGAAATAGAAATAGAAATAGAAATAGAAATAGAAATAGAAATAGAAATAGAAATAGAAATAGAAATAGAAATAGAAATAGAAATAGAAATAGAAATAGAAATAGAAATAGAAATAGAAATAGAAATAGAAATAGAAATAGAAATAGAAATAGAAATAGAAATAGAAATAGAAATAGAAATAGAAATAGAAATAGAAATAGAAATAGAAATAGAAATAGAAATAGAAATAGAAATAGAAATAGAAATAGAAATAGAAATAGAAATAGAAATAGAAATAGAAATAGAAATAGAAATAGAAAATAGAAATAGAAATAGAAATAGAAATAGAAATAGAAATAGAAATAGAAATAGAAATAGAAATAGAAATAGAAATAGAAATAGAATAGAAATAGAAATAGAAATAGAAATAGAAATAGAAATAGAAATAGAAATAGAAATAGAAATAGAAATAGAAATAGAAATAGAAATAGAAATAGAAATAGAAATAGAAATAGAATAGAAATAGAAATAGAAATAGAAATAGAAATAGAAATAGAAATAGAAATAGAAATAGAAATAGAAATAGAAATAGAAATAGAAATAGAAATAGAAATAGAAATAGAAATAGAAATAGAAATAGAAATAGAAATAGAAATAGAAATAGAAATAGAAATAGAAATAGAAATAGAAATAGAAATAGAATAGAAATAGAAATAGAAATAGAAATAGAAATAGAAATAGAAATAGAAATAGAAATAGAAATAGAAATAGAAATAGAAATAGAAATAGAAATAGAAATAGAAATAGAATAGAAATAGAAATAGAAATAGAAATAGAAATAGAAATAGAAATAGAAATAGAATAGAAATAGAAATAGAAATAGAAATAGAAATAGAAATAGAAATAGAAATAGAAATAGAAATAGAAATAGAAATAGAAATAGAATAGAAATAGAAATAGAAATAGAAATAGAAATAGAAATAGAAATAGAAATAGAAATAGAAATAGAAATAGAAATAAATAGAAATAGAAATAGAAATAGAATAGAAATAGAAATAGAAATAGAAATAGAAATAGAAATAGAAATAGAAATAGAAATAGAAATAGAAATAGAAATAGAAATAGAAATAGAAATAGAAATAGAAATAGAAATAGAAATAGAAATAGAAATAGAAATAGAAATAGAAATAGAAATAGAATAGAAATAGAAATAGAAATAGAAATAGAAATAGAAATAGAAATAGAAATAGAAATAGAAATAGAAATAGAAATAGAAATAGAAATAGAAATAGAAATAGAAATAGAAATAGAAATAGAAATAGAAATAGAAATAGAAATAGAAATAGAAATAGAAATAGAAATAGAAATAGAAATAGAAATAGAAATAGAAATAGAAATAGAAATAGAAATAGAAATAGAAATAAATAGAAATAGAAATAGAAATAGAAATAGAAATAGAAATAGAAATAGAAATAGAAATAGAAATAGAAATAGAAATAGAAATAGAAATAGAAATAGAAATAAGAAATAGAAATAGAAATAGAAATAGAAATAGAAATAGAAATAGAAATAGAAATAGAAATAGAAATAGAAATAGAAATAGAAATAGAAATAGAAATAGAAATAGAAATAGAAATAGAAATAGAAATAGAAATAGAAATAGAAATAGAAAAAGAAATAGAAATAGAAATAGAAATAGAAATAGAAATAGAAATAGAAATAGAAATAGAAATAGAATAGAAATAGAAATAGAAATAGAAATAGAAATAGAAATAGAAATAGAAATAGAAATAGAAATAGAATAGAAATAGAAATAGAAATAGAAATAGAAATAGAAATAGAAATAGAAATAGAAATAGAAATAGAAATAGAAATAGAAATAGAAATAGAAATAGAAATAGAAATAGAAATAGAAATAGAAATAGAAATAGAAATAGAAATAGAAATAGAAATAGAAATAGAAATAGAAATAGAAATAGAAATAGAAATAGAAATAGAAATAGAAATAGAAATAGAAATAGAAATAGAAATAGAAATAGAAATAGAAATAGAAATAGAAATAGAAATAGAAATAGAAATAGAAATAGAAATAGAAATAGAAATAGAAATAGAAATAGAAATAGAAATAGAAATAGAAATAGAAATAGAAATAGAAATAGAAATAGAAATAGAAATAGAAATAGAAATAGAAATAGAAATAGAAATAGAAATAGAAATAGAAATAGAAATAGAAATAGAAATAGAAATAGAAATAGAAATAGAAATAGAAATAGAAATAGAAATAGAAATAGAAATAGAAATAGAAATAGAAATAGAAATAGAAATAGAAATAGAAATAGAAATAGAAATAGAATAGAAATAGAAATAGAAATAGAAATAGAAATAGAAATAGAAATAGAAATAGAAATAGAAATAGAAATAGAAATAGAAATAGAAATAGAAATAGAAATAGAAATAGAAATAGAAATAGAAATAGAAATAGAAATAGAAATAGAAATAGAAATAGAAAGAAATAGAAATAGAAATAGAAATAGAAATAGAAATAGAAATAGAAATAGAAATAGAAATAGAAATAGAAATAGAAATAGAAATAGAAATAGAAATAGAAATAGAAATAGAAATAGAAATAGAAATAGAAATAGAAATAGAAATAGAAATAGAAATAGAAATAGAAATAGAAATAGAAATAGAAATAGAAATAGAAATAGAAATAGAAATAGAAATAGAAATAGAAATAGAAATAGAAATAGAAATAGAAATAGAAATAGAAATAGAAATAGAAATAGAAATAGAAATAGAAATAGAAATAGAAATAGAAATAGAAATAGAAATAGAAATAGAAATAGAAATAGAAATAGAAATAGAAATAGAAATAGAAATAGAAATAGAAATAGAAATAGAAATAGAAATAGAAATAGAAATAGAAATAGAAATAGAAATAGAAATAGAAATAGAAATAGAAATAGAAATAGAAATAGAAATAGAAATAGAAATAGAAATAGAAATAGAAATAGAAATAGAAATAGAAATAGAAATAGAAATAGAAATAGAAATAGAAATAGAAATAGAAATAGAAATAGAAATAGAAATAGAAATAGAAATAGAAATAGAAATAGAAATAGAAATAAATAAATAGAAATAGAAATAGAAATAGAAATAGAAATAGAAATAGAAATAGAAATAGAAATAGAAATAGAATAGAAATAGAAATAGAAATAGAAATAGAAATAGAAATAGAAATAGAAATAGAAATAGAAATAGAAATAGAAATAGAAATAGAAATAGAAATAGAAATAGAAATAGAAATAGAAATAGAAATAGAAATAGAAATAGAAATAGAAATAGAAATAGAAATAGAAATAGAAATAGAAATAGAAATAGAAATAGAAATAGAAATAGAAATAGAAATAGAAATAGAAATAGAAATAGAAATAGAAATAGAAATAGAAATAGAAATAGAAATAGAAATAGAAATAGAAATAGAAAATAGAAATAGAAATAGAAATAGAAATAGAAATAGAAATAGAAATAGAAATAGAAATAGAAATAGAAAATAGAAATAGAAATAGAAATAGAAATAGAAATAGAAATAGAAATAGAAATAGAAA
>OV928065.1:0-16693 GCA_931315375.2 Opisthograptis luteolata
TTAAATAGCTTATAAATAGAGTGTAATATTGAAGATATTAAGGAGGTAAATTTATCTTTAAATAAATATTTATAAAAAAATTTTTTTATTTTTACAATGAAAATGTAATGTTTTATGTAAACTATATAAATTGTAAATAAATAGAAGAAGAAATATTAATGGAATTAAACCACTAAAAATAAAGTTAGCAGCTTAATTTTAATCTTTATATTTCATTTTTTAATTGGAATAAAATTCAATTTTATCATTAACAGTGATATACCTCTAACTTTGGTTTCAATTAATAAATAAGGAGTATATTTTACTCTTTCTTTTAAGTCGAAATTAAATGCATTTTTGCTTCTTATTTAAGATAAATTGATTTTCAATTTTTTTTGATTGCAAATCAAATGTTTTTTTTTAAACTATAATCCTTATTATTTAATTTGTTCAATTTAATATATTTTGATTTCATTCATGGTATAGCCCAACTAATAAAATAAATATAAAAAAAAATCTAATTTTTATTCAAATAATAAAGTTTACTAAGTTAAATAATTTGATAATTGGGAAAATTAATGCGATTTCAACATCAAAAATTAAAAAAATTATTGTGATTAAAAAAAAATGTAATGAGAATGGAATTCGTGCAGATGATTTAGGGTCAAATCCACATTCGAAGGGTGAACATTTTTCACGATCTATGAATGATTTTTTTGAAAGAATGATTGATAACAGTATTATGATATTAGAAATTACTATAATTATCGTAGTTATTGTGATTATTAAAATAATTATTTATATTAAAATTTTTAAACTTTTTGATTGGAAGTCAAATATACTTTTTATATTATATAAATTAATTAGTTACCTCATCAATAAATTGAAATATAAAGAAATAATCAAACTACATCAACAAAGTGTCAATATCATGCTGCAGCTTCAAATCCAAAGTGGTGATTTCTTGAAAAATGTTCATTTAAATGACGAAATAAACAAATAATTAAAAATATAGTCCCGATTATTACATGTAATCCATGAAATCCTGTTGCCATAAAAAATGTTGACCCATAAATACTATCTGCAATTGTAAAAGGTGCTTCTAAATATTCATATGCTTGTAAGATGGTAAAATAAATTCCTAAAATAATCGTTAAAAATAATCCTTTTGTACATTGAGAGTAATTATTTTCTATTATTGCGTGATGAGCTCATGTGATAGTAATTCCTGAGCTAATTAGAATAATAGTATTTAATAATGGAATTTGGAATGGGTTAAAAGGTGTAATTCCTATTGGAGGTCAAATTGCTCCAATTTCAATATTAGGGGATAGACTTCTATGGAAAAATGCCCAAAAAAATGACACAAAAAAAAAAATTTCAGAAACAATAAATAAAATTATTCCCCATCGAAGACCTTTAGTAACTAACATTGTATGTTTTCCTTGTAATGTTCCTTCTCGACAAATATCTCGTCATCATTGATACATTGTTAAGATAATAATTAAGTATCCTATAATTAATAAATTTATGTTAAAATTATGGAATCATTTGACTATTCCTGTAACTAAAGTTATAGTCCCGATAGCACCTGTCAAAGGTCATGGGCTGTAGTTAACTAAGTGATATGGGTGGTTAAAATTAATTTTCATTAGTTGTTTATTTTAATAATTATAATTAAATTCTTAATTAATTAACTTCTCTAGAATATAAAGTTCTTAAAATTGCAATAACATAGGATTGAATAATAGCAACTGCTGACTCTAAAATTAATAATAAAATTTGAATTATAACTAATATAATAATTATATATGAGGCTATATTAGATCCGGTACTTCTTAATAATGTTATTAATAAATGGCCGGCAATTATGTTAGCTGTTAGTCGAACAGCCAAAGTTCCTGGACGAATTACATTTCTAATTGTTTCAATTAATACTATGAAAGGCATTAAGATAGTAGGGGTTCCTTGTGGGATTATATGGGAGAATATGTGTTGGTAGTTGTTAATTCAGCCATATAATATAAATCTTAATCATAAAGGTAATGAAATAGATAATGATAAAGTTAAATGTCTAGTTCTTGTAAAAATATAAGGGAATAATCCTAAAAAATTATTAAATAAAATAAATGAAAATAATGAAATAAAAATAAAAGTTGATCCTTGAAAATAGTTATTTTTTAAAAGAGTTTTAAATTCATTATGAAGTTTTATTAAAATAAAATTTCAAAAAAAATAATGTCGATTAGGAATTAATCAAAATCTATAAGGAATGAAAATTAAACCAATTAATGTTCTGATTCAATTAATTGATAAATTAAATAAATTAGTTGATGGATCAAAAATTGAAAATAAGTTACTTATCATTTTCAATAAAAATTATTTTTTTTTTGGTTAAAATTATTATTTAATTTATTAAAATTTTTATTATTTTTAATGTAATAATTTATAATGTTAAAAATTAAAAAAATTAAAATAAATATAATAAAGGATAATAATCAATTAATAGGTATTATTTGAGGAATAAAAGAATATTACATTTAGTAATAATTTAAATTTGACATATTTATGTTATTTATTAACTAATTCTTTCATTAGAAGTAATTGTTAATTTACTATAAAATGGTTTAAGAGACCAGCACTTACTTTCAGTCATCTAATGATGAATAATTATTAATTCAATTAATAAAATTTTTGATTGAAATTCTTTCAATTACAATAGGTATAAAACTATGATTTGCCCCACAAATTTCTGAACATTGCCCAAAATAAATACCTGGACGATTAATAAAAAAATTAGTTTGATTTAATCGTCCTGGATTTGCGTCTACTTTTACACCTAATGAAGGAATAGTTCAGGAATGGATTACATCTGTTGCAGTAACTATAATTCGAATTTGGTTATTTATTGGTAGGGTAATACGATTATCAACATCTAACAATCGAAAATTTCTAAGATTAAGTTCTTTGGATGGGATTATATAAGAATCAAATTCAATATTATTAAAATCTGAATATTCATAACTTCAATATCATTGATGTCCAATAGATTTTAATGTGATTAAAGGATTATTTAATTCATCTAATAAATATAATAAACGTAAAGATGGTAATGCAATAAAAATTAAAGTAATTGCAGGTAAAATTGTTCAAATTAATTCAATTATTTGACCTTCTAAAAGAAATCGGTTAATATATTTATTAAATAATAAACTAATTATTAAATAACTAACTAAAATAGTAATTATAATTAAAATAACTAAAGTATGATCATGAAAGAAAATGATTTGTTCTATCAAGGGTGATGCTCCATTTTGTAGATTAAAATTTGATCATGTTGCCATTTCTAAAAAAAGGACATTCCTTTATAAATGGGGTTTAAATCCATTACATATTATCTGCCATATTAGAAGTTTCTTAAAATAGGTAATTCATTATATGAATGTTCTGCAGGGGGTAATTTTTGAAGTCATTCAATATTGGAAGATATATTTAAAGCGAATAAAATTAATCGTTGATTAATTATTGATTCTCAAATAATAATTAATATTAATATTACAGCTAATAAGGATATATAAGACCCTAAAGATGATATAATATTTCATGAAATATATGAATCTGGGTAGTCTGAATAACGTCGAGGTATTCCCGCTAACCCTAAAAAATGTTGTGGAAAGAAAGTTAAGTTTACTCCAACAAATATGATGAAAAATTGAATTTTTAATATATATGGGTTTAGGGATAAACCAGTAAATAACGGATATCAATGAATAAATCCCCCTAAAATTGCAAATACTGCTCCCATAGATAATACATAATGAAAATGTGCCACAACATAATAAGTATCATGTAATGTAATATCAATAGAAGAATTTGCTAAAATTACCCCAGTTAAACCTCCGACTGTAAATAAAAATACAAATCCTAATCTTCATAAAATAGATGGACTGTAATTAATTTGAGTTCCATGAAGAGTTGCTAATCAACTAAAAATTTTAATTCCAGTTGGTACGGCAATAATTATTGTGGCTGAGGTAAAATAAGCTCGAGTATCAATATCTATACCTACTGTGAATATGTGATGAGCTCAAACAATAAATCCTAAAATTCCAATTGCTATTATTGCATAAATTATTCCTAAACATCCGAAAGTTTCTTTTTTTCCTCTTTCTTGTGAAATAATGTGGGAAATTATCCCAAACCCAGGTAAAATTAAAATATAAACTTCTGGGTGTCCAAAAAATCAAAATAAATGTTGATATAAAATTGGATCCCCTCCTCCAGCAGGATCAAAAAATGATGTATTTAAATTTCGATCAGTTAATAGTATTGTAATAGCTCCCGCTAATACAGGGAGTGATAAAAGTAATAAAAATGCTGTAATTCCAACAGCTCACACAAATAAAGGTATTTGATCAAATGATAAATTATTTAATCGTATATTAATAATTGTGGTAATAAAATTAATTGCCCCTAAAATTGATGAAATACCGGCTAAATGAAGGGAAAAAATAGCTAAATCTACTGAACTTCCTCCGTGAGCAATATTAGATGATAAGGGGGGGTATACTGTTCATCCTGTTCCTGCCCCATTTTCTACAATTCTTCTAGAAATTAGTAAAGTGATAGAGGGGGGTAGTAATCAAAATCTTATATTATTTATACGAGGGAAAGCTATATCTGGGGCCCCCAATATTAAAGGTACCAATCAATTTCCAAATCCCCCAATTATAATAGGTATTACTATAAAAAAAATTATAATAAAAGCATGAGCTGTAACAATGGTATTATAAATTTGATCATCCCCAATTAAAGATCCAGGATTACCTAATTCAGCCCGAATTAATAATCTTAAAGAAGTTCCAACTATTCCTGCTCAAATACCAAAAATAAAATATAATGTTCCAATATCTTTATGATTTGTTGAATAAAGTCATTTTCGCTATATAAAATAAAATGGCTGAGTTTAAGCGATAAATTGTAAATTTATTAACGAGAAATATTCTCTTTTATTAATGATAATTATAATATAGTCTTAGTCTTATATTCAAAAAAAATGATATAAAATTGCAAATTTTAAGTTATAATTAAATATTATTAAGGCTTAAAGATAATATTCTTTATAAATAATTTTGAAGATTACTAGTTTTAATTTAACTTAAAACCTTTAAAAAAAAAATATAGTTCTTAAAATAATTCCTATAATTGAAATAATTGAAGTGAAATTTATAATAAGGAATAAATTATTTTTAAAATTAATTTTAAATCATTTTATTTTAAAATAATTTATTATAAATAAAGAGTAAATAATTCGAATATAAAAAAATAATATAATTAATCTTATTATAATAAATATAAAAGTTATCAAATAAAAATCATTAATCATTAAAAAATTAATAATGATTCATTTTGGGAAAAATCCAATAAATGGGGGCAATCCTCCTAGAGAGAGAAAATTAATTAATAAGTTAATTTTAATTATTGTTTTTAAATTTGTGATAAATAATTGATTAATAAAATATGTATTTATTACGTAAAAAAAAAAACATATAGTTCTGATTAAAAAAGAATATATAATTAAATAAAAAAATCATAAATTTTCTCTAATTATAATAGAAGAAATTATTCAACCTAGATTATTAATAGAGGAAAAAGCTATTATTTTTCGCAATGAAGTTTGATTTAAACCTCCAATAGCGCCGATAAAAATTCTTAATAAAATTCTGAAAATTAATAAATTTTTATTAAAATAATAAGACATTAAAATTATGGGGGTAATTTTTTGTCAGGTCATTAAAATAAAATTATTAAATCAAGATAAACCTTCTACAATATTAGGGAATCAAAAATGGAATGGGGCTGCTCCTATTTTTATTAGTAATGAAGAATTGGTTATTAATGAGATAATATTATTAATTTCAAAATTTTTAAATAAAATTATTTTTATAATAATATAAAATAAAAAATTAATTGAGGCGATAGATTGTGTTAAAAAGTATTTTAAAGTAGCTTCAGAAGCTAATAAATTATTAGAAATAGAAATTAGGGGGATAAATCTTATTAAATTAATTTCTAATCCAATTCAACAACCAAATCATGAATTTGATGAAATGGAAATTATTGTACTAAAAATTAAAATAAATATAAAAAATATTTTATTTGAGTTTATATTAAAAAAAATATAAAATATTAAATAAATTAATTTAAAGAATTTTAAATTCTTTATATGTATATGTAATATTATATTTTAGTGTATGATGCACTTTAATTTTTGATGTTAAAAGATATAGTTTAATTCTATAAAATATAATAATAAAGGTAATTTTTAATTTACATGATTTATCCTATCAGAATAATCCTTTATTCAGGCACTTTATTTTAAAAAAAAGATATTTTCTTTATATTTGAGGTATGAACTCAAAAGCTTAAATTTAGCTTATTTTTAATTTTTATTTTATTTATTTATATAAAAAATTATTAAAAATGGTTTTAAATCATTTTTGTTTAAATATTATATTTTAAAATTATTTAAATTATAAACATATATTTACCTATATATATATATATATATAATTTAATTAATTATTAAATATTTAATTTAAATTAAATATTTTAACGAATATATAAAATTTAATGGCAACTTATTATTCAAATATAATATTACAAAATAAATAGAGAAAGAAATATTAAACTTTTAATATATAATATTAATTTACCTATATATATATATATATAATTTAATTAATTATTAAATATTTAATTTAAATTAAATATTTTAACGAATATATAAAATTTAATGGCAACTTATTATTCAAATATAATATTACAAAATAAATAGAGAAAGAAATATTAAACTTTTAATATATAATATTAATTTACCTATATATATATATATATAATTTAATTAATTATTAAATATTTAATTTAAATTAAATATTTTAACGAATATATAAAATTTAATGGCAACTTATTATTCAAATATAATATTACAAAATAAATAGAGAAAGAAATATTAAACTTTTAATATATAATATTAATTTACCTATATATATATATATATAATTTAATTAATTATTAAATATTTAATTTAAATTAAATATTTTAACGAATATATAAAATTTAATGGCAACTTATTATTCAAATATAATATTACAAAATAAATAGAGAAAGAAATATTAAACTTTTAATATATAATATTAATTTACCTATATATATATATATATAATTTAATTAATTATTAAATATTTAATTTAAATTAAATATTTTAACGAATATATAAAATTTAATGGCAACTTATTATTCAAATATAATATTACAAAATAAATAGAGAAAGAAATATTAAACTTTTAATATATAATATTAATTTACCTATATATATATATATATAATTTAATTAATTATTAAATATTTAATTTAAATTAAATATTTTAACGAATATATAAAATTTAATGGCAACTTATTATTCAAATATAATATTACAAAATAAATAGAGAAAGAAATATTAAACTTTTAATATATAATATTAATTTACCTATATATATATATATATAATTTAATTAATTATTAAATATTTAATTTAAATTAAATATTTTAACGAATATATAAAATTTAATGGCAACTTATTATTCAAATATAATATTACAAAATAAATAGAGAAAGAAATATTAAACTTTTAATATATAATATTAATTTACCTATATATATATATATAATTTAATTAATTATTAAATATTTAATTTAAATTAAATATTTTAACGAATATATAAAATTTAATGGCAACTTATTATTCAAATATAATATTACAAAATAAATAGAGAAAGAAATATTAAACTTTTAATATATAATATTAATTTACCTATATATATATATATATAATTTAATTAATTATTAAATATTTAATTTAAATTAAATATTTTAACGAATATATAAAATTTAATGGCAACTTATTATTCAAATATAATATTACAAAATAAATAGAGAAAGAAATATTAAACTTTTAATATATAATATTAATTTACCTATATATATATATATATATAATTTAATTAATTATTAAATATTTAATTTAAAAAAAAAAAAAAAAAATTCTATGTAAAATATTTTGATAATAGATAAATTTTATCTGGTTAAAAAAATTTATTTTAAATTTATTTTACATATAAATTTTAGTGTTAAATAATAATTATTTAAAAAATATTTTTATTATGTAGTAATTAATATTAAAAATTTAAGAAATTAAGATTTGGTAATATTTAAATTAATAACAAATTTTGTGCCAGCAGTTGCGGTTATACAAAAATTAAATTAAATTTTATTAGTTAATTAATTAATAAATTAATTTATAATTTAAAATTAAAATTATTAAGTGAAATTTTAATTTTATATTATTTTATTTAAAATTATTTATGATTTAATAAATTTTATTATTAAACTAGGATTAGATACCCTATTATTTAAAATTTAAATTAAAAATACTAAAATAGTAGATAATTATTTATTGAAACTTAAATATTTTGGCGGTATTTTAGTTTATTTAGAGGAATCTGTTTATTAATTGATAATCCACGAATAAATTTACTTAATTTATTATTTTGTATATCATTGTTATTAAATATTTTTTAATAATTGAATAATATTTAAAAATTATAATAAAAAATTAAATCAAATCAAGATGCAGAATATAATTAAGAATATAATGGATTACAATAAATTTATTTAAATGAATTTTAATTTGTAAAATTTAAATGAAGGTGGATTTAAATGTAATTTTATTTAATTTATTAAAATGATTAAAAATTAAAGTATGTACATATTGCCCGTCGCTTTCATATATAAATTGAAATAAGTCGTAACAAAGTAGAAGTACTGGAAAGTGTTTCTAGAAAGAACAAATTAGAGCTTGAATAAGTATTTCATTTACATTGAAAAGATATTAATAATATTAATTAATTTGAGGGGATAAATTAATTATTTAATTTTATAATAAAAATAATTTTAATAAATAATATTTTAATGGGGGTTAAAGTATTAAAAAAGAAATAATTATAATATTTATAGAGAATTAGTATTGTGAAAGAATTTTGAAATAATTGAAAATAAATTTATTAAAAAGTATTTTTTATTTGAAGTATCTTGTGTATCAGAGTTTATTAATAATTTTTAATATTTATTAATTTTTCGAATTTAAAAGAGTTAAATAATTAAAAAAGTTATTGTAGCAAAACTATTTTAAATAATTATTTTGCAATGAAATGTTATTCGTTTTTAAAGATATCTAGTTTTTTTAGAAAAAAATTTAATTTTAAATTTATTATTTAATAAATTTAATTATTTAATTTTATTAATATTAATTTTTATATTTTAAGGGATAAGCTTTAAAAATTAAATTTTTATAATAATAATTTTTTATTTTAAAAATTTTATAATTTATATTATTAATAAATTTTAATTTATTATAAATAATTTTAAATATTTAAAAATTTAATAATTTATTTAATTTTTTATAAAAATATTATTTTGAATAAAATAAAATTAGTAATAATGATAAAATTAGTATATAGAAAATTATAATTAATTTATATAAGATAATTGATTTAATTAATTAAAAGGAATTCGGCAAATATTTATATTCACTTGTTTAACAAAAACATGTCTTTTTGAATTTTATTTAAAGTCTAATCTGCCCACTGATTTTATTATTAAAGGGCTGCAGTAAATTGACTGTACAAAGGTAGCATAATCATTAGTCTCTTAATTGGTGACTTGTATGAAAGATTGGATGAAATATATACTGTCTCTAAATTAATTTATAGAATTTAATTTTTTATTTAAAAAGTTAAAATATATTAAAAAGACGAGAAGACCCTATAGAGTTTTATATTAAAATTTAATAAATAAATTATTTGTTTAAAATTAATATTTTTATAAATTTAATTATTTTGTTGGGGTGATAAAAAAATTAAATTAACTTTTTATATTATTTTAACATAAATAAATGATTATATGATCCAATTTTATTGATTATAAGATTAAATTACCTTAGGGATAACAGCGTAATTTTTTTTTTTAGTTTAAATAAGAAAAAGAGTTTGCGACCTCGATGTTGGATTAAGATAAAATTTAAATGCAAAAGTTTAAAATTTTTGATCTGTTCGATCATTAAAATCTTACATGATCTGAGTTCAAACCGGTGTGAGCCAGGTTGGTTTCTATCTTTTAAAAATTTAAAATATTTTAGTACGAAAGGATCAAATATCTTAATTAAATTATTTGATTTAGAATTTTATTAAAATAGTTAAAAATATATTAATATTATTTATAATTAATTTAAGCTATTTTGGCAGAAAAATGTAATGATTTTAGAGTTCATATGATATATAATTTTAGATTATATAAATAGTATATGTTTATATATGATATTGTTATAATTTTTGCTGGCTTATTAATTTTAATTTTAGGGGTTTTAATTGGTGTTGCTTTTTTAACTTTATTAGAGCGTAAAGTTTTAGGTTATATTCAAATTCGTAAAGGCCCAAATAAAGTTGGTTTTATTGGAGTTTTACAACCTTTTTCAGATGCTGTTAAATTATTTACTAAGGAGCAAACTTTTCCTTTATATTCGAATTACTTTTCTTATTATTTTTCTCCTGTTATTAGATTTATTTTATCTTTAATAATTTGAATGTTAATTCCTTATTATTTTAATTTGATTAGATTTAATTTAGGGGTTTTATTTTTTTTTTGTTTAACTAGTTTAGGGGTTTATACTGTAATGATTGCAGGGTGATCTTCTAATTCAAATTATGCTTTATTAGGGGGGTTGCGTTCTGTCGCTCAAACCATTTCTTATGAAGTTAGATTAGCTTTAATTTTTATATCTAATATTATTATAATTATGGATTTTAGTTTAATTAAATTTAGAGAGTATCAAAATTTAATTTGATTTATATTTATTATGTTTCCTTTATCTTTATGTTGATTATCTTCTAGAATAGCTGAAACTAATCGAACTCCTTTTGATTTTGCGGAGGGTGAAAGAGAGTTAGTTTCAGGATTTAATGTTGAATATAGAAGAGGGGGCTTTGCTTTGATTTTTTTAGCTGAATATTCTAGAATTTTATTTATAAGAATATTATTTGTTTTAATTTATTTAGGGGGTTATAATATAACTTTTTTTTTTTATTTAAAATTAGTTTTTATTTCTTTTTTATTTATTTGAGTTCGAGGTACATTACCTCGTTATCGATATGATAAGTTAATATATTTATCTTGAAAAAGATATTTACCTGTTTCTTTAAATTTTTTATTATTTTATATAGGTTTAAAAATTTTCCTTTTATAATTTAATAATTATATTATTTTTAGTATAAAATAAATTAATAGAATAAAAATTCTTTCATAAGTTTTCAAAACAAATGCTTACCACAAGCTCATTAATTAATTAAATAAAATTTTATCTCAATATTTATTTATTATTGGATTAATAATAAAATAAGAAAAGTAAAAAAATGTTAATAATTGTCCAGTAATAACATATGGATCTTCTACTGGTCGTGCTCCGATTCATGTTAGTAAAATGATTATAGTTACTAAACATCAAAATAAAATTTGATTAATTGGGTAAAATTGTATTCCTTGAATTTTTTTATTAAAAGTAAAAGGTAAAATAATTAAAATTAAAATAGATATTACTAATGCGATAACTCCTCCTAATTTATTTGGGATTGAGCGTAAAATTGCATAAGCAAATAAAAAATATCATTCTGGTTGAATGTGCACTGGTGTTACTAAAGGATTAGCCGGAATAAAATTATCAGGATCTCCTAATATATTAGGATTAATTAATGTTAATATAATTAAAAAAAAAAATAATATAATAAATCCAATTAAATCTTTAAATGTAAAAAATGGATGAAAAGGAATTTTATCTAGATTTCTATTTAACCCTAAAGGATTATTAGAACCTGTTTGATGTAAAAATAGTAGATGGATTATTGTTATTATTAAAAGAATAAATGGTAAAAGAAAATGAAAAGTATAAAATCGAGTTAAAGTTGCGTTATCTACTGCAAATCCTCCTCAAATTCAATTTACTAATATATTTCCTAAGTAAGGAATTGCTGATAATAAATTGGTAATAACTGTTGCACCTCAGAATGATATTTGTCCCCAAGGTAGTACATAACCTATAAATGCTGTTGCTATTAATAAAAATAAAATAATTACTCCAACTATTCAAGTATTTTTTAAATTGAATGATTCATAATAAATTCCTCGTCCAATATGTAAGTAAATACAAATAAAGAAAAAGGATGCCCCATTAGCGTGTAAAGTTCGAATTAATCAACCATAATTTACATTTCGACAAATATAGTTTACTCTATAAAATGCTAATTCAATATTGGCTGTATAATATATTGTTAAAAATAATCCGGTAATAATTTGAGTTATTAAACATAAAGCTAAAAGAGATCCGAAGTTTCATCATGTGGAAATATTTGAAGGACTTGGTAAATCAATTAATGATCCATTAATAATTTTAATGATTGGGTGAGTTTTTCGTAAATTTAAAAAATTTTTATTTGACATTTGTTATAATAGTTTATTAATTTAATTTATATATCGTAAAGGACCATAAAAAATGTTTGTAATTTTTACTACTGCCACTAATGCAATAAATAAATAAATTACTAGTATTATTATTATTATGTAAGTATGATTATTGTAAAGTTTATTTAAATTGATTTTATTTTCATTATTAAAAAAAAATATGTTAAAAAAATTATTATTATCTGTTATATTATTAGATATATTTATTCAATTTAAATTTTCATATATATATAAATAAACTTGTAAAAATATAAATATGATTATGAATATTAAAAAAAAAATTTTAATATTAAATGATAAATTAAAAAGTTCATTTGAAGCAATTCTTGAGACGTAAATAAATAAAACTAATAATCCTCCTAAAAATGTTAAAAATAAGATATAAGAAAATCAATAAGTTTTAATTAATATTCCTGATAATAAGCATATTAATAAAGTTTGTATTAAAATTGTTAATCCAATAGATAATGGGTGATTTAAAAAAATTATAATAATTGAAAAAAATAATATTAATATTGATAAAAATATTTTTGTTATGTCAAAGAATAGTTTAATAAAAATTATAATTTTGGAGATTATAGATAAAGATTTTCTTTTTCTTTGAAGTTTTTAAAGAAAATTCTTAATTTTGATTTACAAGACCAATGTTTTATTTAAACTATAAAAACAAATGATAATTAAATATTGTTGTATTATTGTTATTTTTATATTTATTATTGGTAATTTAATTTTTGTTTCTAAATATAAACATTTATTAATTATTTTATTAAGTTTAGAATTCATAGTTTTAAGAGTTTTTTTTTTGTTATTAATTTATTTATTAATGTTAAATTATGAAATTTATATATTATTAGTTTTTTTAGTTTTTTCTGTTTGTGAGGGGGCTTTAGGTTTATCGATTTTAGTTTCTATAATTCGAACACATGGTAATGACTATTTTAAAAGATTTAATTTATTATAATGATAAAATTTTTATTGATAATAATTTTTATGATTCCTTTATGTTTTTTTAAAAATATATTTTGAATGGTTCAGATAATATTATTTTTTATAATATTTTTATTTATAAATTTAAGTTTAAATATTAATACTTATTCAAATTTAAGTTATATATATTCTTGTGATATATTATCTTTTGGTTTAATTTTATTAAGAATTTGAATTTGTATTTTAATAATTATAGCTAGAGAAAATTTATATAAGATAAATTTTTATGTTAATTTTTTTTTATTTAATATTATTTTTTTATTATTAATATTATTTATAACTTTTAGAGTTATAAATTTATTTATATTTTATTTATTTTTTGAAGGTAGTTTAATTCCTACTTTAATGTTAATTGTGGGTTGGGGGTATCAACCTGAACGTGTTCAAGCAGGAATATATTTATTATTTTATACTTTATTTGCTTCATTGCCTTTATTAATGGGTATTTTTTATATTTTTAATTTTGTTAGTTGTATTATAATTTATTTTTTAAAATTTTATAATATAAATTTTTATTTGTTATATTTAAGAATAATTTTAGCTTTTTTAGTAAAAATGCCAATATATATGGTTCATTTATGATTGCCAAAAGCTCATGTTGAAGCTCCTGTTTCAGGTTCTATAATTTTAGCTGGTATTATATTAAAACTTGGAGGCTATGGTTTATTACGGGTAATAATTTTTATACAAGAAATTAATATGAAGTTAAATTATATTTGAATTATTATTAGATTATTAGGGGGATTTTATATTAGATTAAAGTGTTTTTGTCAAGTTGATATTAAGTCTTTAATTGCTTATTCTTCTGTCGCTCATATAAGACTTGTTATTTGTGGGATTATAATTATAAATTATTGAGGGATTTTAGGTTCTTATTTATTGATAATTGGACATGGATTATGTTCTTCAGGTATATTTTGTTTAGCTAACATTAATTATGAGCGTTTAAATAGTCGTAGATTGTTAATTAATAAGGGTATGATTAATTTTATACCTTCTATGAGATTATGATGATTTTTATTATTATCTTCTAATATGGCAGCACCTCCTTCGTTAAATTTAATGGGGGAAATTATATTAATTAATAGATTAGTTAGTTGATGTTCTTTTTCTATATTGATATTAATGTTAATTTCTTTTTTTAGAGCTGCGTATAGATTATATTTATATTCTTACACTCAGCATGGCAAATATTATTATGGTATATATGGGTTTTATATGGGAGTATCTCGAGAATATTTACTTTTAATATTACATTGATTTCCATTAAATATTTTAGTATTAAAAATTGATTATAGAATAATTTGATTTTATTTAAATAATTTAATTAAAATATTGATTTGTGGTATCAAAAATATGAATAAATTCATTTTAAATTATTAATAAAAATTATTTTTCTATTTGTTTTCTTTCTTTTCTTTTTCTCTTTTTATTTATAATAATAAATTTTTTTTTTATGCTTTTTTTTTTGATAAATAATATAGTTTTTTTTTTAGAGTGGGAAATTATTTCATTTAATTCTGTAAGAGTTGTAATATCTATTTTATTAGATTGAATGTCTTTATTATTTATAATATTTGTTTCTTTAATTTCTTCTGTAGTTATTTATTATAGAAAAAGTTATATAAGATCAGAATTAAATTTAAATCGATTTATTATTTTAGTTTTATTATTTGTTTTTTCTATAATTTTATTAATTATTAGTCCTAATATAATTAGAATTTTATTAGGTTGAGATGGATTGGGATTAGTTTCTTATTGTTTAGTAATTTACTATCAAAACTTAAAATCTTATAATGCAGGTATGTTAACTGTTCTTTCTAATCGAATTGGGGATGTTTTAATTTTAATAATTATTTCTTGAATAATAAATTTTGGTAGTTGAAATTATATTTTTTATTTAGGATTTATAAAAAATGATTTTGTAATAATTTATGTTGGTATTATAATTATTTTAGCCGCAATAACAAAAAGAGCTCAAATTCCTTTTAGATCTTGATTACCGGCAGCTATAGCAGCCCCTACCCCTGTATCTGCTTTAGTTCATTCTTCTACCTTAGTAACAGCGGGGGTTTATTTATTGATTCGATTTAATTTACTATTAGTAGATAGTGTTTTTTTTAAATTTTTATTGCTATTTTCTAGTTTAACTATATTTATGGCTGGTATTTCAGCTAATTATGAATTTGATTTGAAAAAAATTATTGCTTTATCTACTTTAAGACAATTAGGTCTTATAATAAGAATTTTAAGAATAGGAATGCCTATTTTAGCATTTTTTCATTTATTAACTCACGCTATATTTAAAGCTTTATTATTTATGTGTGCGGGGGTTATTATTCATTTAATAAATGATATACAAGATATTCGTTTTATAGGAGGCATTAGCTTATATGTTCCTATAACATGTTTATGTATAAATATTTCAAATATAGCTTTATGTGGTATTCCTTTTTTAGCTGGTTTTTATTCTAAAGATTTAATTTTAGAAATGATTAGATTTAGAAATTTTAATATTTTAATTTTTTTTTTATATTATGTGTCAACAGGTTTAACTATATATTATACAATTCGTTTAATGATGTATTTAATAATTAATGATTATAATTTATTAAGTATTTATAATTTATATGATGAAGATTATGTTATAATTAAAAGTATATTAATTTTATTATTCATAAGAGTTATTAGAGGAAGAATATTAATATGATTAATTTTTTATTATCCTTATATAATTTATTTACCATTTAATTTAAAAATGATAGTTATTTATGTTAGTTTAGGGGGTGCGGTTATAGGATATATTATTAGAAATATAAATATTTATTCTTTAAATAAATATTTATTAACTTACAATTTAAGAACTTTTTTATGTTTAATATGATTTATACCTAGATTAAGAACTTATGGTTTAAGATATTATTTTTTAAATTATGGTCAAAAGTTATTAAAAAATATTGATTTTGGTTGAAGAGAATTATATAGAGGTTGGGGTATATTTAATATTATGAAAAATTATTCTACATTTTATAATATTTATCAAATAAATAATTTTAAAATTTATTTATTTAGATTTATTTTATGAATAATAATTTTTTTATTTATATTGTTAATTTAT